>JAWDJE010000005.1:103975000-104490000 GCA_035047345.1 Bradypodion ventrale | reverse complement strand
GTGTTGGTATGCGTTAAGAAAGATGGCCCATCGCAACATTCTCGGGGACAGTATCTGCGGCGTGGGCTTGCCTGCCGTGAAAATTCCTAACAGGGGCTTGTGATCCGTCACGATTTTGAATGGGCGGCCATACAGAAAATCGTGAAACTTTTTGGTCCCCGCTACTATTGCCAATGCCTCCCTGTCGGTTTGTGCGTAATTTCGCTCTGCTTGGGACAGGGACCTTGAGTAAAACGCCACTGGGGCCTCCCGACCGTCATCCAACACGTGGCAAAGCACCGCCCCCACCCCCACCGGTGATGCATCACAGACTAAGACCACCGGCCGTTTGGGGTCGAAGTGCGTAAGGATTGCGTCCGATGTTAAAAGTTGCTTTAGTTCGTTGAACGCCTTCTCGTGCTCGTCACCCCACATCCATGTCTCCTCCTTCTTAAGTAACCGATGAAGCGGTTCGGCCACGGAGGCTTTCCGCGGAAGGAATGTATGGTAGAAATTGAGGAGCCCCAGGAATGACTGAAGTTCGGTTTTGGATGTGGGGCGAGGGGCCTTCTTAATGGCTGCTACCTTGGATTTGGACGGCTTAATACCCTCGGGTGTGATCCGAAACCCTAAAAATTCGACCTCGGTTTCGAAAAAAACACATTTGTCCTTCCTCAGTCTCAGCCCCGCTTTCTCGAAAACAGTTAGTACTTTATCCAATCTCTTAGCCAGTTCGGCCTCACTCCCCCCTGTTATCAACACGTCATCAAAATAAGGCAACACCCCCTCCAGCCCCTTCAGGAGGCGTTCCACAAGCGACTGAAAAAGGCCGGGTGCCGAGTTCACGCCGAACTGTAAACGCGACACCTGGAACGCTCCTTTATGTGTGACTATCGTTTGTGCCGCGGCCGTGGCGGGAGTTACGGGGAGTTGTTGATAGGCTTGTGCCAGGTCGAGCTTAGCGAAACACTTTCCCCCATTTAGCCTGGCCAAAAGGTGGCTGACCACTGGCACCGGATATGCATTAGGGCGAATCGCCTTGTTAATTGTACACTTATAATCAGCGCAAATGCGCACCTCCCCGTTAGCCTTCAGGGCTGTTACGATTGGAGTTTCCCACTCCGCGGAATCCACAGGAATAAGAATCCCCTGGCCCACCAATTTGTCCAGTTCCGCCTCTATTTTGTCCTTTAGTGCGAAAGGCACCCTGCGCGGTTTGAGTCTTATCGGGCGGACCTCCGGGTCTAGGTCGAAGGCTACAGGGGGTCCCTTGAATTTTCCAAGTCCTTTTTCAAACACGGTGGGGTGCGCGTCACACACCGCTTGTATCGGATCCGCGCCCACGGCATGCACCCCCCCTATGAACAAACCCAAGGGCTGAAACCACTGCGTCCCTAGGAGACTACAATTCCCCCCTTTGAGAACGACTAACGGGAGTTCTGCGGAATGTCTTTTATAGCGAACCCGAAATTTCCCGACCCCCAGCACTGGAATGCTGTTCCCTTGTACGTCTCGTAGCGTGGACCTCAGAGTCTTAAGTTTGGGCCGCGCTTGGGGGTCGATCTTCAAGAACTCTTTCTGGGGAATTATGGAATAATAGGACCCCGAGTCAATCTCCATCCTAACAGGGGCCCCTTGTACTATTACCTCAATGAAGTAATGGTTTTGTCCCGCGGACACGCTGAACACGGGGGCGTCGTCCTCACTGCCGTCCGAGACGCGACCCACGCCGTCCTGCTTCCTCGTGGTTCGGGCGCCATCTTGGGGTCTCGCTGGACGGTCCGGTCTGGCCGAACGGTCTTTCGACTGCCTCCGGCCCTCTCTCCGATTTCTGCATGCCCTGGCGATGTGCCCGCGCCTGCCACAGCCGTAACATTTGGCTTTCTTGAAAGGGCACTTCGCACGCTCGTGGGCCGCCCCACACCCATCGCAGCGACGCCCCCCTTTCCGGACCTTCTGTACCTCTTCGCCGTCGCTTCCATCTGTAGAGGATCTCGAGGTTCGTCGGGTCGCGTGCACCGGCTGTCCTGACTTGCCACGCACCGAGCTTTCCGCTTTGCTGGCCCTAGGACGCCACTCACGCCACTCGTGTATTTCGTCCACTCCCGCATTCGTGGACTCCGCGGATTCCGCGGTCTCTACGACCTCGGCCAGCGTGGGTGGCGGTTCTCTGTTCATCAGGCGGCGCTGCACTTCCTTGTCCTTCAGGCCACACAGCACGACGTCCCTCATGATCATCTCCAGGTTGTCCCACTTGCAGGGAACGGCGGCTACCCTCAGGGCCTCTACGAAAGCCTCTACCGACTCATCCGGCGCTTGGACTCGCCTCCAAAACGCACTCCTAGCGGGAAACATTGCTTTCGAGGGTTGGAAACGCTCACGCAGCAACTTCAGTATGTCGTCGGTTTTGAAGTCATCCAACGTCTTCGGTTCGATCATGCCCACCAGCGTCCGCTTGGTCTCTACACCCAGCATTCGGGTGAGGATGGCCCTCTTCCTTTCCTCGTCGTCTTTGACTTTGAGTTCCACCAATGCCGCCTTGAAATCCATGTTAAAGATGGTCCAGTCTTGCGGCTTGGTAATATTGAACCCGCTCTGTGTCCTGGCACTTTGGGAATCCATTATCCCACCTTCGTCGCCAATTTAGTGTATGCAAACCAAGACACAGGACACAGCCTCGGGCTGGGTTAACTCAGGTTTATTGCATCGTGGACAGAGGGAACATGAGGTAATGGCGGATCGATAGCTCTTTATATACAGTGGTAATACATTTGAACGTGGTGCCATAGTAGCCCATTGGCTACTGCCTGCGTGACGTCATTGCGAGTCACGCCCTTCTTGTCCAGGTGTAGGTAGTGGCGGGAAAGCTTCCCGCGCTGCCGCCTTTGATGAGATCGGACCAAGAGAGCTTGGACGCTCGCTGCTGCCAGCTGGTGGACATTAGCTCGCGTCCTCATGCAGGGTTCATATGATACAGCTGAAGGTTACATTGTTGCTATAGGCAATGTTACATTGGTTCAGATACATTGTAATCCATGTGGAAGGTAAAACCCTTAGAACACAACAGAGAGGGAGAGGCGGGGCCCTCCCCAGCTGTGGCAGCACTTCAGGCAGCGGTCTTTGTCCTGGCCCCGGCAGCCCACGGCCCCCTATCCCTCCTGCCAAGAGTGGGGGAGGGAGAGCCGGGGCCCTCCGCAGCTGCGGAGGCGCTCCAGGCGGTGGCCTTTGGCCTGGCCCTGGCGGCCCATGGCTCTTTATCCCTCCCTGACAGGAGCAGGGAAGGGAGAGGCGGGGCCCTCCCCAGCTGCAGCGGCACTCTGGGCGGCGGTCTCTCAAGCTGTTAATTAGTAGATCCTAAGCCAGGGGTGGGGAACCTGCAGGCTTGAGGGGAGCCTGGGCCTCTGGGAATTGAAGTTCCAGAACACCAGGAGGACTAGCCTGTTTCCTCTAGAAAGGTTGGGCTTGATTTAAATGATCTAATCAAGCTTGACTTTTTACACAGAAATGGCAGGAACTAATTCTATCCAAGCTGAACCATTCCAAAGTGGCCAACACTTTGAGGAAGATTGGTGGTGGTGGGAGATGAAGGGGTGGTGTTAAGAAATCTTATTTTAGAAGTTAACTCCCTAAAGCCATGTGCATACCTGTCAAGTATCCTGGATTGACCGGGAAATCCCGTATTTCTCCACGTGTTCCTCCCCTTTCCTGCCACCGTCCCATATTTGAATGATAGGGAAAGGGGTTACTGCGCATGTGCGCCCATTGCAAATGGGCTCTGTGCATGTGCAAAGGGGTTCTGCGTGTGTGCAAAGGAGTTGTTACTGTGTATGCCCACCTGGGCCGGAGCAGTTCCTGTATTTTCCGGAGCCGTGCTTGATGGGTGTGGCCATCTGTGGAAGGCATGACCAAGTCAGTCAGGGTTAAATTCCTGCCATTACAAGCTGTCCCACCAGATATCATTATTGCTTGTTGGAGGTATTGCCACCCAACAGTCTTATCAAGGGCATTTGACAAGGGCATTTCATGTATTGCAGCTGCCAGCTCTCCTCACCATGCATCCCACAGAGTTCGGTTGTACGTGGTAGTATTTTAGTGGCATAAGCTTTAATGTCAATGAATCAATGTCACCAGTCGCTAAGACAGCCTTTGACCCTTTATTCCAGTGGTTCCCAATGTGGGGCCCACATGCCCCACTGGGGAACTTCAATTCCTAGAAGCCTAAGTCAGTACATTGGCTGATTGGGGAATCGACTTAGACTTCTGGGAATTGAAGTCCAAAAATCAAAGTTTGGGAAACACTGCTGTGACGGAATGAGGCTTTAGCTAAATCCAAGATGGGGAATTTCTTATGTAGGAGTCCCTTCACACTAGGTCTCGTATGTAAACTATGTGGGCCTCATGGCTGGGATGAAATGAAACCTAATATGTGATTGACATGTCTTGCTGTAAAATGATCAGTTGGAATCCCTAAGGGGGAGGGCCAAAGGTGGACCCTAGGGGAGGAGATATAACCCAGAGACGCACGCACGTGCACATACACTCAGACACTCTCTGGAATGCTGTGCTTTTAAACTGCAAAAATGTAGAGGCTTGAGAAAGGAGGGGGCCATGGGCTATCCCTGGAACATACAGCTTGCTTTATATCTTTTGTTTTGAAATGCTTTCTGAGCTTTTGCTGGACTTTATCCTGCCAACCTAGCAGTTCGAAAGCAAGAAATTGCAAGTAGATCAATAGGGACCACTTTGGTGGGAAGGTAAACAGCGTTTCATGCACTCTGGTGTCTAGTCATGTCTGCCACATGACCACAGAAATGTCTGCAGAAGCAGACAGCGTTGGCTCTTTGGCTTTGAAACAGAGATGAGTACTGAACCTTAGAGTCAGATATAACTGGCTTTCAAACAAGGGTGACCTTTACCTTTACCTATCCTTAATCTTGCTATGCTTTCAATATATTTCTAAAATATCTGAAGAGACTTGGAGTGATTACTTGGCTCTACGCTACCTGAATCTACACTAGTTTCACGTGCACCCTTTGTCACCACCTGGATTTCGGTCGGGAGTGACTGGGCACACTGATAGGAGAAGCCTGAACTGCTGGGTCTGATCTTGGCCATGGAAACAGGATCAGGCACAATCCCATCGCCAGGAAGCCGGAGGACTCCCGACTCCTACCTGGGTGTAAGCGGATTGTCATAATTGTTTTATTCCCTAAAATTCTGCGAGCCTCTTATTCACCACATACTGTACTTGTTAATCTAAGGTAGTTTTGAGTTTTGGGATCCAATGTTTTGTTTCTCTGTTCTTCTGCCAGTAGGCAAGTAGGCAGTGCAAACAGTCAAGGAGCAACTGCCCATCAAGCTGTGAAGTTCACGTCATGGGAGCAGAACTGTTACAGGAAAAGAGAAAGAGAAAGATTAGGTGAAACATTAGCCATGTTCCCTTGGCTTTCATCCAATGTCTTTCAATTATTTCTTTATGTGCTTTTCAGGGCTGTGCTTATTTGGCATCCACGAGAAAGGCATTTGGATGACTTCGCAATGGCTTTGCCATTTTTACAGTTTAAAACAGATGTGAGGTTATCATCAGTGCAAATTTATGTCTCCACCCGCCCTTTCCTCACCTTTCTTTTAGAGCTTGTGGCAAAAGAGCTTCCAAATCAATCCATCATGACTATAGGTTAAAAATAATACAAGTTGTTATAGTCTGCAAGCCATTTGTGACTCGAAGAAGGGGGTGGGGGCTTTGGGAACACTTGAGGAGGCAAACGTCCATCCTTACAGATTCACATGGTTAAATATTCTTGTGGATTGAGTATTGAAAGCCAGAATTTTGCTAATGTATAAAACAAACACACTGCCTGTTTTCTACACTGCTGAATTAATCAAGGAAAAATATTTATGCTACATTAGATGCAGTTTCCTAACCTCCACACTGAATCCAGTGGATCCATTGTGTAAATAGTTCCCTAGGTTCTGGGGGACTTCAACTTGCCATCGCTGGGAACTGGCTCCGAGGTTGCTCGGGAGTTCATGGCTTCCATGGCAGCCATGGGCCTGACTCAGGTAATTCAGGGCCCGAACAGGAGCAGTGGCCACACACTGGATTTAATCTTCTTGTCAGAGCGGTGGCAAAGTGATCTGAGATTAGAGAAACTAGATATAACACCTGTGCCATGGTTGAATCACTATCTGGTGACTCTTGACTTTCTGGGGGCAACGCTTCATCGTAGGGAGGTAGGGCCTATTAAAATGGTCTGCCCCCAGCGATTAATGGATCCGGATGGATTCCAGAGGGAACTGGGGGATTTTCTTCTAGATCAGTTATCATGTGTGGGGTCCTAATGGAATTACGGCCCCCGCCTGTTGGCTCACACCAAGATAGACATCAGGAGCCCTTCTCTTTCCTTTTATGTATAGGATGGAGTGGGTGGGTGGGTGTGATAATTGGGGTTTTTAATCTCCTTGGTAGGGTGGTGGTGCCTGGTTGGCAGGGCTCGGCTGAGGACTTTGCTGACCATCTGGTGGAGAAAATCGATAGGATTCATTCAGAGCTTAATCCTTGCGTGGATGGGGAGGGTCAGGAAGGGACCGGAGCACAGTCTTGCCACATGATCTGGGATCAGTTTGATCCAGTTGTCCCTGATAAAGAGGACAGGCTCCTTGCAGCAGTGCATGCCACTACACGTTGGCTCACACAAAGATAGAAATCAGGAGCCCTTCTCTTTCCTTTGGGTTTTTTTTATGTTTTAGTGTCTTTCACGGAAGACATAGAAGGAGTCGCAATAAGGACTAACACAGGTTTATTGGTTGATGATCAGGATGAACATGTGGTAATGCCGGAGGTACATCACATTATATACAGTAGTACAATACATTTGAATCTTGCTGCACGGTAGCTCATTGGTTGCTACCGGCGTGACGTCGTCCCAAGTCACGCCCCTCTTCTGTAGTTGTTTGATAGTGCGGGAGAGTTCCCGCGGCTGCCGGTGATTTGAGGAATGAGAACCATGTGAGTTGAACGCTCGCAGCTGCCCTCTATGGGCAGCTAACTCGCGTTCCTTTAACAGCTGTGCTACATTGTAATTGTGGTCAGGTTACATTCATACATTTCTTAAAGCAACATTGTACATACATACCATCCCTCCCCCCTAGGATGGGACGAAGTCCCTCAACCATTGTGGCTTGCCACACGTGCACCTGGGGCGTGCGGCCGCTTGACTTAACACAGGGGAGCCGGAGGCTCCTGATTCCGCGGAGTCCTGTCCTGCAACGGAAAGGGGGGACTCATTAGTGGCTCGGTGTGGAGTCTGCGGTAACCTTGCATTGGGGGACGGGAATGGAATGAACAGTTGGGAAGTGAACCCCTGCCTACCATTTGAGGAGCTTGGGGTCCCCCCAGTACAAATCTCGGGACCGACGAAGAGGCCCTCGTGGCCTCGCCACCCCCCGTTACCTGCCCGGGAGTTCTGGAGACTGTGGTGGGCGGACTTCCCCCTGTTGCCTGTCTTGGGGGTGTTTGTCTCCGGGGGGCTGGAGCCATGGTATACTCTAAAACAAAAGGGCTAGGGGGACTGGAAGTACCAGGGGCTGAACTGAAACCCCTCTTCTCGCTCGGACGGGTGGGGGACCACTCCGCGACATCCCCCTGGTACTGCAACTCATAATCAACTTCATCCCTCTCCTCTAAGGTATCCTCCTCTGCGGCTGAGAACCGAGGATATGCATTTGTATCCGCGGGTGCCGCCGTGTCTCCCCCTTGGGTAACACGGGTGGGGGAGGACCCTAACGCTGATTCCCCCTCACCGGTGACTTGCCTTCTGAGCTGGTCGGCGTGCCTTCTCCAGAGTAGACCTGAGCTAGTCTCGACCCTGTAGGATACCGGCCCCGTTTGCTCAACAATCGTCCCAGGTACCCACGCTGGCCCCGAGGCCGCGTAGTTCCTGCAGTGAACCGGGTCCCCTACCGAAAAACTTTTGGAGCTCTCTCCCCCTATGTTTATATTTCTCCCTTCATCCTCCACCCTGGACGGATCCATCCGGTCAAAAAGTGTTACCGGACGCCTCCTCATGAGGAGTTCGGCTGGGGGAAAACCTGAAGCTAGGGGGGTTGTCCTGTAGCAGATGAGGAACTGACACTGATGCAGGTTCAACTCACCGGGACCCATGCGCCGCAGTGCGTCTTTCGTAGTGCGCACTTGGCGCTCTACTTGACCGTTTGTGGCGGGGTGAAAAGGGGCAGCAGTAATGTGCCTGACGGCGTTTCTCTCAATGAACGTCTTGAACTCTGCAGACGTGAAGGTACTAGCGTTATCGCTAACAAGGACGTCTGGCAGGCCGAAACAGGCAAAAAGCTTGCGCAACTGTTTAATGGTTGCCGCAGAGGAAGTGCTGTTCATGGGGATTACCTCCAACCACTTGGAGTAGGAGTCGACTACCAGCAGAAACATGGACGCGCGGAAAGGGCCAGCGAAGTTGACATGAATCCGGGACCATGGCCCGCGGGCCGTGTCCCATTCCCTATGGGGCAAACGGGACTCCTCAGGTCGAGAGCTCTGGCAGCTCTCACACGTGCCCACTAAGCGTTCTATATCCGCGTCTATCTGGGGCCACCAAAAGAAACTCCTGGCCAGAGCCTTGGAGCGCACGATCCCGGGGTGGCTGGTGTGCAGTAGCCTCAGCACCTTGGCCCTCAACTTCTCTGGGATAACCACCCGCTGGCCCCAGAGTAAGCAGCCCCTTTCCAGAGAAAGCTCTACTCTGCGCCTGAAAAACGGCTTGAAATGTTCCTCGCGGGGAGAGGTGGGCCACCCTTTTCTAACCCAGGAGCTAACTTGGGCCAGGATCTTGTCGGCTGCCATGGCCTTGGCGAGGTCGGCCGGCACAATTGGGGGTGAGTCGAGAGACTCAATCAGCAGGACTTGGTGGTCCTGCTCTACCTCGCATGTGGGGTCCCCTAAGCTAGGGAGAGGGGATCGGGACAGGGCGTCCGCATGGGAGATCTCCTTCCCTGGGCGATAGACCAGCTCATACTGGTAGGCGTTGAGGAAAATGGCCCAACACAGCATCCTGGGGGATAGAATTTGCGGGGTGGGTTTGCCGGTAGTGAAGATCCCCAGAAGCGGCTTGTGATCCGTCACTACCGTAAACTCGCGGCCCTATTGGAAATCATGGAACTTCTTCGTTCCCGCGATTATGGCTAGGGCCTCCCTATCTGTTTGCGCGTAATTGCGCTCGGCCTTCGAGAGGGACCTTGAGTAGTACGCCACCGGGGCTTCCCTCCCGCTCTCCAACACATGGCACAGGACCGCCCCCACCCCCACCGGGGACGCATCACAGACTAACACCACTGGTTTTTTCGGATCGAAGTGGGTCAGGACAGCATCCGAAGACAGGAGTGACTTAAGCTCTTTGAATGCTCTCTCCTGCTTGTCCCCCCACCGCCAAACCGCATCCTTCTTAAGTAACGCGTGCAGTGGCTCCGCGACCGATGCCTTCCGAGGCAGGAAGGAGTGATAGAAATTTAGGAGCCCTAGAAATGACTGCAGCTCTGGTTTCGCGGTGGGGCGAGGTGTGTCTTTCACGGCCGCAACCTTGGACTCAGAGGGTTTGATCTTATCCGGGGTTACCTTAAACCCTAGGAACTCTACCTCCCTCGCAAAGAATACGCACTTGTCCCTCCTCAATCGAAGTCCTGCCCTCTCGAACACTGAGAGAACCCCATCTAGCCTCTTTGCTAACTCTAATTCGCTCCCCGCTGTTATCAACACGTTGTCGAAGTATGGGAGGACGCCTGGAAGCCCCTTTAAAAGGCGTTCCACGAGGGACTGGAAAATTCCGGGGGCCGAATTCACGCCAAACTGAAGGCGCGTTACCTTAAACGCCCCCTTGTGCATCACGATCGTTTGCGCGGCGGCAGCAGCCGGTGTTACAGAGAGCTGCTGATACGCCTGGGCCAGATCTAGCTTGGCAAAACACCTCCCCCCATGTAACGTGGCCAGCAAATGGCTGACCACGGGCACCGGATATGCATTTGGCCGAATGGACTTATTTATCGTACATTTATAGTCCGCACAAATCCTGACCTCCCCATTTGACTTGAGGGCTGTAACAATTGGCGTTTCCCACTCCGCCGAGTCAACTGGAACCAAAATCCCCTGCCCCACCAATTTGTCTAGTTCCGCCTCAATCTTGTCCTTGAGGGCAAAGGGCACTCTCCTTGGCTTGAGGCGGATGGGCCGGATTTCTGGGTCCAGCTCAAAGGAAACCGGGGGCCCCTTGTATTTCCCGAGCCCCTTCTTGAAAACGTCCGGGTGTGGGTTGCACACGTCCCGCATTGGGTCAGTCTCGATGGCGTTAATGCCGGACAGTTCGATCCCCAGGGGAGCAAACCACTGCGTTCCCAAAAGGCAGCACCTCCCCCCTTTGAGGACCACTAGGGGCAGTTTCTCGGAGTAGTTCTTGAACTTCACCTTGAAGTTCCCCACCCCCAACACCGGGATCCTATTTCCCTGCACGTCCCGTAGATGAGATCTCATGGCCCGCAGTTTGGGCCGCCTCTCTGGGGGAATGCGCATAAACTCTTTTTGGGACAGGATGGAATAAGATGACCCCGAGTCTATCTCCATCCTCACTGGGACCCCTTGCAACAGTACCTCTATGAAAAACCGCCGGTGCTCCAGGCCCACGCGGTTCACGCCTTCCTTGCTGTAGCTGGCTGAGACCTTCCTGGTGCCGGCCGCCTTTCGTTGGTGCATCTGGGAATGGCTGGAACTGCCCTTGTCCTCGACTCGCCCGCGCCTGCATACTCGGGCGATGTGTCCTTTTCGGCCGCAGTTGTGGCACTCGGCCTTTCGGAACGGGCACCTCGTGCGGTCGTGGGCCGCCCCACAACCGTCGCAGCGGCGGTCCTGCTGTTCACGGGTCTGCCGCTTCTCACCTCACTTCTTGATCCTCTGGACGTCGTCGTCCTCGCTGGAGTAGGGGTCCGCTGTCGTGGACGACTCCTCGGATGACGTTGGTGTGCCGGCGGGCGGCTTGGGGGCCCACCAGGCCGTCTTCGCTGGTGTCCGCCGGGCCGCCTGTACTGGTGACTTGGCCCTCTCGGACGTGGCCCCTCGGGACTTGAACAGCCTGACTCCGCTCCTGGCCTCCTCGGCTGCTTGGGCCTCCCGCAGTACCTCGTTGAACGTGAGGCGATGGTCGCGGGTCATGAGCCTCCTCTGAATATCCTCGTCCCTTGAACCACACAGCATGCGGTCACGGAGGGCCTGGTCCAGGTCATCCCACTGGCAATGCACCGCTGCAAGCCTGAGGGCCGCCGCGTAGGTGGACACGGATTCGCCCGGTCGCTGGTCTCGCCTGTGGAACGCGACCCGGGCTGGGAAGATCGAGACGGGCGGCTGGAAGTGCTCGCCCAGCCTCTCCAGGATACGGTCGATGGGCACCTCGTCCACCTTCCGGGGGGCCACCAGGGTCATCAGGATCCGCAGCGTGGCCGGCCCCACCTGAGCCAGGAAGTGGGAGCGCATCTTTGCGTCGTCGTCGATGCCTGCGGCTTCCATCGCATGCCGAAACTGGCACTCGTAGAGCTCCCATTGTTCGGGCTCGCTGACATCGAACTGGTACGGCTTGACCTTGGGATTCGCCATCAATCCCATCCTTGTCGCCAATTTAGTGTCTTGCACGGAAGACAAAGAAGGAGTCGCAGGAAGGACTAACACAGGTTTATTCATTGATGATCAGGATGAACATGTGGTAATGGCGGAGATACCTCACATTATATACAGTAGTACAATACATTTGAATCTTGCTGCACGGTAGCTCATTGGCTGCTACCGGCGTGACGTCATCCTGGTCACGCCCATCTTCAGTGGTGGATCAGTAGTAGTTTGCTATTGCGGGGAGTTCCCGCGGCTGCAGGTGATTTGAGGAATGGGAACCATGTGAGTTGAACACTCGCAGCTGCCCTCTATGGGCAGCTTACTCGCGTTCCTTTAACAGCTGTGCTACATTGTAATTGTGGTCAGGTTACATTCATACATTTCTTAAAGCAGCATTGTACATACATAACACCTGCGCAAAACGGTTCTGCGCTGGTTCATTCTACACATGCGTAAAAGCCTTCTACGCATGCGTAAAAGCCTTCTACATATGCATAAAAGCCTTCTACGTATGCATAGAAGCGACCTGCGCAGAACGTTTCTGCGCAGTTCACTTCTACGCATGCATAGAAGGCTTTTATGAATGGGTAGAATGGACCTGCGCAGAAACATTCTGCGCAGGTCCCGTAATCTCCGGAGCTGTGCTTGACAGGTATGCAAATGTGACATGTCCTGGATTATTATTATTTTTTAGTCTTTTACCTGAGCTGTCTATCACTTTGTGTGAATGCTAATTAACACTGGATCTGAGGGCATGGCTTTAGGTGCAGTTCCATCAAGGACTCTGAAGCCCGAATATCCAGCAAGTACAAGAGCTAATTTTCCTGCGTTTCAGATCTGCACCACATTTCAGCACAATTGGAGCAGCACAATTACTCTTTGCCAGATTTGGAGATGTTTGAACAAAGGGTTTTTGGCTTACAATTTTAAAAGTATAAAGCTGCTTTACCCTCCACTCAGAAATATAAAGTCCGCAGATTTAAAACAACTCATCTAAATTAAAAAGACCAATCTTGTTTATCTTGAAAAATAATGATTAGCCCCACCCACTTTTGTATTTAAAAAGAATCTAGGCTGCAATGGACTGAAATATTGATCTTTAAAAAAGGCCTTTCAAAAAAAAAAACAATGGCTTTGTTATAAATTGAGAATGTATGGAACAGGCTTACCAGCTAGAGCAGGGGTTTCAACCTTTTTGGGCTGTGGGCCGGTCACATGGTTGAGCGGGCCAGTCACATGGTTTCTCCCACCCAGAAGCGGAAGTAAAACACGGCCACACATGCAGAGAACACTGCTGTAAATGCACCCGCAGCTGTCGTAAACTTGTTTACAATAGCTGTGGGTCATTTACGACAGCGTTTTGAGCATGTGCAGGCACGTTTTACTTCTGATTCCAGGATCAGCAAGGGCTGGATGATTTGGTTCCATGGGCTTGATCCAGCCCATGGGCTGTACGTTGGGAATCCCTGAGCTAGAGCTTTACAAAGTAGATATATCATTGAAGCTTCATGGGGGTAGAATGGAAACCTTTGAATTGATGTAGGGCCATGATAGCGAACCTTAGCACTCCAGGTGTTCTTGGACTTCAATTACTAGAAGCTCAAGTCAGCACTCCTTTCAGGAAATGGAAAGGGTTAATTTTTTGGTCAGTCAAAAACATTCTGTTAATGCTCAGATCAAATGTGAGAGACAACATAAAGAGGAATTTCACATCTTTGCAAGATACATTTTCTGGTTTTGAAGCAACATCTGACAATTTTATGGCTGAGAATGGACATATTTGACCTTAACAGAGCTTTGGTGCCTATATCCTGTCATCGTCTCATCAATTCCGCACATCTTGTCACTATACAGTAGTTTGGCAATTAAAAAAACAACAGAGATGTTTTGTGCTATCAAGTCACTTCTGACATGTTAATGACCTCTAAAATGTCGTTAACATATCATTAACAGCTCTGGTAAGATCTCATTTTAGGTTATTGGTCTTCCTACTGTCCCTCTTTCTAGCAATATTGCATTTTCCAGTAAGTTCTGCTCAGTTAATGCAAACTAACAGATTTATGCAATTAATGCAAACTAACTAATGTAGATTCCTCTATTGAGTCAACCCATCTCATGTTAGGTCTTCCACTTTTCACAGTATTCCTACAGACTCTTCCTCTTTCCCCAGCATAATTACCTTTTCCATTCACACATGTCAAAAAGTTGCTGTTTTCTGCAGTTTTATTAAGTGTCCCCTGATTTCTCAGCTCCCAGGCACAAACACATCCCTTCTGAAACAAGAGTGATCAAGAATCAGGAATACAAGTCAGGTCTTAACATAACCTATTTTAACATAACCTTTAGCTTTAACAGTAATGAAGAGCCAGTTGGAACATGTTTACTCATGGAAAGATTTGTTTTTAAAGAGCCCCATCACATCTGCTGTAATCTTTCTCTTATTTATCAAAGAAACTCTTGGCTTTCCTGCCTCTTGTCTCTGCTAAGCACTATTTTTTTTGCCTGTTTGGGTTTTGATATAGATATTTTTAAATGGATGCCTTTAAAGCAGGGTTGGCTGAACCTTTTGTGCCATGGGCCTGACCACGCCCCCTGGACAGCTGATCAGGCCGGTCACATGCCATAAACGCTGTCATAAAACATGTCTGCGGCTGTCGTAAATGCATTTACAACAACTGCAGGTGCATGTACATTAGTGTTTATGGTAGGTGTGGGCGTGTTTACACATGTGTGGGCACATTGAACAGCTGTCGTAAATGTGCCTGCTTCTGGTAGCAGTAAGGGCAGTGGCGGGCCACATGAAATAGTGCCGTGGGCCCGGTCCAGCCGTAGTTTGGCCACCCCTGCTTTAAAGTCTTTTATTACTTCAGTTGGCAAAGTTGTCCTTTATAAAGTTCCAGCACCTTTGCCATTAGGTGGTGCAAAGCTGGGCTTCATAATCATACCATTTGTGTGGCTCCCGTTTTGTGGAAGTTACCCTTTTGGTGATATTCTTGATGGGTGTTTTGGAGAAGGTATTTTGTTGTCTAGTTTACACACATAAAGGGAGAGTCTGTGGTCTGAGTGGGGTGGGATATCATGCCTTCTTGCTCAAAATGGTAGATTGCATGAATCCCAGCAAGACTGAGTGGCTGTGGACAGGGGGCCCTAGTCTGTCCAAGGAGTTACCATCTTTGGTACTGGATGGGGCTCTTTTGCCCCAGACAGACCTGGTGCACAATCTGGGGGTCCTCCTGGACTCACAACTCCTGCTCTACAGGAAACTCCGGTTCTACAGGAAATATATACTCAAGCCATTTGTAAAGAACACATTGTATCCAGCTGCTATTGAAATGCGAGCTTGCTACCAGAGATGGGAGCAGCGAGCATTCAACTCACATGGTACAAATTCCCCAATCATGCCCAGCCGCGGGAAACCTTCCCGCCACGGATACACCTGGACAAGAAGGGCGGGACTCCGGATGACGTCACGCTGACAGTAGCCAATAGGCTACCATGCACTCATATTCAAATTTATAGTGACTGTATAAAAGTTGTATTGCCACCATTACCATGTGTTCGAACTGTACTTCATGCAATAAAGTTGTGTTAGCCAGAATACGGCTGCTTCTATCGTCTTGCTTCCCTGAACACCAAACATGGTGATAAAATTCTCTCTCTCTCCCCAGCCCCCCCCCCCAACGGGGGGGGGGGAGAGAGCTCTTTTCCAAAGATACTAAGCTCAGTTTTATAATTATGACTTATTTTTGATACAAAAGATCAAATATTTTATGTCTGGTCAAAAGTGTTCAATCTCAGTACATATTACCTAGATTTAAAAACAGCAAATGAAGAAATTTGTATTTGGACTATATTGTTTTCACAAGATGTTGACTAGAACATCTTTCATGAAATGTTGATCAGGGCATTTCTTAAACATGCCCTTTTAAGATCTTAGCTTATCTGAAAGTCTTAGACTATCCTTCTCTTTAAGTGCTTCTGACCATATAGTATGATCTGGTATTTTCTTACCTCTCTAAGAATGCTGTGGCATTCTGAGAGTTGTTATCTGAAGAAACAAAAAAATTCTATTTATGGTAACTTCAGTTTCAGACCCCTCTCTTCTTAGTTTTCACAAGTAAACTGAGATGGGATGGAGTTGGCAGGGGGGTTGTCTTTAGCACTTAGCTGTAATATTCAGGGCTGGGTTTTGGTAACATTTTGAGATAAAGGACTTCTAAATCTATGACCACAAAATTAGGCCAAGCAATGCTAAGATGATGCTGTCTTTTGCTTAAGGCAGAAATTCCCAACCTTTTAAAGCCAGGGGCCAGGTCATGCTCCCTCAGACAGCTTCGGGGCTGGACAGCCATTTTGCCCAACCACGTGGCATTTCCTAGTGTGGTGGAGGCAGTGGGGCGGGAGGGTGGAGATAGGTTAAGAATCCCTGGCTTAAGGGTAATGAATGGGATGGGTCTGCGGTGGCTTAGTAGTTAAGATGCTGAACTTGATAACTGGAAGGTTGGCAGGTCAGTGGTTCTAAACCCGAGTGAGCTCCTGTCTCTGTTCCAGTCCAACCTGTCAGTTCGAAAGCAAGAATTGCAAGTAGATAAATGAAGGGACGACTCTTGATCTTTGCCCCCAAAAGTGCCCTTTACCTGCCCTTAGGAAATACCATTAGCCTCTGGCCCCTGCCAGCTTCCAAAGGTGGGAGGTCGAGTTGTTTGCTCAACTTGGGGTCGGCCCACAGGTATGACCGCAAATTTCTGTCCTGGGTGCCTCCTGTTAGAAGCTGGCACAAGTAGTCCTTATCAGGACCACCATACATTTCCCCACTCCTCAACCCCTAATCAGCCCCTGACCATCTGGGTTGCCCTCTCTGACAGTTACTCAATGTGCATCCTCCGATACATTACCAATGTATGCTACACCCTATTTTTGAACCTGTCTTCCTGTCAGTTTTGTGATGACCGTGCAACTGCATTAGGCATGCATGTGTCAAGGTTTCATCAGGAATAAAAGGGCTGTTCACGATCCCTCAGTATCGCTTCATCCCGATGCCTTGACCTTGTGTGTGTGTGTGTGTGTGTGTGTGTTTCTCATCGCTACAGAGAAATATGTACTGATTCGGTGGGGTGGTAACAGTGTTCCTTTTGCTCCAATGTCTAGTCATGCCTGCCACATGGCCATGGAAATGTCTGCAGATGCAGACAGCGCTGACTCTTTGGCTGTAAACGAAGATGAACACCGTACCCTAGAGTCAGATATGACTCGCTTTCGAGCAAGGGTGACCTTTACCTAATGAATGGAATAAAGACAAACAAGCAATGGTCTTTTAGTATGTAGGCCACAACCTATTTGTGTTCACAATATTATCCAACCACCCGGAGCTGGTTGTTGCAGAAGTTATTATGCTGATACTTGTTTCGCAGTTAGCTTGCCTTAGGCGACCCAACAAAGCTGTCTTCTTTTCTACCCATCTATCAACCATAAGCTATTAAAAGAGCAGCAGAAATGTGTAGGCATTGGAGGGGATGGCATGCTGGTTGCATTTCAAAACACTCGCATCAACGATACAAATGGTATGCTGGTTGTATCCTACTCTGCCTGGACCTGCTAGGAGAAGGCTTCTTGCATGGAGGGCAATGCATAAAAGCTCACCTGGGTATTGCTGCGAAACTGTTAAATCACATTAAAATTGAGCTCCAAAGTGTGTTTTGATTTTATAAGGTTTTGTAAGTATTTTCCCATGGGGGCTTATTCCAAGCACACCATAGGAAAGGCAAGGGGAAAGTTTCTGCAAGTTGGTTCTAGTCAGGTAAATGAGGAGGCTGTGCTTAGTACAGATGTTGGGGGGGGGGAATGAATTTGTGTTTCCCCTTTGAATAGGATCCACTCCTCCATTTTCTTTACACATCCAATAATTCTGTTTAGTGTTTCTCCAGAAACCATCAAAAGGGATATTTTTGTAAGAAATTCCATCTTTGTATTATATAAACTCTAGATAGCAGAATCTATTGTAATTGTTATTATTTCACAATGAAAAAGTGTGACATATTGACAGATGTTTGTGTATTTATTATTTTGATTTATATTATGTGCATCTAAATATAACAGTTACTTTGGGCAGTGTCAACACAATGAATCTAAACAAAACAACCCAGGGGGGGAATTACAAAGATCAAAGAAGTATGAAAACCAATATATTCACACAGAGTACATTTCAAGACTATGTAAAAATTAGAACTACTTCTCCTTGTAGGAACCCAGACCTCCCCACCCCCCCACCCCGTGAGCCATTACTCTCAGCTGGAGCTTTAGGGAGTCGTGGTGACTAGAGAATGTTGTAAGCATTTTTCAGTGCACCTCTGTTGAGTGAACGAAGGGAAAAGCCATAAAAGGAAAATGGCATTGAAATCTCTGTTTCTATTAAGACATTCTACCCAGTGGCATGACTTCCCCACCATAAATGGAAGAGAGGCAAGGCCAGATCAGGATTACTTTCTTCAAATTTAGTTACTCTGGCCTTGTCAGATTTTATCCATTATAGTGGAACTCCTGATAACATCCGATCCTGATAACATTAAATCTGCATAACGTCATATTCATTATGCACCACATAATGCTCCGGATAGCGACACAAAAAGGCTAAAAACCGATGTTATGTGGAGCATCTCCATAGAAGATCCCGAATAATGATGGTTTTGGGGCATTTTTGTGACTTTATCTGGAGTGTTTCCCATAGGGACCGCATAACGTCCAAATCCGGTTAATGACCAGACTTGTGGAACCAAGTTTGGACGTTATCAGGAGTTCTACTGTATTTCTTCCCATGTCAAACTCAGGCTTTCTCATCCTGCAGCATACAATTCTCTCTCATACACAAACATATATACATACAAATATCTGAATAATCCCCCAGACATCTCACCATAAGTCCAATTGGCTGGTTTACATCATTGACAAGCCTAGAAGCCAATTAATGTTTAGATCGTTATTTGGTCTCGACTCCTAACTTCAAGTAAAGGGGTGGGGGTGGGGAATATGAAAACAAAACAACATGAAAAACCCAGCCCCTGTAGTATTTAAGATACAAGTCAAAACATACAGGTACCATCTTGTCTAATTATTCTGTGAAAAAAGAATCTGGTATTGCCTTTCAGTTTGTTCAATGACTGTAGCCAATGGCATTTTGCAGCATCTTACTTAGATAGCCAATCACAAAGATAAAGAAAGGCTGTCTGAAAATAAAAATATTTCCTTTCTTACAGATGGACAGCAAAGATGGCCTCCTGGGGGAAGGAATTTCAGCGTTTGAGAGCAGTAGCAGATATGGTCTTCTCCTGTATCTCCACCAAATGCACATGTGAGTGTGTTGAGATCAAAAGAAAGGCCTCCCCATAAACAGCCGGTGGAGCTGCTGTAATTGGGAGATATGTGATCCCTATAACCAGACCCAGTTGACAATCTAGCTGTAGCATTTTGGACAAACCCAAAATTTTAAAATACTTTCCAAAGGCAGCCCCACATAGAGCGGGTTACAGTAATCAAACCAGGATTTCACTGCAGCTAGATCAGGCATTTCCAACCAAGGAACTGGCTCATTAGTTTTAACTGTGCAAATGTGCTCTTGGCCAACACTGAAATCAGGTTCAGGGACAAATCTAGGAGCATACCCAAGCTGCATACTTATGTCCACATATGTGGATCACTATTTTCTAATTTGTCCTTTGATTGTTCTGGATTAAATTTCAGTTTATTCGCTCTCATCCAGTCAGTTACTGACACCGGACACTGATTTATAACCAAAATATCTTCCTAAGACTTAGATATAATGGAGCGATACAGTTGGATGTCATAATGGTAGCACAGATGTGATGCTAAATAGCATGGGGGAATAAAACAGTAAACTGAGGTACATCCCTCTACCAAAATTCCATTGAGAAAGTGCTGCTCAGAAAGAGTGGGTCAAAGCAAGTTTCTTGGAAATACACCTGCTATTTGATCACCAACCACCAAAGCAGAGACTGAAATCAAGGTGTAGCTTCCTCACAATTTCTGCCCCTTCAAACAACCAGTCCCCACAGACTGCCTTAAAACAATGGAAGGCAAGCAAGGAGCTACCAGATAACTGGGCAGAACCACATGGCTCTCTACCGCCTGGCCAAGAACAACCATGGCCTGTCTGGAAAGCTTTAAACAGCCGGAGTAGGAATATCAAGGGCTAATCTGAGAAAATGGGCTTTCCCTGTAGATGACAGCCTGTGCGAATGCGGAGAAGTACAAACTATCTCCCATATGATACAATGCACATGATGCCCCTCAACGTGCACTGAGGAAGGCTTTATGTTGGCAAGAGGAAATGCTGTTGATGTGGCCCGATATTGGGCAGATGTCATCTAGTCCTTTTTAATTCTATTTTGTTTTTAGATGCTTAATTTTTGTTTTGTATGTTATTATATGCTGATGGTGCCTCTGATATGAATAAAGAAAAACCACAGGGTATTGAATAGAAGTCCTCTAGCACCACGTTGAATTTTCCTCTACAAAAAGGACTGGAACGCTTCCAAGTCCCATCACAGAGAGACAGCCCACAAGGACACCACATTCAATGGTGTTGAAAGCCATTGAGAGGTCTAGCAGAACCAGCAGAGACACACTCCCCCATCATGTGTGTTACACAAAAGAGGTGGTGTAAATTTCCAGGAGGGTGTTAATTGTGTCAATCTGTTAGTCTGTTACAACAAAAACAAGTGTTGCTGAAAAGAAAATAGGATTAAGTATGTTGAAGTGATGTATTTTTTACCTATTAATAAAATAGGATTGCCTGTTCGTAAAAACACAAGCGCCCTGCTAGATCAGTGCAAAGTCCAGCATTCTGCCAACAAGATGCTGAGGGGAAACTCACAACCAGGACATGAGCATAATAGCAGCCTCCTACCTGTGTTCCCCAGCAACCTAGTTGAGATGAGATATAACAGGTTTACACAAAGAGAAGGTCATCATACTAATTGCACTCTGTACCAACCCTATAGTACATTGAGCCAGGATTGGAAGCTTTTGATGGTGCGGGTATCCTGTCTTATTCACTTCCTAATTAGCTGCAGGAATACGATAGTTGAATATGTTCCTCAGGTTATTCCTATCAGTGGCAGCAAAGTTTGGAATGCTATGTTTAAAATGCAACACGTTAATATTAGTTGTGGCTATAAAATGTCTTGGCCGCTACTCGTTGCTTTAAGAATAATATATTCGTCACATTCTTTTTCTTCTAATTTTTTACATAAGCACACTTTAAAAATAATGAAAGGTCTCAAATTAGCTCATAGGAACAATTTTTCAGACTAACATTAAACATTCTACTAGGAAAAGGACCATTTTTTAAATCAATGCTAAGACCTAGACAGGGGAATTTCTCTGTGCAAAGCTTGGACTCTACCAGTTTATAGCACTTGCCTGAGTGAGTATAACTAGTAAAGGTAAAGGTTTCCCTTGTTCAAAAGCCAGTCGTATCCGACTCTAGGGTTCAGTGCTCATCTCTGTTACAAAGCCAAAGAGCCAGCACTTTCTGCTTCTGCAGACGTCTCTGTGCTCATGTGGCAGGCATGACAAGACACCGGAGTGCACGGAGGGCTGTTTACCTTCCCACCTAAGTGGTCCCTATTTATCTACTTGCAATGTCTTGCTTTCGAACTTTTAGGTTGGCAGGAAGTGCTAGTAACATTATGTTTGAAAGGGGTGTGTGTCAAAGTGTGGACATGAAATTAAGCTACAAGATAACCATCAAAGCAACAGAGAGAACATGATGAATTCTGCTTTATCTTGCTCAGACAGGAGCTGTAGGTTGCCTGGATTCGCAGCCACACCTCTGCAGCCAGTTTTGAATTCTACAGGAGACTTTGGCATCTTGTAGACGTAAGGAGGCTGATGGATTCCCCATCCTCAGAGAAAATGCTGACAATTAGATTCTGCTCTTGAGCTGCTCTTTAATTATACAGTGAATTTGATCCAAATGAGCTAGAAATTGCCTTGATCATCTCAGACAAAACCACACCTTTTAGACAAGGATGAAGAAATGCTTTGAGGTTCTGCTCAAGTGTTTTATTCCCTCTTCTTCCTCTAATTATTGCTTTTGTGACACTCTAATGTTTGAAGGAACTAGTAGGAGCATCTCGTGGGAAGGAAATGGGAGAGGATGCCAAACATTCAGACTCATGTTTGAATGAAAGGGGAAGGGCGGGATTGTGGGATTTGATAGATGTTATGTATCGAATGCAATGCCAGGAAACTCTGTAATACACCCTTAACGGAATGTAACCAATTGTATCCAATTGTATCTCATCAAGAACTCGTTGTAACAGGCTGTATGAGGATGCAAGCTAAGTGACCACAGGTGGCAGTAGCGAGCATCCAGCTCACATGGTACAGATTCCCCAAATACCTGAAGGGCGGGAAACCTTCCTGCCACACCAGCACCTGGAGAAGATGGGCGTGACATGCAATGATGTCACACGGGTGGTAGCCAATGAGCTACGATACCTGTAGGTTTATTTATTTATTTATTTATTTATTGTTTAGACTTTTATACCGCTTTCCTCCCCATAAAGGGAACTCGAAGCGGTTTACAACAAGAATGCCAAACAATATAAAATATGATACAAATAATACAGCAAAATACAGTTACAGTATGTATAGTGCAATATAAATAGAGCTGTTTGTCCACCATTACCACATGTTCACCCTGACTACCATGCAATAAAGTTGTGTTCAGCCTCGCTGCGGCTGTGTCCATTGTCTTCATTGCAAGACACTAAATTGGCGACGAGGATGGGATGGCGTCCCGCAAAGTGAACATCACTCCTTTCGACACTACAAAGCCAGAGAGATGGGAACTCTACGAGCAGCAGTTCCTCTACGCAATGGACGCTGAGGGCATTGAGGATGAAGCCCAGCAGCAAGCATACCTGCTGGCCCAGTGCAGCCTGGAGACTCTGGAACTAGCTACGAACCTCATGACGCCGAGGCCACTCAGAGAGGTTCCCCTAGATGACATCCTCACTGAGCTGAGGAAGCATTTCCGCCCGAAAGTGTCCGTTTTTCTGGCGAGGTTAGCCTTCCAAAAGTGAAACCAGCGGGCTGGTGAGTCTGTGGCAGAGTTTGTCGCAGCCCTACGGATGGCTGCAGTGCCATGCCGGTGGGGAACGCACCTGAGCAAGGCGCTGAGGGACAGGCTCCTGCTAGGCCTGCGAGATGAGGGCGCCCGGAAAAAGTTACTGGCCAAAGATGAGAGCATCTCCTTCGAGCAAGTTCTGCGAATTGCCCAAGCCGCCGAGTTGGTGCAACAAGGCGAATGAGTGTGCCGGGCCAGGACCGCAGCGGTTGGGGGGGCCCGTCTGCAGTCCCAGTCCACAGCTGTTCGTCTCACGGAGAGCAGGGAGCACCCAAGTCCACCACGTCCACCTCCGAATGCACCGAGGAAGACAATGTGCAACAAGTACAGAAGAGGTCCGAGGTTCGAGACCACGCCAGGGGAGAGCGCTGCTGCGACGGATGCAGAGCATCTCACGACCGGAGCAGGTGCCCATTCTGGAAGGTGGAGTACCACAATTACGGGCCGCGTGGTCACATCGCCAAGGTCTGCAGGCGGCGACGGGACAAAGGCAAGGGCCCAGCGGAACAGCCGCAATGGAAAGCAGACAGAGTCAGCAGGATCTTCGATGACGACGAGCCGGAGGGACGCCATGTGGCTCAAAGAGTTCCCGACAACCAGGACCAGGCAGTACACAGCGTGCCCTTGAGGCACCCCCGTTTCTTCGTGGAGGTACAGTTACAAGGGGTCCCAGTTAGAATGGAGATAGACTCGGGGTCATCGTATTTCATCATCTCCCAGTGGGAATTTTTGCGTATTCCCCCAAATTCGCGCCCCAAACTGAGAACCCTAAGGACAAACGTACGGGACATACAAGGGAAGAGTATCCCAGTGTTGGGGGTGGGAGAGTTCAAGGTTCAATTCAAGCGGCGCACTGCACAGTTGCCCCTAGCAGTTTTAAGGGACGGGGCCTGTTGCTTCCTTGGAACTCAGTGGTTTGGCCCCCTGGGGGTTTTCATTGGGGGCATACACGCCATGCAGGCGGACTTGAGCACAGAAGTGTGCAATGCACACCCTGCAGTCTTTGAGAAGGGACTCGGGAAGTTCAAGGGTCCCCCAGTTTCTTTCGACATGGATCCCGACATCCGGCCCATGAGACTCAAGCCACGAAGAGTGGCAAAATTGAGGAAGAACTGGACAAATTGGTGGGCCAGGGGATTTTGGTACCATAAGATTCTGCCGAGTGGGAAACCCCTATTGTTATGGCGCTTAAGGCTAACGGGGAGGTTAGAATTTGCACCGACTACAAGTGCACCATTAATAAGGCAATCCACCCGAATGCATACCCGGTGCTGGTAGTCAGCCACCTATTAGCAACATTGCATGGGGGGAGGTGTTTCGCCAAGCTGGATTTGGCACAGGCATACCAGCAATTAACGGTGACCCCAGCTGCAGCCGCCGCACAAACTATAGTTACACATAAGGGAGCCTTTAAGGTGACGCGCCTTCAGTTCGGCGTGAACTCGGCTCCCGGGATTTTCCAGTCCCTCGTGGAGCAGCTTTTGAAAGGACTTCCAGGTGTTTTACCCTACTTCGATGATGTTTTGATAATAGCAGGGGGGGACAAGTATTGGCCAAGAGATTAGACTGAGTGTTGACCATGTACGAGAAAGCGGGGCTCAGGTTGAGAAAAGATAAGTGTGTGTTTTTCGCAGAGGAAGTTGAGTTTCTAGGTTTTCGCCTAACCCCTGAAGGTATTAAGCCAGCCGAGTCAAAGGTAGCAGCAGTACAGAATGCCCCACACCCCACCACCAAACCCGAGCTACAGTCCTTCTTAGGGCTTTTGAATTTTTACCACTCCTTCCTGCCCGGGAAGGCGTCGGTGGCAGAACCGCTGCATAAGATGCTGAAGAAAGACGCGGTTTGGCGGTGGGGAGAAAGTCAGGAACGGGCGTTCAGAGGGCTTAAGCAGCTTTTGTCTTCCAAGGCTGTCTTAACCCATTTTGACCCTAAGAAACCCGTTGTATTAGTTTGGGATGCCTCACCGGTGGGGGTGGGGGTGGTCCTATGCCACGTGCTAGAGAGCGGGCAGGAAGCACCAGGAGCGTTTTACTCAAGATCTCTGTCCAAGGCGGAGTGCAACTACACACAGACAGACAGGGAAGCCCTGGCAATAGTCGCAGGAACCAAAAAGTTCCACGATTTCCTGTACGGTCGACCGTTCACAGTCATGACCGACCACAAGCCCCTGCTAGGAATTTTTACCACAAACAAGCCAACCCCACAGATTTTATCCCCGAGGATGTTGAGGTGGGCAATCTTCCTCAACGCATACCAGTATGCGTTGGTCTACCGTCCCAGCAAGGAAATCAGCCACGCGGACACCCTTTCCAGGTCACCCCTCCCACAGCTAGGAGACCCGGAGTGTGAGGTAGAGCAGGACCACCAGGTGCTACTAATCGAGGCCCTAGAAACTCCCCCAATACTGCCAGTGGACATCGCTAAAGCTACAGCTAAGGACAGGTCGCTAGCCTTAGTTAAGTCCTGGGTACAAAATGGCTGGCCAGCGACCTCCCCCATGGAGGAATTCAAGGTATATAGTAGGAGGAGAGACGAACTGTCCTTAGAGAGGGGCTGCCTCCTATGGGGCCAGCGGGTAGTCGTCCCCGAACCATTAAGTGGTTGGAGGTTATCCCGATGGCTAGCACATTGTCAGTCGCAACTGTGAGACAATTGAGAAAGGTATTCAGCTGTTTTGGATTACCAGATGTGATTGTGAGCTATAACACCTCAACTTTCACGTCAGCTGAGTTCAAAGCATTCATAGACATCAATAGAATTTGCCACATTACCTCTGCCCCATTTCACCCCGCGACAAATGGCCAGGCGGAACACCTAGTATGAACAACGAAGGACGCCTTGCATCGGATGGGCCCCGGGGACTTGAACTTACAGATGTGCCAATTCCTACTAGGGTACAGAGTAACTCCCCTAGCATCAGGGTTATCACCCGCCGAACTCGTCATGCGGAGGAGACCCGCCACAATCCTCACACGCCTGGATCCAAACAGGGTGGAGGACACGGAAAGGAATATAGCGTTAGGAAGTACCAAGAGTTTCGGGGTCGGCGAGTCCGTGCACTGCAGGAATTATGCGGCCACAGGGCCAACCTGGGTCCCCAGAGTAGTAGTTGGGCAAACGGGGCCAGTATCGTATAATGTCGAGACCAGCACAGGTCTCCTCTGGAGGAGGCAGGCTAATCAACTCAGGAGTAGGGTGGTAAACAGGCAGGGCGCAGGAGCACAAGCAGGGAATTCAATGATAGGGTCCTCCCCCACCCGCTTATCCCAAGGGGGAGACACAGACTACTGGGGGGAAGGGGATGAGACAAACCATATCTTTTGGACCCCCCCCCCAGACTACAGGAACGATTCGGGAGAGGAGAATTCGGAAGAATTAGATTTTGAGTTCAGAAACCGGGTGGTGGTGGTGGTGGTTTCAGAGTGGTCCCCCACCTGTCCGAGCAAAGAGCAGGGTTTGTCTTTAGTCCCTAGAACCCCCGGTTTCATGTCCCTGGAGTTTACTCCTACCCCTCGACCTCCCCAATCCCAGACTCAGAGTCAGCAGCCGATCGCTAACGAGTCACCCTGTCCAATTGCAGGACAAGGACCGAGTGAACAGGGACACTCAGTGACCCCAGGGCCAAGCACAGCTGACACTCACCCCAAGCGTTTTTGCGGAAAGCCACATTGGTTGAAGGACTTTGTCCTTACCTAGGGGGGAGGGATGTTATGTATCGAATGTAATGCCATGAAACTCTGTAATACACCCTTAACAGAATGTAACCAATTGTATCCAATTGTATCTCATCAAGAACTCATTGTAACAGGCTGTATGAGGATGCGAGCTAAGTGACCACAGGTGGCAGTAGCGAGCATCCAACTCACATGGTACAGATTCCCCAAATACCTGAAGGGCGGGAAACCTTCCCGCCACACCAGCACCTGGAGAAGATGGGCGTGACATGCAATGATGTCACGCGGGTGGTAGCCAATGAGCTACGATACCTGTAGGTTCAAATGTATAGTGCAATATAAATAGAGCTGTTTGTCCGCCATTACCACATGTTCACCCTGACTACCATGCAATAAAGTTGTGTTCAGCCTCGCTGCGGCTGTGTCCGTTGTCTTCATT
Source organism: Bradypodion ventrale (assembly GCA_035047345.1). Classification (NCBI taxonomy): domain Eukaryota; kingdom Metazoa; phylum Chordata; class Lepidosauria; order Squamata; family Chamaeleonidae; genus Bradypodion; species Bradypodion ventrale. The sequence continues at coordinate 104,463,100 of JAWDJE010000005.1, read as the reverse complement.
GCAAGACACTAAAATAGATGAGCAACTAAGGAGAGAGAAATCATAACAAATCAATTGCTGCTGACATGTGGGAGGTGAAGAGAGTGATTCATCTGATGATACAGATTGTTTACAAACATTATAGAAGGCTACTGACATTTGTATAAATAGAGATGTCTCTGGATGATGTAATAGAGAACACAAGTTTAATGGATGTTAACCAAGAAATTAGAAAGTTGTTTGGAAGAATTAGTTGCTTTTATTGTTCCTAACAGTTTGCAATATTCCCGAATTCTGCTTTTAATATGCTTTTCTAAGCATTTGGTTTTCAGACTTAAATTCCCAGAAGCATAAGTCAATTCCTCAAAGCACTGATCAGCCAATATACTGACTTAGGCTTCTGGGAATTGAAGCCCCTCTGTGAGGCGCGGGCCCAAAATTGGGAACCACTGGATTAATCTTTTAATGGAAGATCATTTAGGGTACTATCCTACACCTACACCTACTTTCTCAGTAGGAGGGTTTGCATTTGTTTGATCATTTTTGTTTGGACCTTGAAGCTGCTCATCAATGCCTGGACAGCAGACTAAGATCACATGGTCACAGTCTTGCTTACTGAGGGAGACTTATTAGATTTCTGTTTTAATTTCAATAATTGGCTAGACCAGGGGTCAGCAAACTTGGCTCTCGAGGTGTTCTTGGACTTCAAATACCAGAAGCACATGTCAGCCCACCTGCTGAACAGGGCTTCTGGGAATTGAAGACCAAGAACTTCTGAAGAGCCAAGTTTCTTGACCCCCGGGCTAGGGTTCCATTAAATATGCTGATGTAACTGCAATCCACAAGAACAAGAAAAAAACGTTTGAGGCAGATTAATGTTCAAATATAAAGTTCTGTTTTAATGTCCAAAATAGCTAGTGATACTTCTCACAAAATGAAAATAAGTAATAGGACCTGAAACTCAATCTGGATTATCGGTTTTTCGTAATAATACTTCGTCCCATTATATTGCTAACTGTTTCTGAGGTTGCCTAATTAAACAATCGCTGCGTGTTACAAAATTGCCCAAGGTCTTAGTTCATCGAATTGGACTTGACATGTTTTCTATAATATATTACTAGGCATGAGGGGTTTTTCATTTATTATCTCCTGTAAATTTCATTAGAGGAACCTTTAAGCTGGGTTATTGCTGGCTCACCAGCAACACATGGGAGTATGAGGAACAGAATAAATTAGGTTACTTACCGCACCATTCTTAATGTCGATGGGCACTAGAGAGTTAGCGATATAGGCCGTTTTCCAACGCGAGAGTGGTAAGCGATATAATGGGATTGGTAAAAACAATGTTAGATAATCCGTATTAGATCGACAGTTTTTATTGATGTATTTTGTGCTTTGTTACAGTAAAGAAAATAACTTCTGACGAAGTATTATTATGAAAGACCGATTATCCGGATCGAGTTTCAGGTCCTATTACTTTATTACACTAAGATACTGAAGATATTTTGGAAGAAAATTGTTGAAGGAATTTATTTGGAAGACTGTATATATATTACTCATCTATTCTAGATCTCATTACTTTATTATTACTAAAGACATTGAAGATACTCTGGTAGGAAATTGCTGAAGATATCATTTGGAAGATTGTATATTTACTTACTTATTTACATTCTGTGAGAAGTATAACTAGCTATTTTGGACATTAAAACAGAACTTTATATTTGAACATTAATCCGCCTCAAACATTTTTTTCTTGTTCTTGTGGATTTCATCACCGTTTGGCCTTCCTCATTGATGTAACTGCAATGGCATAAATTTGTTTGTTGTTGTTCAGCCGCACAGTCAATTCCGACCCTTTGTGGCCCCATGGGCCATTGTCCTCCAGGCCCCTCTGTCCTCCACCATCCTCCTCAACCCACCCAGCTCTGTGCCCATTGCATCTACAATACCATCAAGCTATCTCATTTTTGGCCGCCCCCTTCATCTTTTGCCCTCCACCTTTCCCAGCATCAAGGCTTTCTCAAGTGAATCCTCTCTTCTCATTTGATGTCCAAAGTACTTTAGCTTCATCTTTACTATTTGGCCTTCTAAGGAACAGTCAGGGTTGATTTCTTCTAGGATTGATCTATTTGTTCTCCTCGCTGTCCAGGGTACTCTCAAAACTCTCCTCCAACTCCACATCTCAAAGGCCTCTATTCTTCTGCGCTCAGCTTTCCTAATGGTCCAGTTCTCACAACCATACATTACCACCGGGAATACCATTGCTTTGACTATACGAATTTTTGTTTGTAAGGTGATGTCTCTACTTTTAACTATGTTCCTGTTGCATCCGGCCCTTATAAGCAATAGTCCAGACAACGATGAACAGAACAACAACAGGGGTTTATTAAACAGTCTTTCAGGTTATGCTTACAAGGCGCTCCGGACATTAAGATGGCTATACAATCCCATGAAATCAGGCCCTCCGGAATCTGCCGTAGAAGAGGCAATGCCTAAGCTACACTAGAAACGGTAGCGTTTGGAGGAGACCCATGCTAAGTACGTTACTGGCTACATGTGCAGAATGGGTAGTATAGATCCAGTCCGGCCCCATCCTTGTTTACCCGTGGGGCTTATATAGTGTCTGCCTGGCGGTGGCTCCTTGATACACAGTAGCGACCTACCGGACAAGCATAACCAACCAATCATAACAAGATACAGTAATACCTCATACAAAGTCAGCTTCGTACAACATCGAATTCATACAACATCGCCTAATTCCTTGAAAAAAGTTGCCTCATACAAAGTCGCTGGGACTTTGTATGAGGCATTGGGGTTTCGCCCCAGGACGGTTTGTCCCCAAAAATCAGAGTTGTTTGACATGTTTTTGTAATGTATTTAGTCTTTAGACAATGATTTCTTAAAGTTCTGTCAGTTTCTGATGATATAGATTGTTTACAAACATTATAGAAGGCTACTGACATTTGTATAAATAGAGATGTCTCTGGATGATGTTTCTGTCACCCTAGAGTTGGATACGACTTGCTTTCAAGCAAGGGCGACCTTAACCTTTAAGGATTTGTTATGTGTATTGCACCTGCTCATGCACCTGGCACCCAACAACTGGTAATTGAAGAAATATATACAACCAGTTGTGGGATTCAGCAGGTGTTGTGTTTGAATAGGTTTGCCCCAGTTTGCCAGAACTGGTAGCAGAAAGTCCAACTGGCCCCACCCATCCAAGTTTTGAAATAAAATTGCAAGTAGATAAATAGGGACCACTTTAGTGGGAAGGTAAACAGTGTTTCCGTGCGCTCCGGTGTCTATTCATTTCTCCCACATGACCACGGAAACATCTGCAGAAGCAGACTGCGCTGGCTCTTCAGCTTTGAAACAGAGATGAGCACTGAACCCTAGAGTCGGGATATGTCTGGCTTTTGAGCAAGTAAAACCTTTACCTTTAATTTGGATGCAACGCAGGGCTTTCCCCCTGGCCATGCCCACCATACCACACCCACAGAGTAGGTAGTAAAAAAATTTTTGAATCCCACCACTATATACAACCAAATCACTACTGGAATTGATATCATTGCCCTTATGCCAGTGTAACTAACCAATAAGATTTTGGCCTTTATTTCTAAATGTTCTAAATGAATCATCGTGTATACATTAGATATTTTTTTTTCTTCTGCTGTCCCTTTGCTGCTTCATTTCCTCCTTTTTTGGTGTGTATGTGTGTGTGGGTGTGTGGGTGTGTGGGTGTGTGTGGGTGTGGGTGTGGGTGTGGGTGTGTGGGTGTGGGTGTGTTATAAGCCTGTATGACTGCTACAAGTTACCAAGACTCTCCTTTTCCGATCTAAAATTTCTACGTGAGATTCCATTAAGATAGAGAGTTGGTGGCAACTCCCTGTTTCCCTCCAATCCATGCAGAACTGTGAACAGCCATGCCTTCAACATGTGAATCCAGAATGGTTTCAGGGGCAATACTTAATAGCTAACTGGTTAGGAAGGAAAGTTTAGCCACTTCATTTCCTGTAGAATTGGAATGCACATTAGGTTCAGACACAGCGTAGGAGCAATATGGGCTTGATATGAATTTCATTTCATTTTCATTTCATTTCACTTTATTTTTGTATACCGCTTAACTCAACCAGAGGTAACTCTAAGTGGTTTACAGCAAGGAAAGTGCAAGAAACAATAATAACAATATACAAAATCAAAAGCATCAAAAATCACACAATAAGCTAAATACAGCAATGCAACAAATACAGAATACAGTAATAAGTAAGCAATCAACCAACAAATACAAGATGCTATAAGCACAATGACTCACCCCAGCCCCCCCCCCCTGAAAAATCCCAGAGTGGGAGTAATGGACCCATTGCCATCATGGCCCCAAGTCCTAGCCAGCAGCTAAGATGGTGGTGAGGTATCCTGGGGGGCCAACAGGGATAACCTGCAGCATCTTCCACCTGTCTCCACTCCCGGGAGCTGATGGTGTGGGCTCCCAGGTGAGACAGGGAGTCTCTTGCGGCAGCAGCGGCAGCTTCCCTTTTCTGCTCTCCGGGCGGGCCAGCCCGGAGAGCGAAGTCAGCTGCGGGGTGGCGGCGGCATCTCCCACCTGTCTCCACTCCAGGGAGCCGAATACATTTATAGTTGTACAATATAACGGTAGTAGAGCTGAGTGGGCTGCAGAGGATGGTGGAGGATAGGGGTGCCTGTCATCAGGACCGACATCAGAAATTTCCGGACCTGGTACTCGCCCCCCCACACACACACATTTTGGCCATGCCCCGCGTGGTTTCTGCACATGCGTGATCTGTTTGCACATGCGTAGATCAGTGGTTTCCTGGTGCTGCCACACCCCTGTGGTTTTCTGCACATGCACAATCTGTTTGTGCACTGGAGATTGGAAAGCAGCAGAGAGGAAACATCTATAAATAATGCAGAATGGCTGGAGTGCATTTCTGAAACTTCTTGTGATTGAGGAAAGCACTCCACCGATCAGTAATTAATTACTTTAATTGCATGCCATCAGCTATTTCCAACATATGGTAACCTTTCTCAATATTCTCTAGATACAAAGTGCTTAAAATTGATTCAGCAGTGTCTTCTTGAGGGCACCCTGGGAATGCTTCCAGGGCCAGGCCACAGCCTGTCTCTTCTCCTAGGAGGCACAGTGGGGAATTGAATTCTCAACCTCTGGCTGGCTCCACAGTCAGGCATCCAACTCATTGAGCTATCCATTGAGGACATTGAGCTCCAGGCTCTGTTGAGGACATTGAGCTCCGACCTCCGGGCCCCACAAACGCCCGGCCACGGGGTTGGCAGAGGACACTGTGATTTACTTGTTATTTTATTGCATTTTATTGTATACTAGCTGATTTCCCGGCGTTGTCGACACACACACGCACACACAGAGAGAGGGGGGGGGAGAGGTGGCAGGTGAGTAGTGGAGGCAGCGCCCAGGTGAGTAGGGAGGGAAGGGGGGAGGCGGATGCAATCCATTCTCCCTTTCCTTCCTGTGCCCGGGGGGGGGAGGCAGGGAAGGGGGGAGGCAGACCTGTTCCATTCCCCCTTCCCTGCCGGCACCCGGGGGAGGCACCTTTGTATTTCCCCCTCAGTTGTTTCGAGGGCTGGCTTGAAACAGCGGAGGGGGAAATGCAAAGGCGCCAGGGGACACAGCGATTTGAAGAGGGAAGCTGACAGACAGGCCGCTTTTGGTCTGTGGATGCACATTTCCAGACGAAGTGCGGCCTGTCTGTCAGCTTCACTTTTCCCCATCGCTGTTTCAAGAGCAACTCTCAACACAGCAATGGGAAGAGGGGAGCTGGCAGGCCGCACTTCGTCCGGGAACGTGTGTTCCCAGATAAAGTGCGGCCTGTCTGTCAGCTTCCCTTTCCCCCATCGCTGTTTTGAAAGCTACTCACGACACAGCAATGGGAAGAGGGGAGCTGGCAGGCCGCACTTCATCTGGGAACGCGTGTTTCCAGAAGAAGTGTGGCCTGTCAGGGAAGGGGTTTACTTTTCCAGGCAGGCAAGGGCAGAACAGTGCTCCGCATTCTGGCCTTGCCTCCCGAAAAAGGGGTGCATTTTCTCCGGCAGGCAAGGGCCTAAGGGAGTGCCGCGTCCGGCCCTTGCCTCCTGGAGGAGGGGGTCTTGTCTCCTTGCCCACATCCAGTTTTGCATATGGCGTTTGTTATTTATTTTCGGGCATGCGCAGACTAGTTGAGCAGGCTGCTTTTGCTGTAATATCATGACAATGTATTCCTGATCAATTACCTCATGGTGCAGTAGTTAAACTGCTGTACTGCAGCCAAAACTCTGCTCATGACCTGAGTTTGATCCTGATGGAGTTGGTAAAATGAGTACCTAGTGTGTTGGGAGCAAAATGCTAAGTACCTTATGTGTAGGGTTGCCATAATTCTCTCCTGCAAAACAGGGACAGCCATTGCGTTCTTCAAACTGTGCATGCATTGTACAGGGCTATCAGGGAGACCGCGGCTCTAAGACCCCGCAGAATCCCTGTCCAGGGCAGACAGGGAATACCGACCCTATGCAATTAACCCCTTGTGGTCACATGAAGAAGGAATCCTCCATCCCAGTGTATGGTGGAGGTTTGGCTTCTTAGATATAGGTATTTTTTGCTCCCTCCCGAGTTTCAAGGAAAAGGACTGAGGAGGACTCCTTGTCCCCAAAACTTCAAAGTGAGCCAAGGGATTATTGCAAAGAGTTATTTCACTGCCTCTGTGCCTTTCTTTCAGATATCTCACTTACAGGTTTCTCCTCTCCCCGGTGGGCTTCACAGGGTGCTGTTTTGCCTTCACTACTTTCAAGCAGGATAATTGAAAGAAAGGCAGGGAGGCAGTGAATTAACTCTTTGCAAAAATCCCTTGGTGAGGGGTGATCTTGCTTCCTCTGTTCAAATTTAAAAATCCAGGACTTTTACATGTTTTTTCTTGAACCGGCCGAGACAACTTGAATCCAGGAAAATCCTGGAAAACCGGGACATATGGCAACCCTACTTGTGCGTCACCCAGAGAGTGCACAAGTGCTATGGGGAAGTATATAAATGTAATAGCTATTGCTACCTTAAAGTGGTCCTTTTGTGTGGTGACTCCATCTCATTTCCTCCCTTTGTTACAGTGGTATTACGGCCTGTTCTTTACCTCTATCAAACAGGGCCCTCCTTACTACCATCCAGAGCCTGCTGCCCACTCCCACTGAAACTGCTGGCCATAATAAGCTTCATTGAGGGTGAAGACAAGCCAGGCTTTGTTACAGTTGTTCAATGCTTGGAAAAGTAATTTTTTTATTGGATTTTTCTTTCCTGAGTCCAGCAGCCATGTGTGGAAATGGAAATTGATGCTGAGGACTGGAATGTTAAAAATTAATGAGACACATCTTTGCCTTGAAATCTGAAATGAATTCCTGAGGCAGGGCTGGCTGAAGACATTTTACACCTGAGATGGGCATTGGAAGTGTACTTTTTCTTTGCAGGGAAAAGACTAAATAATGGTCCTCCAATATGGTAGACAGGCCACCCAAGTCATCCCTGTCCCTCTGCCTCAAGGTAAGGGTAGTCCTGCCTCAGTACCTTACAAGGGAAGCACAGTAGAATATGTTGTCAAAAAAGACATGACCTTATTTAAATTCAACAACTTCTCTTGAATCCATTGAGAAGTTGAGTCTGCAAGTCATCATCTTTATATTTCTAGCCAATATCAAGGAAAATGTTTTCTCCCTCTGTTTGTTGGGCTGAGGAGGTGTTTATAGCAACACTGAGATTCTTGGGTTTTCTTAACTTTTCTGGCAGAGCCTGCCAAGAACGATGTAGGTCAACCGAAGCAGGAGTGTGGTATACACCTAGCCCAGAGGTTTCTCAATAAGGAAGGCAGCGCAGGGCAGGAAAAGTCTAGTTCTGAGGAATTATGGGCAGATGAAGATGTTCAAAAGAGAATGGCACAAAGCCAAGTCCTTGCCCAATATCTTTGAAGTTTCAGTGTTTTATAGCCCTTAGTAGAACAATAATTTGTGCCTAGAGGCTGCTGTACACCCATGGCTAAAAGACAGCAATTAATAAGAAGTGGGAAAAGAAAAGAAAGGAAAGGGAAACTCATAATTTCTACAAAAAATGCACAATTTTGTCAATCTGGCATCTAACTCAATTCACTGAACAGTATTTTCAAACCTATTGGTAGAATTTAGTTGTGTCTTATTTTCTGTGTGGTCCATTGGCCATAACTACATGTCTGTCTGTCTGTCTGTCTGTTTATTCACATGTTCTCTCCATCCAGGCATGGAATGGGAATATTACTGCAAAACTCCACACTTACAAATTAATTGGTCCTGTTCTGACTGTCATAGAGAAAACCATTGCACAGTACATCAAACTATTTTCTCATGATTGTTAATGTTAAAATAGAGTTTGGTTCTGAATTTCCTAATTCCCGGTTTTACACTCTCATTGTGCATGGCAGTCAAGGGATGGCAATACAATATATATATATATTTAGCTAAGTCTTTTGTGCATAAAAAATGGTTCATTTTGATAAATGTGAAGGACGTAGATAATTGACATCTATTTCTATTTCTCTGACATTTGTCATCACCGTTCACCCAATGTACATAAAATTGCCTCACACTGATATTTCAACAGCCTGCCAGCTGCACATTCTTCCCTCTCATTTCTGCTACCTTTCTGTCCATCATCTTTCCCAACCTCTGAAGGATGGAAGGCTGAGTCAATCTTGATTCCCATCAGGTTTGAACTCAGGTCATGAGCAGAGTTTTGGCTGCAGTTTAAGAAATGGGCCATGAGGTAAATTGTCAAGATATCACAGCAGGAGCAGCTTGCTCAACTACCTTAAGAAGCACCACTACATGTTGTTGTTCATAGTAGAGACCGAAACGTCACAGCAACCATAAAGCAATTTTCATGCTTTATGAAAGAAACCACTGTTGCCTTCTCACACCTCTCTCACACCACTTTCCACATGCCTGTTCCTCTTTCTTGCTCTTGCTCTCATTTGGCAACCACACATGGGACATTAGGGTTATGATGAATTGGGGGGGGGGGAGGGGAGCATGGAAAATAGCTGACAAAAGCCCTACCTTCATCCACAGCACTGCCAGGTTCTGTGCCACAGTGTGTAAATTCAGAAGAATAATCCTGGCAGATCTTGTAGCTTAATAAACTACTAACGCTACTTCATATGCTTAGTAATGCTCGTAACATTTTGTTTGCTGTTGTTGTTGTTGTTGTTGTTCAGTTGCACTGTCAATTCTGACCCTTTGTGACCCCATGGAACATTGCCCTCCAGGCACCTCTGTCCTCCACCATCCTCCTCAACCTGCCCAGTTTTGTGCCCATTGCGTCTACAATATCATCTAGCCATCTCATTTTTGGCCGTCCCCTTCTTCTTTTTGCCCTCCACCTTTCCCAGCATCAAGGCTTTCTCAAGTGAATCCTCTCTTCTCATTTGATGTCCAAAGTACTTTAGCTTCATCTTTACTATTTGACCTTCTAATGAGCAGTCAGGGTTGATTTCTTCTAAAACTGACCTATTTGTTCTCCTTGCTGTCCAGGGGACTCTCAAAACTCTCCTCCAACACCACATTTGAAAGGCATCTATTCTTCTGTGCTCAGCTTTCCTAATGGACCAGCTCTCACAACCATACATTATCACCAGGAATACCATTGCTTTGACTATGCAAGTTATTGCTCGTAACATTATGTTGTGTATGGAACTCTGTATCTTTAAGAATATAACATAGTTGTTAGGAAGCGATTCAGCTGCAACCAATGGACATCCTTTGCTTCCCTCTCATGAACTAGCAACAACCAATGAATACCCTTGCTTCCCCCTCATGAACGAGCAAAGGACCAATGAACACCTCTGGTGGGAAACCCAAATGTATTGTCCCTCAGTGTATAAAAGGAGCTGCGCCTCCACCATTACCTTATGTTCAGATTGCATACATTGCAATAAAGATGTGTCTGGCTCACTGAATACTGCCTACCGCATATCAATCTGCATACATCAAACATTATTAATCTTAAATAGAAATTTTACTACTCCTTAAGTATCCTCATTTTAACTTCTGTCTCTTTACATATCTTAAACCCTCCTTTTAACTTCTGTTCGTTTTGCTGTATTATGCTGATCTCGGGCCGTAATAAAGATTGTTTGATTGATTTTCATCTGTTTCAATGGCTTTCTGATAGAGAACTTCATAATGACTAATTGTCCATTTTGATTAATGTGAGGGACACAGATGATCAGTTGTCATCTTTGAAATGGTAGCCATGCTAGTCTGTGTTTCAAGCATATCAGAGAGTAGGGAAAATGAAACAAAAATACAAAAATCTTTGTGGCTAACTGCTGTACTGTATTTTAATGTTAGCTTTCATGGAGCAAGTCTACTTTGTCGGAGAAGAGTCATCTGTTTTTCTGTCATTTGTTGCCATTGTTCAAACAATGTACATAAAATTGCCTCACACTGATACTCCAACAGCTCGCCCGCTGCACAGTCTTCCCTTCCCCTCCCCTCCTTGCCTAGGCACTGCTGTGAACTTCTCCAGTTTCCATTGTCTTCTTGGTTCTCCACTCCATCTTCTCTACCTCATTTGCTTGCTAGACATTTCCCTCTGACTTCCACTGTCGTTTCCCTTCTTCCTCCTGGCTCTACTCTCTTATTGTCACATTTGGTAGTGTAAACATGCTAGTTGCAGCACCAGTGAACACTGGTTGTAAACGTGAGTTTTGGATATTGTCTAGAGCAGGGTTCCTCAAACTTGGCTCTCCAAGAAAACAAAGCAGGGCATGGCTTAGATAAAACAGGTTATGAAGAGTGGGGCAAAGATACAGAAATTTATTTATTTATTTATTTATTTATTTGTTAGATACATTTTTGTCCCAACTTTCATTCAACATCCAGTTCATTCAAAGAAGCATGAATGGCTCTTCTCAGGTTATCCTCACATTGACCTTGTAAGGTAGCTCTGGCTGAGAGCGTGTAATTGGCTCAAGATCACCCAAAGAGTTTTGAAGATAAGTAGGAACTAAAGTCTGAATTTCCTAATTTCTGGTCTAACACTTTACATCAATGTGCATGGCAGCCAAGGGATAAGAACATATAAGAACAGCCTTGCTGGAATAGGCCACCTCCCATCCAGTCCAGCATTCTGTCTCACACAGTGGCTCACCATTTGCTTCAGGGTATTCCCAAGCAGATGCCTTCACCTGCTTAGGATTCCCTGGAAATGGCATTGAGATATCTTGCCTATCTCTCCAACCTGGAGGTTGTCCTTAGGTATCCATAATTATAGCCATTGATACCCTTGTCCTCCATGAATTTGTCTAATCCTTTCTTAAAGCTGTCAAGACTGACAGCTGTCACCACTTCTTCTGGCAGGGAGTTCCATAGACCAGTGATCCTCTGGGTGAAAAACTACTTTCTCTTATTTGTTTTAGAAAAAAATAAGAGATGGCAATACAAAATAAATATAGTACCGGAAGTAAAGATCATTAGAACCTAACTCCAATTCCAATCAGATCGTGGTAGCCTGGACGGTAGAATAATTTCGTGTCAGAAATTATTCTGGATTGAAAGGATTTTTGCTGGGGAAACGCTGCTCAGGGGACACCTTTCATGCCCCTAAGATCTTTTCCCACCGAGGTGGTCCCTATTTATCTACTTGCAATTTATTTTGCTTTCAATCTGCTAGGTTGGCAGGAGCAGGGACAGAGACGGGCACTCACTCTGTCGTGCAGTACCTGGGTCTTTAACTGCCATAGTTTATTGACATCCCCATCCCTGCTTTACTGTAATTTCAGGTGGGGAGGAAACAAAAATTAATCTCTTCCTTGTAGGTTCCAGTGACTGTTACCTGCTAGTTCACATTTGAAAATAACTATGTGATTGCCAGTTTCCTTGTTAGGCTGAACTGGAAGTTGCGATGAGCTTCTTGTAAGGAGAACATCTTCTTAAGTGACAAAAGTAGTCTGATTGTAATGTGGATTTTTGCTGGAGCTGCCTGATTGATTGTCTGTTTTGCTCTTTCTTGCCTCCCCTGCAGTCTCCTTAGGAAGAGCTCTTGACTCTCACACTGAATTATGACTGACCTCTTTTTGGACTGTCCTTGCTACACAACATCTGTGCAAACTTGCTTCTTCAATCCCATTTTGGCACTCCCAGACGATTTCTCCTGCCATTCTCATGCCAATAACACTTCTGCTGGGACTTGATCCTGCCAGGAAATCCAAGCACTCCAAGCACTTCTACTAAACCTTGGTGCCTGTGGAAGTTTTTGACTTGTATACTCAAGCCCAAACACTTCTCCCCTCCAATTCATAAGGTCTAGAAACCTATCCAAGACTGAGAATTTTGTTATGTCAAATCTCCTTCTCAGTTCTCATGATAAACTTGCTCAGAGAGTGCTCTTTAAAGGATATAGCACCTGTATTATAGGGAAAGGCTTTTCCTTCCAACTTTCATTGTCTTTCATTAATTTCTGAAAGAATGCCTCTAAAAGTGGACTTGATCCATGAAAGCTAACATTAAAATGCAGCATTTAGTCTTTGAAGTTCCCTCGACACTCGATGAAAGGAAGCCAAGGAGAAAAAGAGAAGTCTTTAAAATGCCTTTTGGTTTTGTTATGTTTACTTTCTGATATGCTCAAAACACAGACTAACATGGCTACTATTTCAAAAATTTAATCTAAAATAAAAATTATTCATAGTAAATATTGTTTCAATGAGACGCGGGAGGCGGCCGTGTGGCGAAGTCCAGCCCCGACCAGAGTCAGAAGCAAGTATTTATTCCCTGCCTAGGGGTGAAGATGCGTATCTAAGATAATCGCGCCATCCCCTGTACAGAAGGCTTGTGTACGTGGCATTTTCCGGTGGTGTGGCTACAACGGAGGCTCTGGAAGCTACCCCGAGTTTAATGGACAACCCACACTTAATAACCTTGGGCTGGCAAAACCCATTGTTCTTGCCCTAATCTCGGAGCCTATGTGGATTTACCCAGGGCACCTAGCTTTGTCCCTTGTTTGCCCCTGTCTGCTTGCCTAACTCTATTTGCCCCCAGCCTGAGCCATTGTTTATTCCTAGCCTGCCCATTTATCTTCCCAATTTCCTCTCCAGCCGAGCACGGCCCCAACTAATTTGGGGACAGGCATGTGGGTCTGTGGACACCGGGAGCACCCCTCGAGAGAGGTTTAATATCCAATTAATGCGAGCAACCCACAAAATTTAACGGATTTCACAAAGAATGTTTAAAGGGGAAAGTCAAAATCCTTCAGAAAAGGCTTTCCCTTTTGTGTTAAACAAAAAGACCAGTGCAGGAAAAACACAAAAAACAAAAGAGGTTCAAAAGAATGTCAAATGAAAGAAACAGTTTTCTAAGCTTGCAAAATAATTTGTTTTGTTTTGTGCTACATCATCAGAAGCTCAACAGGATCTTTCAAGAAGATCCTAAGTTCTTCAATTAAAAGAACATGTGATGAGACTCCAGGAAGCTGCTGCTAGGTGACTGGGTGTTGTTGAGAAATCCAACCTGTTGTCATTTCTCCATCACTTCCTAATACTGTATATCCTTCAATTGATCCGCATTAGTTATTTTGTCTAATCCAGGGGTGCCCAAACTTTTTTGCGCTGGGGGACTGGCCACTCCCCCAGAACAGCTGAGTGGGTCAAACCACCATTCCCCCAGAAGTGGGCGTGTTTGTGCATGTGCATCTGCATTCACTTCCTGGTTCGGCACGGACACTTCTGCACATGCGTGAAAGCATCTGGATTCACTTCCTGGTTCGGCACAGACACTTCTGCACATGTGTGAAAGTGTCTGTATTCACTTCCTGGTTTGGCGTGGACACTTCTGTGCATGTACGAGCACGTCCATGCCAAACCAGGAAGTGAATATGGATGCTTCTGTGCATGCTCAGCATGTTGGCGCCGAACCAGGAAATAAATACAGATGTGTCCACACATGCACATAAGTTAAAAAATTAAAAGGGAAGGGATTTATAAGTCAAATTTATAGAATATTAATTAATAAACATTTAATTGGTTTCTAAACTGGAGCTTATGCTGTGGGTTTGCCTAAAGGTTCCATTCATCCATTCATCAAGCTTATTCAACTCTTCCACCCCAAAAGCCAAAATGGGTGCAGCCTGTATTCATATGTCTTCATGGGACAAAGTGTAACATGTGCTTTGAACTGTCAGGTGTCACATTAGTCCTGGTTCTAGACAGACTGTACAGTATTTGCAATCTGGGAAATGGTGATAAGAACAAAGGATTCTTCTATGTGTGTATATAACATAATCTCAGCAGAGGAAGAACAGGAACCCAATTACAGTAGAACAATGGACTGATGCCCTTTCTAACAGAGTTGTAAATAAGAGGAACTAATAGTGTTTTGTAGACAAGATACTACAAAATATAGAACAAATACAGGCTTGCATATTTTGGTGTCTTGCAACAGAAGACAAGCAGGAGCTGCAGTAAGGGGTAAAACCAGGTTTATTGCATCGTAGTAAAGTGAACATGAGGTACAGGTGAAACAACAGCCTTATTTAAAGTACATTTTGAATAGCCCGGGTAACAGTCCACGCCCAGTAGTATCCTGCCCGATGCAGTAGAGGCAGTAGTATCCTGCCCTTCAGGTATGCAGGTGAATGGGTATCCTGTGTCCAACGCTGCTACTGCAGGCGCAGCATTGTTCTTAACAGCTGGTTACAATGAAACACCGATTGCTTACAGTAGATACAATAGACAGATACAAATCCGTTAAAGGGATACTTATCACAAAGCATTCAGTACATAACATCCCTCCCCCCTAGGTGAGGACCAAGTCCTCCAGCCATCGAGGCTTTCCGCACGTTCGCTTTGGGCGAGGGGTGGCCGCACTCTGGGCCGGAGTTCCTGCATTGGAGGAACGTGACTCATTAGCGGTTGGCTGCGAGTCGCGAGCCGGGGATTGGGGAGGTCTAGGTGTGGGAGTAAACTCCAGGGATGTGAGACCGGGGGCTCCAGGGACTAACAAAAAACCCCGCTCCTCACTTGGATGGGTGGGGGACCACTCCGAAAAATCCCCCCAGTCTCCTAACTCAAAATCTAACAACTCCTCGAAATCCCTCTCTTCCAAATTGTCCCTGTTACCCGGCATGTCCAAAGAATGCGGGTTTGTATCATTTTCCTCCCCCCTGTGGCCTGTGTCTCCCCCTTGGGATAAGCGGGTGGGGGAGAACCCTAATGCTGAGTGCTCCCTCTGGCTACTCGCGTCTTGCCTTTCCACTACTCTGCCTCTGAGTTGGTCGGCATGCCTCCTCCAGAGGAGCCCTGTACCTGTCTCGACATTGTAGGATACTGGCCCCTCTGTCCGACCACTATTCCCGGTACCCAAGTCGGGCCACCAGCCGCGTAGTTTCGGCAATGTACTGGCTGGCCGATCTCGAAACTCTTGGTGCCCCCCGTTTCTATGTTTCTACCCGTGTCCTCCACCCTGGTTGGGTCTAGCCTTGAGAGGATTGTGGCGGGTTTCCTCCGCATGAGGAGCTCGGCGGGCGAGAGCCCTGACGCTAAGGGGGTTACTCGGTACCTTAACAGGAATTGGCAGAGTTGCAGGTTCAACTCCCTGGGGCCCATCCTATGCAGTGCGTCCTTCGTTGTTCGCACCAGGCGTTCCGCTTGACCATTTGTAGCGGGGTGAAATGGGGCCGCAGTAATGTGGTGAATCTTATTAATCTCTATGAAACCCTGGAACTCCGCTGACGTGAAAGTTGTGGCGTTGTTGCTCACAAGTACGTCAGGTAAACCGAAGCAGCTGAATACCTTGCATAATTGCTTAATCGTTGCAGCTGACGATGCACTAGCCATTGGGATTACCTCCAACCACTTGGAGTAGGAGTCCACTATTATGAGGAAAAGGGTGCCTCTGAAAGGACCCGCAATATCCACGTGTAAGCATGACCACGGACCCCTGGCCGTGTCCCATTCTCTGTGTGGAAGTCGGGACTCCTCGGGGCGGGTGCTCTGGCAGCTCTCGCAAGTGCCTACCATGTGTTCTATATCTGTGTCCAGTTTGGGCCACCAGACGTAACTCCTAGCTAGCGCCTTGGTGCGCACGATCCCCGGGTGGCTGATATGCAGCATCTTTAGCACCCAGGACCTCAGAACTTCGGAGATTACCACCCGCTGCCCCCAGAGTAAATAGCCCCTTTCTAGGGAGAGCTCGTCTCTTCACCTACCGTAAATTCTGAATTCCTCCGTAGGGGAGCTTGCCGGCCAGCCTTTCTGTACCCATGAACTGACTAGGGTCAACAACTTATCTTTCGCCGTAGCCTTGGTGATCTCAGCTGGCAGGATTGGGGTGACTCTAGGGCCTCAATCAGGAGCACCTGGTGGTCCTGTTCTACCTCACACTTGGAATCCCCTGCCTGTGGGAGGGGTGACCTGGAAAGAGCATCGGCATGACTAATCTCCTTGCTGGGGCGGTAGATCAGCGCGTACTGGTACGCGTTGAGGAAGATCGCCCAACACAGCATCCTTGGGGACAAGATCTGCGGGGTTGGCTTATCTGTAGTGAAGATTCCTAAGAGGGGCTTGTGGTCGGTCACGACTTTGAATGGCCTACCATAGAGAAAGTCATGGAACTTCTTGGTTCCTGCAACGATCGCTAGGGCCTCCCTGTCAGTTTGCGCGTAGTTGCGCTCTGCCTTGGATAGGGATCTCGAATAGTATGCCACTGGGGCCTCTCGCCCGCTCTCTAGCACGTGGCAGAGGACTGCCCCCACCCCCACCGGTGAGGCATCGCAGACCAGCACAACGGGTTTCTTTGGGTCGAAGTGGGTCAACACAGCCTCGGAAGATAGAAGCTGTTTGAGCCCCCAGAATGCCCGTTCCTGACTGTCCCCCCACTGCCAAGCCGCATCCTTCTTGAGTAATCTATGCAATGGCTCCGCAATGGACGCCTTTCCCGGGAGGAACGAGTGATAGAAGTTAAGGAGTCCTAGGAAGGACTGCAATTCGGGCTTGGTGGTGGGGCGAGGAGCATCTTTCACTGCCACTACCTTGGATTCAGCTGGCTTAATGCCCTCAGGGGTTATTCTAAAACCCAGAAACTCTACTTTCTCAGCAAAAAATACGCATTTATCCTTTCTCAGCCTGAGCCCCGCTTTTTCGAACACTGTTAGCACGTGGTCTAACCTCTTGGCCAATTCCTGCTCCCCCCCCCCCCCGCTGTAATCAGAATGTCATCAAAGTAGGGGAAAACACCTGGGAGCCCTTTTAACAACCTTTCTACAAGGGACTGAAAGATCCCCGGAGCCCAAATTTATGCCGAATTGTAGGCGCGTCACTTTAAAGGCTCCCTTATTGGTCACAATTGTCTGAGCGGCGGCTGTAGCTGGGGTTACCGACAATTGTTGGTATGCCTGGGCCAAGTCTAGTTTGGCGAAACACCTCCCCCCATGCAGGGTTGCAAGCAGGTGGCTTACCACTGGTACTGGATACGCATTTGGGCGGATTGCCTTGTTAATCGTGCACTTGTAGTCAGTGCAGATTCTAACCTCCCCATTAGCCTTAAGCGCCGTAACAATGGGGTTTCCCACTTGGCGGAATCCACCGGCACCAAAATCCCCTGACCCACCAATTTGTCCAGTTCAGTCTCTATTTTGTCCTTTAGTGCAAAAGGCACTCTTCTTGGCTTCATCCTGATGGGTCCAATGTCGGGGTCCAACTCGAAAGAAACTGGGGGCCCTTTGAACTTCCCTAGCCCCTTCTCAAAAACGGCAGGATGTGCGTTACACACCTCCGTGATCAGGTCAGCCTGCACGGCGTGTATGCCTCCAATGAAAACTCCTAGGGGCCCGAACCACTGTGTCCCCAGGAGGCAGCAGGACCCTTCCTTTAGAACTACTAGGGGCAACTGTCCGGAGCGCCTCTTAAACTGAACCTTGAACTCTCCCACCCCCAACACTGGTATACTTTTGCCCTGAACGTCCCGCAAAATAGTCTTAAAGGCCTTCAGCTTGGGGCGTGACTTCGGGGGAATACGCAGAAATTCCCTGTGGGAGACGATGGAGTACACTGACCCTGAGTCGATCTCCATCCTTATTGGGACCCCCTGAACCAGTACCTCAACAAAAAAATTGGGGCCGCTGCAACTGCACACTGTGGACCGCCTGGTCGCGGTTCTCGGGAACCCATCGAGATGCGCGTTGCTCCTGGGGCTCGTCGTCGAAGATGTGCCCGACCCCGTCTGCCTTGCGTTGGGGCCATTCCGCCTGGCCCTTGCCGTCGTCTCGACGCCACTTGCAGACCTTTGCGATGTGCCCGCGCCGCCCGCAGTTGTGGCACTCCGCCTTCCAGAATGGGCATCGGCTCCAGTCGTGGGATGCCCTGCATCCGTCGCAGTGGCGGTTCTCTCTGGCACGGTCTCGCCTCTCCGGTCTCCTCTGCACCCGTTGCACGTCCTCATCCTCGTTGCAGTCGGAGGTGGACGTGGAGGACTCGGAGGCCATCTGCAGTGATCTTAGATCCTAGGAAAGTAAAATCTGTCACTGCTTCTACTTGCTCATCTATTTTCCAGGGACTGATCGGACCTGTTGCCATTATCTTGGTTTTCTTGATATTAAGTCTCAAGCCAGCTTTTGCACTCTCCTCCTTTAATCCAATCAAGAGGTTCTTTAGGTCTTCCTCACTTTCTGCCATTAGAGTGGTATCGTCTGCATATCTCAAATTGTTGATGTTTCTCCCAGCAATTTTGATCCCATATTGTGATTTCTCCATCCCTGCATTGCACATTATGTGCTCTGTGTATAGATTGAATAAGCAGGGTGGTAAAATGCAGCCTTGTCTTCTTCCTTTTCCTATTCCAAACCACTCTGTCATTCTGTGTTCTGTCCTAACTGTTGCTTCTTGGTTCGTGTACAGATTTCTCATTAGGCATATGAGGTGTTCTGGTATTCCCATCTCTTTAATTAATTGTCACATTTTGTTGTGGCCCACACAGTCAAAAGCCTTGGTGTAATCAATAAAACAAAAGTATACTTGTTTCTGGTATTCCTTTGTTTTCTCCATGATCCAATGTATGTTGGCAATGTGGTCTCTAGTCCCCCTGCCTCTTCTACCAGGCAAAAAAATCCCTCCAGTGCAAATCAGTCTTCAGGGTAAAGTGGGAAGTGGAATGTTACAAGGCAAGACTAGTGGCCGATGGTTCCTACAGAAGTATGGGGGAGACTTTGATGAGCCCTGTAGGGTCAATCCATTCTTAGGCTTGCCAATGTAAAGTACTATAAAGGTTCTAAATCAGTGATGGGCAGTCTTGGCCCTCCAGCTATTCTTGAACTTCAACTCCCAGAAACCCTGACCAGCTGGTGTGTTGACATGGGCTTCTGGTAATTGAAGTCCAAGAACAGCTTGGAGGGCCAAGACTGCCCATCTCTGTTCTAAATGATTAATTTATGGATCTGTGTAGAATTTTCAAATACACATGGTACAAAATGAAAATAGACTGCAAACTTAATTCAAGCCCAAAAGAAAAAGTTTGTATTGATTTCATTTGGTTTAATGTTAGTTGGACGGGCTTCTCCCCCAGTAACAGTCTGCCGTTCTCAGCCTGAACATATTCTGTCAGGACAAGTCTTAGTAAAATGAACAATGGAATCTTGTTCCAACAAAGCTTTGTAAATAATAAAACCATGGTGAAACTGGCTAACAGGAGCCCAATGCCTGAAATCTCATGGTCTCAGCCTACTCTGTAGTCAAAACTTTGTGATGCATCCTGGAAATTGTTTGTAAACATTATGCATTTCATCCCTTCTGTGAAGCTAGCATCCCCCAACCCAACCCCCCATAATATGGTTGCCACAGCATATTTTCACTAAAGAAAATCACATGCCATAATTTATTAGGTTTCCCTTGCCCGAAAGCCAGTTGTATCCGACTCTAGGGTTCAGTGCTCATCTCTATTTCAAAGCTGAAGAGCCAGCACTGTCTGCTTCTGCAGATGTTTCCGTGGTCATGTGGCAGGCACGACTAGACACCGGAGTGCACAGAACACTGTTACCTTCCCACCCAAGTAGTCCCTATTTATCTACTTGCAATTTCTTCCTTTCAAACTGCTAGGTTGGCAGGAGCTGGGACAAAGATGGGAGCTCATTCTGTCCTGCAGTACTCGGGAATCAAACTGCTGACCTTCCACCTCCCAGTCAGCATCTTAGCCATTTGAGCCAAGTGGCTAAGTTTACTCTAAGGGCCATGGCTTCTGTTCTCTTTGATGACATCTGAAGTCCTTGGGAAATTAGCCAATACCAACACAAGCAAGAATAAACTTACCTTCCTTCTTGTGTTTACCATGACACGCAGGATATCAATCAACAGCCTGCACTGCCTTAACTTTCTACTTAGAATTGTTATACATTTTACAAAAGAGCATTACAAATGGTAAACACTTCTTCAATCACACTGACAGAAAGTACAAATGATGACGCTGATGATGATAAGTGTTATTTTACCTATATGGAGCTTGAAATGTGGCACATGTTACAGATGGAGATTTCCTCCTAGAACAGGTTGGTGCAAATGATTCCATGATTTGATGATTTCCAATTTTTTCCATCAAAGGAACTGCCCAACTGCTTAACCAATTACTTGATAGTAAAGTTAGCATCAAATTAGATTGCACATTGTACTCTACCTGTTTTCCTCCATAGTGTGACAGAGTGAAACTTTAACTTTTTATTAACAAATGTCAATTACTCCCAAACAAACAAACAAACAGACAAACAAACAAATGCAAGGAAATACACACACCCAACTATATCAACGAGGACTGCTTTATACCTCATAACAGTCCTTTAGCATACCTGTCAATATGTGGTTGAGAAAATACGGGAAGCACCACTGCCTCTGATGGGCGTGCATGCACAGAAACCCCTCATGCATGCGCACCTCCACCTCTAATGGGTGTGTATGCTCAGTAACCCCTTCACGCATGGACAGAAATCCCTCACGCATGCGCAGAAACCCCTCACACATGCGTACCTCCACTTCTGATGGGCGTGCATGTGTAGTAACCCCCCTCTGGCTGCTCCAAATTCAGGATGACAGTGGGACAGAGGGGGAAAGAGGGGTAAAATACGGGATTTCCTGGCCAGTACGGGACACTTGACAGGTATGTCCTTTAGCCCATTTTCAAGGGTTCTCCCTTTTTCTTAGTTCTTCACATCCACTGGACATGTCATAGCAATGAAGGACACCCAGTCCCTTCCTTTCTGCCTAGCTTATAGGGTTTTGCCCCACAATGCTCCTCTTCCTTTTTAGCTGTTGCCCTTCAACACTCTTTCCCAGTAGGAAGGCTTGCCCATCACCTTCTCTATTGTTTGACTTTTTGACACTTTCAGAGGCATCTGCAGCTGTTCCCATTCCCTTGTCAAAGAGATTTATTTAAATACATGTTGATCTTGGTGGACCCGTCTTTCTCCTCAGCCTCTCTCACAATTCTCCTCACATCCCTGTACTTCTTCCTTTAAGAGTCCTTTTCTTCCCTCTCTTTTCTCTGTAATTTCATTCACCCTAGCCCCTGCTGTCTTTCTCTTACCCTTTCCCTTCTGAGTCCCATCTTCCTACTTCATTGATTTCCTCCCCCACCAAATGCTCTTCCTTTATTATAAATGCACCTGATTTCTCTGACCTGTCTGTCCCCCAGTCAAGAAGGGAGCTTGTAGTCCAGAATTCTGGGCTCGAGTACATGTGTATGGGGTGGGGTGTATGGGTATATGTGTATGGGATGGGGGTGAGGACAGACCAGCAACATCCTTGCATTCCAGCTCATATGAACAAACAGATGAAGACAGCAAACATGCTCACCAACTGTTAAGGAATTTGGTAATTCCTTAAATTGCAAATAGATAAATAGGTACCACTTCAGTGGGAAGGTAAACAGTGTTCCATGCACTCCGGTATCTAGTCATGCCTACCACATGTCCATGGAAATGTTTGCAGATGCAGACAGTGCTGGCTCTTTGGCTATAAACAGAGATGATCACTGAACCCTAGAGTCAGATACAACTGGCTTTACCTTTACTAAATATTAGTAGAACAGGCATCTCCCCAAAAGCACGTGAAGAGAAAGCATAGAGAATAGCTTGCCTTAAAGTCTCAGTATTCTCCTTTCATCAATTGTAGTTGGTACAAAATACCATTTCAATTGGTACAAAATATGGTAATGAGGTTGTAAAGAGCATGTTTTTGAGATCATACTACTCTTATATTGAAAGAGCTAAACCGATTACTAAGTGGGCTCAGTTCAAGGCATTTTTTTACCATTAAAGCACTGAATAAACTAAGGCATGGCAGTCTAAAGGGCTATCTGACAGGTTATCATCAACTATATAGACAATTTTAAAAATACCCACCTGATGGCCATGAGTGAGAAGATTTTCTCCTATGTAGTTCCCAAACTGTATAACATACTTCTTTAGAATAGAATAGAATGCTTTATTGTCCAGGTGTGCTAACACATCAGGAATTTGTCTTTGGTATATATGCTCTCTATATACATGAAAAATTAAATTACATTTACTAGATCGTCTACTACACTTAATAATAGGTGCTAATCATAATACTAACAACAATCTCACATATCCCTAGAGAAACAATAACAATACAATAAAATCACACAATTTAGTTATTTAGCAGATCGATGGATTTGGGAAGAAACTATCCTTGTATCTGGTTGTTTTAGTATGTAATACTCTGAAGCGTCGTTTCGACGGTAGAAGCTGGAGCAAGTTATTGCCAGGATGTGTGGGGTCTTTGTATATTTTCTCTGCTCTCTTCTTAGCTCATCTAGTATATAGATCTTCAATGGACGGTAGATTAACAGCGATAATTTTTCTGCAGTCCTAATTACTCATTGGAGTCTATGTTTATCTTGCTGAGAGGCAGAACCAAACCAGACAATTATAGAGGTGCAGATGATGGATTCTATGATCCCTCTGTAGAACTGGATCAACAACTCTTTAGGCAACTTGAGCTTTCTGAGTTGGCACAGAAAGAACAGTCTCTGTTGTGCTTTCTTAATGATGTTCCTAATATTAGATAACCACTTTAAATCTTGAGATATGGCAATACCTAAGAACTTGAAGGACTCCACTATTAACACTGGATTATTTAGTATTGTCAGACAGGATTGTCATCCACTTCCTTTTCTTTTAGAAAATGCGCCAAGATACTTAAAAAAAGACTGTACATTACTTTTAGTAGTGCATTGATGATTATAGCATTTTGAATGCTGATTTTGTTTTTATATTATATTTATTGCTTTTTATTTGACTCCATGTTTCCTAAGTAACAACGATAAAAACAGTGAAACCACAGATTTCTTTCCATAGGGGAGGAGGCAATTGAATATGCTTGTCTCATTTTGGCACTATGAGGTGGCATACTTGTTGGAAGATTCTGACACATACTTTTAGAATATTCAGAAATTAGTTTTGACAATGTTAATGTTGGTTTTCTTTTTTTAAAGAAGGATGAAAAAGTATCTGTCTGTGTGTGTGTGTTCATGCCTTCTTATAGTACCACAAACCAAAGGAATGTTAGTTGCAGCTGAACTAGAAATGGCTATCTGATTATATTGCCAATATATTTAATAATGATGCCAATGATGATGCCGGCAGTGGTGGTGGCAACAACAACAAGCTGGTGAAAAACTGAATACTGGTAGGCTGTTAATGCAGTGTTTTTGAGCTAGTTAGCAAGAGTATGTTTGCTAATTTTAAAATACTCCACTCTTTGATCTTTGCAAACAGTAATGTTCTGATTAAATCAAATTTGAACAAGCCTCATTAACAGGCTTGGTGGGAATTCCTGTGGTTTCCATACAGCATTGACTGGTCTGCCTTTGCAACTGCTGCGACTATTTCTGTGTTCCTGAACAGTATGTATTTTGAAGACTATGCCTCCTCTGAAGTCCATCACTATGCATCTTGGAGGGTTGGGGGGAGGAACTTTTCCCTTTCCAGCTGGGGGGAGGCAAGGAGTGGTTGAGGACGCTGCTGGCATCAAGCAGCTTTTAATGCCTGCCCTGTGCCAAAGCCTGCCTCTGGGCTACAGAAGCTCAGGTAGATCCCTTTGTGTTGGCTTTACAGTAAGGTTGAGACAAAGGACTCACTGGCTTCTTCAGATTCTTTGCCACGATTGCAGCTTTTCTCTTTATTGGTTTGGTGGGTGAAGTGTATAAATATAGTCAGCTTTGCAGGCTGTCTAGCCAACACTTGAAACATAGTGATGAAGAAACATGGTTAGGATTGCAGGGGGGGGGGTGTCAAACTTTTTTAAAATAACCAGGAAAAGTTGAGGTTGACTTTTTATTTGATGAAGGCATAAGGAGAATCTCCAAGTTGGCCATTGGCAGCTCCAAGGTAGTATCAAATATTACTGTTTATTAATCTATCCTACATAGAAGTTGATGTCTCAGAGTCAGGGTGACTAGCAAAACAAAGAAGTCTAATGTTTTATGAAAAATATATGTATATATTTTCTTCTTCTTCTAAAATAATTTCAGAGCCTCTTTTTATCACATATATTTTTAAATGGAAGACAGAACCTATTGAAGTTGGCTTGAATATACTCCCTATGGATGAGCTTGTTTTAGAATATTGGGAACAAACACGGTTTCTCAAGGACAACTAGCCTTTAAAAACTGTGGGTGCATAGCAACACTTTCGTTATCCTTGGCCTTTTAATTAAACATGATAGTACCCATCCAATTAAAATATAGGAAAGAAAGTATGTCCAAACATGATAAAGTAGAGTCAACAGAAACAACAATAATCCAGAACAACAATGAAAGATTTAAACTGGTGTTCTGATGTGACCAAAACTCAAATGAATTTAGTTACTGGCCTAAGTGGCGTCAAAAACTGCCCCCTGGGGAGAAATCTGATTACTTTCACTTATCGGTAAAGCTTCTAATGAATTAAGTGGCGTCAGGATTTGACCTTGAGATCAATTTCCTAGCTCTAGTCAGAAGAATAAATAATATATGATTTCAACATGAACTAATTAGATTTAATTTAAATTAATTAAGAATCAAAGTGAATTGGTATCTTAAAACACAGAAGAGAAACTTCCCTTAAAGCTTAAGGGCAAAAAGCATACTCAGTTCATTATTTTGTTTTTTGAACTCATAATGATGAGTGTAACATGATAATTTTTAATTTTAAAGATGTCCCAGGACTATCCATGGACTATATTCTGCCGATTTAGCATTTTGAAAGCAAGAAATTGCAAGTAGATAAATAGGGACCACTTTGGTGGGGGAAGATCTTGGGGGTATGAAAGAAGCCTCATTCGGACGTTCCCTGAGCAGAGTTTCCCCAGCAAAAATCCTTTCAACCCAGAATAATTTCTGACACGGAATTATTGTTATACCAGATTATGTACTTACCAAAGCATGGATAAAAATGGAGAGAGTCCTTCTTCAGGGAGGAATATAGATTTCCTCTCAGATATAGCAGCTGGAAAGCTATGCCACCTCAACATACTTTAATTAATACACCCCCAAAAGTTAATCCAAACTCAGAACATGGGATAATATTATCAAACTGTTTACTTTGGTTGCTTGGCATAACAACATTGAAGGAACATAAATTAGGCCATGTTGTGTGAAGGCCAAGCTCTAAACCTACTAATTTTGTCTTCAAATTAAAACTGCAAATTACTTTGCAAGTTCAAAAGTGGATTTTATGGCAAAGACTGGGAATGATGGCTCATGAGGTTGCTCTTTTTCTTTCCCCTCTAATCAGCTAAGTATTATCTTTCAAAAAGAAAACTACATATACTAGAACCTCGGATAAAGTCTAAACTCCGTTCCACAAGTTTGGACTTTATCCAATTTTGGACTTTATCCAAATCAAATGGGCGATGCATCGGATAACATCCAAAAATGGACTTTATCCGAGGTTCCTATACAAAATACCTCAGATAACGTCCATTTTTAAGCGGTTTTGGACTTTATGCGATGCATCACGTGTGCATGAAAACTGTGATTTTATCTGATTTGGACTTTATCCGAATCGGACTTTATCTGAGGTACCATTGTACATACATACATACATACATACATACATACATACATACATACATACATACATACATACATACATACATACACACACACACACACACAAAAGCTATTAAAGGTGTTTCAGCCATTTTTCATTGCTTGCAAATAAAAGGAAAATGGATTAATTTCTGAGATTACATAGGATGAAGTTAAGTTATATTTTTAACTAACTGATTTCCCGGCGTTGCGGGGGGGTATTGATTTAGATTACAGTCAGCTGGCTGGCGTTTGGGTGGGGAGCTGTGGACCATTCCCTTCCCCCCCCCCCTATCTATTTTTTTCTGGCTCTCTCTTTTTCTTTTATAATTGGTTACAGAGAAATAAGTGCAATACATATGATTTCTTGTGCTCCAGTTTGGAAAGATTTGTATCCATGGATGGAAAAAATTTGGAAGAGAAGGAAATATATGTGGCCATTTCTATTAATGTGTGACCTGACCCACAGAGTGGTGAGCATCATGGTATGTCACTACACCTACACACACACACACACACACACACACAGAGAGAGAGAGAGAGAGAGAGAGGGTAGGCGGTAGGTGAGTAGGGAGGTGAGTAGGGTAGGCAGCGCCCAGGTGAGTAGGGAGGGAAGGGGTGAGGTGGACACAATCCATTCTCCCTTTCCTTCCTGCACCTGGGGGGAGGCAGGAAGGGGGGAGGCGGACACAATCCGTTCCCCCTTCCCTGCCGACACCCGGGGGGAGGCGCCTTTGCATTTCCCCCTCAGCTGTTTCGAGGGCTTGCTCAAAACAGCAGAGGGGGAATAGCATGGCGAGAGGCAGATATCCATCAGGGGAGGCGCTCTCCCTGGTGGATTCCTGCCTGGTGCCTTTGCATTTCCTCTTCAGCTGTTTTGAGGGCTTTCTTCAAAACAGCGGAGGGGAAATGGCTGGGCAAGAGGCACCTATCCATCATGGGAGGCGTCTCCTTGGCGGATGCTTGCCTTTGCATTTCCTCCTCAGCTGTTTCGAGGGCTGCTCTCAAAACAGCAGAGGGGGAAATAGCAAGGCGAGAGGCAGGTATCCACCAGGGGATAGGCACCTCCCCTGATGGATACCTACCTCTCACCCTTGTCATTCTCCCTCCTCTGTTTCAGGCGGTGTGGCTGAGGGCGGAAGGGGCAGCAGGGCAGAGGCAGCGCCTATGGCGCTGCCTTGCTCAGCCGCATCGGGTCCTCAGTTGTAGTGTGCGCATGTGCGAAGCGGCCATTGGCTTCAGCATTTGCGCACTGGCTGTCCCGCCTCCTCCGCGCTCGGGCCGTCCTGCCTGATTGGCTGTGGCATGCCATGGAGGATGCTGGGACTTGGAGTTATTTTTTTGTTGGCGTTTCTGGGGCGTAAGGCCCACTCTTGTTCTCCAGACCCTTGCAGCGATGCTGTCAGGGAAGTAAGGTAAGTGTGAACGGGATAGGCTGGACAGGTGTGGAAACACATTCCGCACACGCACGGCCCAACCCCTTACTTGTAGGTTAAGATTTAGATACTATTTGAGCGAATCTGCCAACAGTTCAGCTTCTTTGAGGGATATACCATCATGAAGCTAAAAGGATAAATGCACAAACACCTATGTCTTTCTGTGTTCTCAAATCTTGTGCTATTAGTGGGGAAAATGGGATCCATTATTGTAATAACAATGGCAAAATAATGCAACCTTTTGTTTTTCTGTTAATCCAGATCTTGGATTTTTTTCTTTTTGCAAGAATTAATACATATTGTGGAGAGAGAGAGAAAGTCCTGAATTCTCAGAGTGCTCCAGGATTCTACAATTATGACCAGTTGCTATGAGCAGGCACTTGATAACCAAAGTCTGGAGGAAGACCATATAACTAGTGACTATTATATATATATTTCCCTTTCAGTATGAGATAAGAGCAGCTTACAGACAAGTTGTTGTTCAGTCGCACAGTCGATTCTGGCCCTTTGCGACCCCGTGGACCATTTTCCTCCAGGCACCTCTGTCCTCCACCATTCTCCTCAGCCCTCCAAGCTCTGTGCCCATTGTGTCCACAATACCATCTATCCATCTCATCTTTGGACGCCCCCTTCTTCTCTTGCCCTCCACCTTTCCCAGCATCAAGGCCTTCTCAAGTGAGTCCTCCCTTCTCATTTGATGTCCAAAGTACTTTAGCTTCATCTTCACTATTTGTCCCTCCAATGAACAGTCAGGGTTGATTTCTTCCAGTATTGACCTATTTGTTCTCTTTGCTGTCCAAGGGACTCTCAGGACTCTCCTCCAACACCACATCTCAAAGGCATCTATTCTTCTGCGCTCAGCCTTTCTAATGGTCCAGCGCTCACATCCATGGGATACCATCATTTCAACTAGGTTTATTGTTTGCAGTGCTTTTTAGGGCCTTTCTGACTTCACTCTCCAGAATGTCTGGTTCAAGTTCAAATTTCTCATTATTGTTATTATCAGGAGTGTTGAGGTCCTTTTTGTAGAGTTCCTCTGTGTACTCTTGCCATCTTTTTTTGATCTCTTCTGCTTCAGCTAACTCCTTTCCATCTTTGTCCCTTATCATGGTCATTTTTGCTTTAAATGTTCCCTTGATTTCCCCATTTTTTTTAAAAAAAGATCTCTAGTCCTGCCTCTTTTGTTGTTTTCCTCTATTTCTTTACACTGTTCATTCAGGTAGTTTTCCATATCTCTCCTTGCTTTTCTTTGAAATTCTGTATTGAGGTGATTGTATTTTTTTCTTTCTCCTTGGACAAAGGCATTCCTCTTTCCTCTGCTATTTTAAGGGCCTCATCAGACAACCACTTTGCTTTCTTACACTTCTTTTCTTTTGGTATGGTTTCTCTTGCTGCCTCCTGCATGATGTCCCATGTCTCTGTCCATAATTCTTCTGGTACTCTGTCTATCAGGTACAGGACATTAAATCTGTTCATAACCTCCACCGTGTATTCTTTAGGGATGTTGTGTAGGTCATATCTGTCTGGTCTAATTGTTTCCCCCATTTTCTTTAGTCTAAGCCTGAATTTTATGATCAGTAGGTTGTGATCTGAGCCACAGTCTGCTCCAGGTCTTGTTTTTGCTGACTGAATGGAGGTTCTCCATCTTTGACTGCAGAGTATGTAATCAATCTGGTTTCGATGCTGGCCATCTGGTGATGTCCATGTGTAAAGTTGCCTCTTGTGTTGCTGGAAGAGGGTGTTTGCTATGACTAGTACGTTCTCTTGTCAGAACTTTATCAATCTTTGCCCTGCTTCATTCTGTGTTCCAAGACCAAACTTGCCTGTTATTCCATTTACTTCTTGATTTCCTACTTTGGCATTCCAATCTCCTAAGATAATGTGGACATCATTTATTGGTGTCTGTTCTATGAGGTGTTGTATGTCCTCAAAGAAATGGTCAACTGTGGCTTCATCTGCACTAGTGGTTGGTGCATAGACTTGGATTACAGTGATATTGAAAGGTTTGCCTTGGATTCTGACTGACATCATTCTACCATTTTTGATGTATCCCATTACTGCTTTCCTCACTCTTTTGTTGACAATTATGGCTACACTGTTTTTTTCTGAGGTTTTCTTGGCCACAGTAGTAGATATGATGGTTTCCAGAGCTGAATTCACCCATCCCTGTCCATTTTAACTCACTGATGCCCAGGATATCAATGCTTATTCTTTCCATCTCGTTTTTAACCACTTCCAGTTTTCCTTAATTCATAGATCTCACATTCCATGTCCCTATGCAGTATTGTTCCCTGCAACACTGTATTTCTCCTCCCCCTTTCATGTCCCCCTCCCCCGTTTTCAGATCTGCTGTGCTGAGCATCCCCTTGTTTTGCCTTTTGTTTTGGTCCATAGGGTTCTCTTGGCAAAGTTTGTGGTGTGCCTTGCCAGTCTCTACGCCAGTCTCTTCCCATCACACATGTTATCACAGTTTAAAACAGTTCAAACAGTTTTAAAACAAAGTATTATCATGCACAATATCACAGATTATCACATAGAATAAAAGTAAAAGTTGAACTAATTAATGAAAGGGAAAGAAAGAAAGAAAGAAAAAGTCCACTATATCAAGTCTCTATGTAAGTCAGTTTCTTGTATAGTCACTGTCAGTTGCTATAAACCATCTATATTTAGTCAACTATATTATTTCAGTTCGATTACTTATCCTTTGCATGCATGCAGCAGCTCTCGCCTCCCTTCGGCCACATGGAGTTGGTCAGAGGCGCCGACTCAGCCCTCGCTGTGATGGTGTTTGCAGATGGTATCTCCTGGAGGTGGTTGGGAGTCTCCGGAGGTGTCCGTGGTTGGCTGCAGCGGCAGCACAGCCCTTCTTCTTTGCTCTCCGGGGCGTTGCTACTCTAGGACTCCCCCAGGCCTCTGGATGGCAACTGGGCAGCTGAGCTGAGGCCTATGTCTTTCTCTGATGCCTTTTCCTTCTCTGGCCCCAGGTTTTTGGATGGGGTGGGAGGGGCAAGAACTTTCACTCACCTCCCCTGGGCCTCTCTGGATGGCAAATGGGCAGCTGAGCTGAGGCCTGTGTCTTTCTCTGGTGCCTTTTCCTTCTCTGGCCCCAGGTTTTTGGGTGGGGTGGGAGGGGCAAGATCCTTCTCTCACTTTCCCCTGGGCCTCTCTGGATAGCAACTGGGCAGCTGAGATATACAATGGATACATTTGGGTGGGAAACAACAGGATTGGTTGGGAGAGTAGTGGGATGATCGTGAGGTGACCAGAGACTGGGGAGACTTTGCGCGTCTCATTAGAAAGGGTGGGAATGCAAGTCCCGCAATAGTTGAGTACCATGAAGAAGACAAAATGGAGAATCACCCCGATCCCACAATAATAATTACAAACTGTTCAAAGCAATATTTCAGTTACATACACAACAATAAGGGTCACACCAATAAGCATCTTCATGTGGTTGATGAACCTATTTAGGAGAAGAACAAGACAATGGCTACTAGCCATGTCCCTCAGTGTTTAGCAGAATGTCTGGGGTGTGTGTGCAGCTTTCAATTTACAGGTGATACATAAAGTAGTGCCATCTTGCCATTAAGTGACTCATGCACTATGATCACAGAGCCATCTCCTGTGGCACACATGAAATGACACATGCAGGATTCAACACCTGGGACTGCAATGGACTGCTGCAGCCTTGAGGATATGGACAAGGTGTGCCTTCACAGTCAGTCAATCTGGCATGGTCTGTTCTGCCTCCATGACCATTGGGAATCAGAGTTCCTCCTCTGCTGATTTTGCCATTGGGCCTAGTATAATGGTTGCCAGTGGCATTTCTTCCACTAAGGGGACCATCACCCCACCTAAAGGGGCTTATCCGCTCATAGCTATTGGTCCCTTTTGGGAATCAAGTTAGTTAACCGCCACCTGACACTCGGCATTGAGTTGTTGGCTGTACAGTCTACTCCATTACTCCATTCTCAGATATGAGTTACAGTCAATGACAATGAAGTACAGTAAAACCCCTACTTACTAAAAATGTCCGTTCTGTAGGCTTTTGCTTAAATCAGTTTTTATGTAACTCGAAGCAAACCAATAGGAAAAATAATTTTTATGTAACTCGAAGCAAACCCATAGGGAAAAGGATCTTTATGTAACTTGAAGCAAACCCATAGGAAATTGTGTAAATCGGGACATGGTTTTAGCACAAAATCATTATGTAAGTCGAATTTTATGTAACTTGAGGCATATGTAAGTCAGGGTTTTACTGTACTGCATATAGGCAGCTAGATAGCTCAAGAGCTTAGGTATCTGGCTATGGAGCCAGAGGTTGGGAGTTGGATTCCAGAAAGAAGAGCCAGCCTGTGCTGACATGACCAAGCTGCATAGTCCCAGGATGGCCCCAGAAGAAGGGAATAGTAAAAGGCTTCTGGACACTGTCTACCTAGAAAACCTTAGAAAGGATTGTCACAGGTCATCATTGCTGCTGCTGCAGTTATATGAAGCATTAGTACGCATGGGGTGTGTGTGTTAGCCATCAGAAGGTTATGGACATGGACAGTAGTGCTCTGTTAGATACACAGCTTGTGTATGTATTTTAGGTGAGATTGTCAGGCACATAATATCAGCACTATTTCTGCATATCAATTCAATAAAGAGATAACTGCATTAAGATTTAATTTAATTTTAAATTTAATTTTTGCACTTGTATGCCACCCAATCAGGGAACCCGACTCAGGGTGGCTCACATGAAACAATATACACAGTAAATACACAGTAATACAATATACAAAATTCAATCAACAAAAACAGCATATAATGATATACAACAACACAATACAGTGATACCTCATACAACGTCCAAACTTGGTTCCACAAGTTTGGACTTTATATGGATTTGGACTTTGTATGAGGCATGCAAAATCTTAACCACGATGCCTCATACAACGTCCAAATCCTTGTCACGATGCCTCATACAATGTCGTTTCCATAGAGATACACTGTACTGTAACAACACAGACTTCAGGGCAAAGTCAAGGAAACAGACAGGAAACTGACAGAACTTTAAGAAATCATTGTCTAAAGGCTAAATACATTACAAAAACATGTCAAACAACCCTGATTGTCCAAGAACCTGAAGAATGCTGCAAAAATTCCAGGAATGCTTCTAAAAATTCTGACAGAAAAATTCAAAAAAATCCAAAATGGCGCTCAAAACCACTCCTAAACACTCTTTGCCTAGTGCAAAACCCACAAGAGCAATGCACGCATGTGTCCTGCCTTTTATACTGCCCAGGCACAATGCAACCTGGGGAAAACCCAAATGCCTCATACAAAGTTGCTGTGACTTTGTATGAGGCAACTTTTTTCAAGGAATAAGGCAACGTTGTATGAATTCGATGTTGTATGAAGTGGACTTTGTATGAGGTATTACTGTACAATATTATAACAGCCTCTCCACCCTGGCCACGGGCAAATTCCAAGGGCGGCGGCGGCAAGATCCTGCCGCCATAACGGCCTTTTCAAGCCTGGCTGGGGGCAGGACCCAGGCGCACTGGCAGGTGAAGGAAGTCCTGGCGCCCATGGCTGGAGGGCCTCTTCAACCCAGTCAAAATCAGAGTCTGGGGATGGCGAGGGTGAGTCCTCCTGCCCGCCGCTGTAGCGACCTTTTCAAGCCCAGCCAGGGGTGGGGCCCAGGAATGCCGACAGGTGGAGGTGGGGGTGAAATATTACTCTGGAAAGATTTCCAGTGGGTGTGAAATATTACTCTAAGGTCCATTGCTGAGCATTTGAAAGGCTGAACCAGCATTTCTCATCTTTCTGACTTGCATCTTTCTTTAAACCCTAAGGTGCTTGCAGCCTTATCCTGCCTTTTTCAAATGCTTATCTCATGTCTAACCTATTTTTATAGAGGGAAATCATCCCATGCTGCCAGTTGCATTTGAAGAAGTGGGCTGCAATCTCTCAATACCTTTACTCTCTCTGGGTTGGTTTTAGCATCAGTGTTGTAGCCAGTAGTGGGCTCCAACAAATTTTACTACCACACTGTGGGCGTGGTATGGTGGGCGTCGCCAGGGGGAAAGCCCTGTGTTGCACCCGAATTAGGACTACTTTATTTCAAAACTTGGATAGGCGGGGCCAGCCAGAATTTCTGCTACCGGTTCTGGTGGACTGGCGCGAACCTGCTGATGCCCATCACTGGTTGTAGCCACCAAATTTCAGTCATGAAGGTATGGGAAAGCAAAAGCAGGTGGAGTTGGAATGAACATTCACCTGAGGACTCACCCGAACCCGGCCCGCAGAGTACTGCAGGGTTTCCAAAGCCAGCAGTGGGGCAAGAGCCCCACGACCGGGAACAAAGGGAAACAACTTCAATTCCCAACGTCCTGCACTGCGTTGGGCTGCACAGCGAGACCACCGCTGGCCTCAAGGAAAGTTGAGCCGGGGTGGAAAAAAAACAACAGCAGCAGGCAGCAGTTCATCAGGGGAAGCACATTCCTGGCGAATGACTGGCTGCTGCCTTTGTACTTTCGACACCACTGTTTCAAGAACTAACACAAAACAGCGGTGGAGGTACTGTAATACAAAAGCAGCAGCCAGCAATCTGCAAGGAAGAGCACCACCCCTTACGGATCGCTGCCTGCCGATCTCCGGTTAGGTAAGCCAGGAGAAAAAGGAGGCAGAGAGGAGAGAACCATTGTCAGGCAGATAGCTCTTCTCTGCTTCCTTCTCCCCTGACCTACCTAACGAACCTTGTCGGACGAAGAGTGAGCTGACTGCCCATCCTCCTTTTCCCCATTGCTGCATCGAAACCAAAATTCGAAGCAGCAATGGGGAAAAGAGGAACCGACAGGCAGCCTGTTCTTCACGCAAAAATACACAACAACAACAAAACCAAACATTTACCAAAAACTCCAAACACCAAAATTAATAAAACACAAATAAATAAATATTTTTTAAAAATGCATTAATAAACAAAAAAGTAAACAACAAAATCCACAAACAAAAACTTCCACAATACCAGAAAAGCACAGAAAAAACACCTAACTACAACACCAAAATACCTAACTCTAACAACACAGCTACCACAAATTACACAAATAAACAACAATGAAATCACAAAAATTAAACAAACCAGAAATAAAAAAACAATTAAACAAATCTAAAACCCAACCAAACTACAAAAGAACAAACAGAAACACCTCCCAGCCCACCACCACAAAAACAAAACAAAGGAAAAACCCAGAAGAAAGAAAACCAGAGAACTCACCATCACTTCCTCCCTCCACAAGACCGGAACAGAAATGAAGAAACAAAGACTACTTACCAGAAGAAGCCCCATCTAGAGGCCAGGAGAGAAAATACAAGTGAAACAAAAAAAGGATCAAACACTTTTACTAACAGCCCCACCTGCAGACCGGAAGATTAAAAGCAAGTCAAAAAGATTCAAAGCAGCCCTCTTGATAACAGCCCCACCTAAAGGCCACAAGAGTAAAAACAACTCAAAAAAATAAGAATAAATTGAAAGTTTACAGAATAAAAAAAAGTTAAATAAAAAAATAATAAACATTTGTAGCATCCTCTGTTTATTTTTTACTTTTAAACAAACAACAACCCAAAACATCTAAACACAGTTTATAACAGCCCGGCAATGCCGGGCAACCTATGCTAGTTGTATATAAAGTGCTGCTGCACCATTGCTGTTCATATTCAGTTTGCTTACAATAAAGTTGTGTTTGGCCCTGTTATGCTGGCTGCTTCTCCTCAATTCCTGAACATCAAACTTATACAGTATATTAATTGCTTACATAAGGGGAGAAACATGGATGTACCTCTTTCTTAACATCGGTGTATTCACAAAAGATCTAAAGAGAATTATCTATAGGTTAATGGGCATGTGTAGGCTGTGTATCAAAGGCCTTGTCTTTTATAGGATTCCCCATTGCTGGGCAAGAGCCTAAATATATCTACAAATTTGAATGCATGGAGGTTAGTTCACACCTTGCAAAGAAGGCATTAAGTCCAGGAGTGGTAACAGCAGGTGTAATTTCTGCCTCCACCCACCACCTACACATTCAAAGGTGAAGAGACCTATAATGATTAGAATGATATCAAAGAGTTGTGTAGCTGGTTAGATTTGGTTATGCAATAATATTATTGTGGGGAAGTGCGGGCTAGTTTTTTGCAATGAATCTATCCCTTCCAAGTCATTACAATTAAAGTTTCTTTTTGCTCCTGTGCACATTTCTAGCCCAGTTCTAGATACTGACTTGATCAAACCAAGAGTTCTACCTTCCTTTAGCAATGATGTTCCAGTTAAGGAATGTCACCTCACATGAACTGAGGAGCTCCTCCTCTTTCTCCCCATCACCCCATCTAGGAACATAACATCCTCTTGAGGGGGCTAGAGAAATTGCCACGGGAAAGATAGGGTGGAGAATTCTGCCAGCCTGGTTGTATATGGCTGAAACTTGATCCCACATATTATCTACAATACATGGACACACATCTTTTGTGGTCAACTGTGTATTAGATTTGGGTCAATGTGTAACTATTCTAGAGAATTTTTTGAAATGGTAGCTGTATTTGTCTGTGTTTCAGAGCATAAATAAAACAAAACAAAAAGTCTAACTGCTGTGTTTTAATGTTAGCTTTCATGAATCAAATCTACTTCGTCAGACATAGCAGTGGGACTTCATGGCATCAATTTATACACATCAGGTACAGAGGTACAGAATGGTTGGTTAGCATAACAGGTAAGTATACAAATCAATATGGCTTTTTACAACTGGTAATAGCAGAAGATTTCTAGTTGTCATTCAGATTAGCTGTGATTTTTTGCCCTGTTGAATTGAAAATGGTTAGTAGATGGATGCAAGACAAACACCTGGCATTAAACATTTGCTAATGAGTTTAACCTTCAGCATATTAAATCTAGATAAAGATTGCAACTCACCAATTATTTCATACAAGTTCACTGATCGATAACCATGTAGGTCTGTTTATATTGTTATTTGTTATTGTTGTATTCTTTTGGGAGGAATTTTGTAAAGTTTTGTTATACAAATCACAACACCTTAAACACTAACATGATAAACTTCAAAAGTTTACTCTTTGTTTAGGTGGTACATCTATGTTTTGCCCAGAACTTTAAAAACGTCTCAGAATTCCTGAGTAAATATGGCCACCATGCTGACCAGATGTAATAGGTAAAAAAAAGAAAAAAAGAATTTTCCCAAGCTATGCTTTAGAAACTACAGTAGTTGGTTTTGTTCTGAAAGGGTCTATTGATTAGATGTTTCAGTATGATTCTTTATCCATTAACAGATCTACCTGGTTTGGTGCTGAAACCTGTTTATGAGGGTGTGTTTGAAGTAGATCAGCACAACGCAAGGCGCCTGACCCCAGGTCAGGAGCTAAACACCAAAGTGTATGACTTGGGGCATTTACCTTGGGATTCTTCTGCAGTCTGTAAGACTACGCCCTGTTGAAACAGACCCGCTAATCTGGTTCATCAGATGGAAAGAAATGGTGTAGCCAACTCCACCCAATGTTCTGCCTTAAGAATAGAAAAACAGCAGGTAGCATGCATTCAAACAGGCTGTGACAGCAACTTGGTGTCAGTTTCAACTGTCACATTTTAATAAATGGCATATAAAATTCAGCAGACAGTGCAGAATAAGACAGCAAGCATGGGAAATGCTGCTCCTTCAT
This sequence comes from Bradypodion ventrale, assembly GCA_035047345.1. Classification (NCBI taxonomy): domain Eukaryota; kingdom Metazoa; phylum Chordata; class Lepidosauria; order Squamata; family Chamaeleonidae; genus Bradypodion; species Bradypodion ventrale. The sequence goes on along the minus strand of JAWDJE010000005.1, from coordinate 104,425,880 downwards.
TCTTTCTTTGGCAATTGTGTTGCACCCCCCACCCCCAGCTGCACCTTTGGTTGGATTTGTACAACATTCACCATTCTGTAACCCAAATAAAACCTATGGGACTTCAGTCATGACTAACTCATCCTATTAATTTCAGGTACCTTAATTTTGACAGTTTCATGTCTGGCCTAGACAAAGAAGAAGAAGAAGTGTAGCCAAAGAGTACTTGACTTAATCTTAGTTCTTTAAAATGTATAGTAGTATGATAGCCATTGATTACAACGGGAACAGGAGGGCACCTTTACAAATCAGGTAGAAATGAAATTTAATGTATTGCTCCCTGTAGGTTTCTTGAGCCAGCACATTTGCTAGCAATGCTGGATGGAGAACTATAGTCCCCAGCCATGAAACGGCTGCATAGGCTGCCAGTTTCTTTCCACATCAGGGACAATGTGTTAGTTCTAACTTTTAAGGCCCTAAATGGTTTGGGACATTCTTACCTAGTGGAACATCTTCCCCTTAGAACATCATCCTGCATCACCCATTCCTCCCAGACAGCGCAACCGAACCCAAGATTAGCAAAAAATAAATTAAAAAAAAGGCCATGACTTGGAGAAGAGCCTTCTCAGTGGCAGCACCAACTTCGCAGAACTCTCTACTGGCATCTCTATCGATTAAAAAAAATCAACTAAAATTGTTTAAGGACACACTGCCAATGACTAAGCAATAGGTTTTGATTAACTTTTTCTGTCGCCAGTAGATTTTTTTGTTGCTGTGTTTTAATTTGGGGTGTGTGTGTTCTTTTTTGTTCTTGTTGATATTTATAGTTTATTCAATTTGTTTAATTTTTATTGTAATGATTTTTTTATTATGTTGTAAGGCCCCCAGAGTTGTAAAATACACTATCCCAGATGGACGGCACACACACACACACACACACACACACACACACACACACACACACACACACACAGAGAGAATGATGCACTCCAAAAGTTTTTACTACCATCTCTGTGGGTGGGGCCAAATCTGTGGGTGGAGCCAAATCTGTGGGCATGGCCAACACAATGTGGTATGGAGGTGGGCGTGGCCAGTCAGGTGGGTGTGGCCTGGGGGAATTTCCACTTCCGGTTTTCTCGGACAGGACAGAACCTGCTTCAGTGCATCACTGCATGCATACATATATACAGACAGACAGACAGACAGTTTGGAAGGCCATCTTTTAACATTCCAGGATATAACCTTGAGTGTTCCATTCACTTCTTCTAGGCAAACCATCAATATGACAGATAGGACTCATTTCTGTAGATTTAGATCCGTTTTCCTTGCTACTAAACAGATTGTCAGTCCCATCATCATAGCTGTCAAGTATCCCTTATTGGCCGGGAAAACCCCTTATTTTACCCTCTTTCCCGCCATCATCCCTTATTAATTAAACTGCAATGCCCTATTGCCGCCATTGGAGGGTAGCAAAGGATAAGCATAGCTGTCAAGTATCCCTTATTTGCCGGGAAATTTCCCTTATTTCCAAATCCAAAACTTGACAGGTATGCCTATCATATGAGTGGAAAGAGAGCTGCTCTTTATGTACGTGATCTAATCCTAAGTGCTTATCATCAACTATACATTTTTGTATTGCGTGCATAGCAGTTTGGGATAGGACAGGGATTTTCAACCTGCTACCTATGGGCCAGATGTGGCCCACAGCGTCATTTCATGTACCCCTCCCCCTCACCATTTCCATCACACCAGGAAGTGCCATGTGGTGGAAGAAGGACAAAATGGCCATCCGGCTCCGAAGCTGTCTGAGGGAGTGTGACCCGACCCCTGGCTTTAAAAGGTTGAGAACTCATGACAATAGTCTTTTCTCTCAGCTGATAATTTGTGTTAACCTCAACAACAACAGTTTGTGTTCTGTTTTGGAAATACCCTAGATGCATTAGATTTACTTAGATTCACTTCCTCTGGTCCAGAAAATTCAACAGTGTGATCTGCTAGTGATAGAGAGCTAGCAGGAAGCAATGCTGCTTGAGGGCCCTGTCATTCTATGAAAGAGTATTCATGTACCAAGCCCTCCTCTGAAGAGAATCTATGGTGGATCATTTGAAGCCTGTCACCAGTTTACAATTAAATAGCACACTCATCTATGGATGTGAGGGCATGACTGCAGTGTTTCTCCTTGCCACTACATAGCTTTTAATTTAACTATCTCAAATATTTTAAATAATATAATTTTTATATAAAATTATAATATAAATCTCATCTCTTTTTATGTAAGCTCTGTACCCTACTGATGTGAGGTAAAGCCTTTTTGGTTAAAACAAATTTTTATATTTCACATTTGTGGGCTTTAAAGAGTTCGTGGGCTGTGAAGCATTCTAAGGAAGGTGCTACAACTTCTCCTAAGAATTGTTTTTATTAAGCTGATAAGGGAAAGAATGACACCAGCTGAACTGTTCACCCCAGGTCCTGGACTGAGTTGAATTGTTTATTCCTTCCTTGAGTAAGTTATTTGTACTTCAGACTCTTATTTCCAGCTATTAACCCTTTGCTTGCAGCTGACATGCCAGAGGTTTTGTTGCCGCTGCTCTGCTGCAACTTCATATTGTAAAGCCTCCCTATGTCCTTTTTTAATTGCTGAAGTGGTGCATAACTTCATTTACACTTTAGTTTTTTCCTTTGTATGTGTGTATTGCAAATTGAGAAACTGCCCACAGCTGTGGTTTAAATTTGCAAAACACAGGCACACAAAGATTCTTTTAAATTCTAAACAAAGTGATGGAGCACTTCAATGATCAAATACGCAGAGGTGTGCGACAAGCCTGTGTGTTGTCCCCAAACTGTTTAATATATATTCGGAAATTATTTTTTCATAAGCGTTATCAGATTTAAACATTTGCATTAAAATTAATGGGGAATACCTAAATAACATCTGATATACTGATAACACAGTGTTGTTGGCCACAAACCTTGCAGATCTTCAGTTGATGCTGGATTGAGTTAGAGTTTCAAGTGCATACCTGTCAAGTTTTGGGAAATTTCTGTCGAGCCCCCGTACTTTACACTCTTTCCCACCGTTAGAGCTTTTTAGGGGTTAAATGTGTATATGTGGGGTGGGAGTCTGTTGATAATTTTGTATAGTTGTATTTTGTTTAGGTTTTGTTGGGTTGATATGTGGTTCTCCCCCCCCCCCCCCCAATCTCGTTGTTCTGTGCAGGACAATGACAATAAAGATTTATCTATCTATCCTGTATTAGGTAGACTGCAGTTACACTGGAGTTAGACTGGAGGCCAGCACAGTATAAGCATAGCTATCCAGTTTCCTGTTTTGGCCTGGAAATTTCCCTTATTTGACAGAAATTTCCCAAAACTTGACAGGTATGTTCAAGTGCAGAATATGGTTTGGATCTCAACATCAAGAAGACGAAATATCTGGTTATAAGCCGAACACCAACTCAAGGCAAGCTAATGGCAGGAACACAAGAAATTGAAAGAGTGGATAACATTGTCTATTTGGGGAGTATGTTAAATGAAAATTGGGATCCTGAGGTAGAGATTAAAAAACTAATAGAAAAGGCATGATCCACATTCATAAAAATATGAAACTTGTTATGCAGTAAGAGACCTAACTCTCGCTACAAAGATCCGAATAGTGAGATGTTATGTATTTCCAGTGTTGCTATATGGAGTCAAAGCTTGGACATTGACTAAAGCATCTGAAAAGAGAATCAAAGCTTTTGAAATGTGGATCTAGACACAGCTGCTAAGGATATCATGGGTTGATCATGTGACTAATGTAGAAGTATTGCACCAGATGGATAAAAAAAACCACCTCTTTAAGACCATTAAGCAAAGAAAGCTCTATACCTTGGCCATATCATGAGGAACAACATAAAGTATAGAATACTCCAACTTGCTCTAAAAGGAAAGATCCCTGGGAAGAGAGGCCCTGGATGTAGACAGACTTCATGGCTGAAGAACCTGAGAGACTGGTGTGGCATGTCCTTGTAAGAACTGTTCCGAGGAGTTAAGAACAGGAAGTCTATCGCCATGATGATAGCCAATATCCGGAATGGATACAGTAGCTGAAGAAGAAAATCTAGCGTTTAAAAAAAAAATTTGGCACCTCACTCATCTCCCTGAACAGAAGCTAATGTTTTTCTTGTTGACCCAGCTGCACCTTGTTGACCCAGCTGCATCAAAACGCGCAACCTGGACATGCCCTTAGCCACTTCTCGCACATTTCACTGATTAGAAGTAAAAACAAGATCTTTCTTAAAGGTCAAAGATCCTCAGGAAGGAGATTGCTTAAGGTCATTTTCTGTGTGAAATCATAGCATTAATTCAACTGTAACAATTGTTTACTGTAGAAGAATAGATTATATGATGTTGGACGCAGCCAGAAACATTTTATGTTAATTAAACTCTATCACCTTATTATAAAGAACACTCTTTCCTGATGCTCACCTCTAACTGACAGGGCAAGATATTCAGCATTGGACAGATAAACAGACAGGAATTCCCTGCCTCTTCCTTTTTCTCACCAAGGCACCTTTGTTTCTGCAACATCCAATCTGTTTCCTGGTACTATGCAACCAAGGGATTTAATTCCTGCTCTCTTTAGCTGGACTGGCTTAAAGGAACATGATTTATTTATTTATTGATTAATTATCATGTATAGGAAGAAAAGGTACCTGCCAAAATCACTTCTTAATGTATACGTTCTCCCCAAGTTCTAGCACAGAAACAGCTGCTAGTTGTACATGAATAGTACCTCAATGCATTCCATTTTACTTCCTTTGCTTCAGGGATTTCCAACCTTTTCAAGCCAGGTGCCGGGTCACGCTCTCTCAGTCAGATTTGAGGGCCAGATGGCCATTTTGCCCTGCCTGTAAGATGGGGTGGCCATTTTGTCCCAACAGTTTTAAGGGGGTGGCCATTTTGTTTCTCAAAGCCCCTTGAAGGGATGGGGGCCCACATGAAATGGCACCACTAGCCGGATCCGTGGGCCATAGGTTGGGAACACCTGCTTTACTTCCTTAGGAGAGTCCCTATTTCAGGGACAGAGCATGCTTTGCATGCAGAAAAGTATCTCTGGTTAAAAGTATCAGGTAGCAGCTGTTGAAAAAGATCCCAGCCAAGAGCCATTACCAGCCCAAACAGACTTCTTCTTCTTCTTCCGTGTCTAGGCCAGACGTGAAACTACCAAAATGAAGGCACCTTTTGGTGAGTCCATTCTGCAGTTCCTTTTGTCTGACCTAGTGTGAGAAAGATTAGCTGGCAACACAAGGTTGCCATTACCGGGGTATGTTGGATTGTGGTTCAAAAATACCACAGTCTTCAGGGAGGCTATTTCTGTATATATTCAGCTACATAAAAGGCAAATAGCCTTGCAGAATGACTTCCTTTCTTCCTGTTAGAAGTGACCGAAAATGACACTGGTGCCACAAATTGTAACTTCAATGAATTTCTAGCGATGGCATTGAAGATCCGGAAGAGAAACTGTATGTTCTGCATGCAAACCGCACTCTGCCATTGACTTATGGGGATTTATAATGATATACATTGGCTTATTATTTGATAGGTACCTGTACTACAAACTGAGTGCCATTCTCTCCAGAGGATCTACATCAGCTCAGAATTATAAGTGGCTTCCTCTTTCCTGGATTGTCAGCATGAAGCAGCCCAAACATCCATTTACACAGACATTTTGTTACTTTTCATCTCTTGATACAATGCACATCCTACATACAGAAGATGGCTGTCTTGAAACTGAAATTTATATAAACAGTCACCATTGGGGCAATGTCTTCCATCTAGGGATTTGAAGGACATTCACTAGTGATGAGATTTTACTAATTCTATGACTTCCAGTCTTGGAGGTTGCCTAGAATCCCCTTAGCAGACCTCTGGGGCTGTGGGGAAAGAAACCAAAAAGCAGGCAAGATTCTTTCTACTGCCATTATGTATTGCACTCCACATGGGTTGGTTGGAAAGAAGTAGCAAACATCCCCTCAGTCACACATTTTCCTGGGAGTGGCCTCACTTGCTCCATAGGAGGATGGTTAAATAAGACACTTGCCTTAAGAGTCATATCCTTCTCATGGAGTAATGGGATAAATCCCAGGAAGCAGTGTGCCTAAAGGGCATCTCCTTCTGTCCAGCCAAAAAAACCATGAAATGAAGCAGACAGTGATCTCTTTTGCCTTCTGGGTTTTCCGGTCCCAGATGTTTTCCTGGAGGATTATAGGTGACTTTTGGGATTAGAAATCCTAGAATTACAAAAATCCTATTCATAAACTATGAATGCATAAAATATTGTAGGGCAGATAGTTTGTTACACTAATTCCAAGCAAAGTACAGTAGTATATACCTGTAGGGTCTTAAATTTCTGAGATAATGTGTCATCTTGACCACTCTAAAAGTTGAATTGTAATGAATATTCCCAAAGTGGTAGAATGGAACTTGTGAAAGCTAGTTGATTATATCTCCTCCCAAACCACCACCACCCTGCTGTTTTTCAACAAATTATTTAGGTGTCTGTTGCTTGGAGGTACAAAGTAACCCAAATGCCTAGAAGAAAGGTGTCTTTCACATTAACTGCATGCACTCAAAAACATGTCTGAGCAGCTAGAAAATATTGGATTGTTAATCCACAAAGAATTTACATACATTTGGAGTGCTTCTGCCCCATGCAACATGGTGCAAAATACTCCCAGGCATCTGTATTGAGAAAGAAGTCTTAGACGTGTTCTTTCAGGGATGGCATTTGTTTATGTTCAAGAGTGGAGCACAAAATGTCCACATTTTGACAAACAGCTAAAGGAAAGATATGGATACTTGTTGCAAAGTATCTCATTTTAAATCACTCTGTGTCTTTTGTTTGTTTGTTTGCAAAAATGATACTTGCTGGCGATTTGCTTGAACCTTTGGGTCGGAAGAGAAATTAAAGCCTCTTATTGGCTGTGTCTTTTGGGTTGAAAATGTAATGTTTAATGAAGTTCAACACCCATCACCTTTCTGCATTTGTCATTTTGCTGCTCTTCATCAGGGAGAATAAAAAAGCAAATCCACCTCTCTCTCCAATTAAATGAAAGGCCAATTCATTCAAGAGTGCGGCTGATCATATGGATGTATAAATCCCTGCCAATTGCCCTACACCCAAAGCAGAAGTTTTAATTAATTACACTTTTATACCTTTATACTGACCATTCAGCAAATTGCTGCTCTGAAGGATAACAATGCTTTCATTTTCACATTATTCTGAACTAATAAAGTCAGTTCATAGCTCAAAGACTAAGATGAAGACTACAGCATGTCCAGGCAAGGTAATTAACCCTGCCCTTCCAAAGAGGATCAGGGATAGTATTTAATTAGTCTGTATCATAAAATGGCTCATATGCCACTTCACCATATGGACAAAGGTTGCTGGTCATACACCCTCAAATGATCTGAAAATCAATGATCTCAATCCACCCCACAAGGGACAGTCTGGACATGCTCTAAATTCTTCAAACATCTCCACTTTGTGATCAGATGGTACACCAATCATCTGTGTTGTCCTACCAAGGAGAATTTAGGATCCTGTGCAGGGATGAGAAGTAGTTCCTTTTTTAAAAATTACTGTTCCCAGAATCCCACAGCAGCAGTAGGATTTAGGGAGGTGTGGTCCATAAAGATTTTCCCCCACCCCCATATTTGATACTACTATTTATTTCCTAGAGTTTGCAATCTTAGCTGAACTTTTCTGTGAGAAGCTAGGAAAGTATTCTAATGTCCGAATTCGATGACATAGATTTCAACTTATCAAGCAGCAGTCAGGACTAGGGTTACCATAATTCCCTCTCACAAAAATGGGACAGAAGTAAAGGTTGCCCTTGCTCAAAAGCCAGTCGTATCTGACTCTAGGGTTCAGTGCTCATCTGTTTCAAAGCTGAAGAGCCAGTGCTGTCTGCTTCTGCAAACGTTTCTGTAGCTGTGTGACAGGCATGACTAGACACCGGAGTGCATGGAATGCTGTTTACCTTCCCACCGAAATGTCCCCTATTTATCTACTTGCCATTTCTTGCTTTCAAACTGCTAGGTTTGCAGGAGCTGGGACAAAGACAGGAGCTCATTCCGCCCTGCAGTATTCAGGTATTGAACTGCTGCTGCTACAGACAGACACGAAAAAAGTTGTGTCCCCCCCCCCCTTGTTCTCAAAGCTGCTCTGCTGCCACCTACTGGTCATTCCAATAGAAGTGCAAGAAAAATACTGTACATGATTTTTCTTCCAAATCAAGTGGTTTGAACACCGTGAATTTTCAATGTTTTTTATGGAACCGTGCAGGACAGTTACAAAACGTGAAATTCACGGTTTTCCATTACATATGGCAACTCTAAGTCAGGAACCATGTTATTGAACCCTGCCCACAAAACTGGGCTATTTAATTGTTAATATGAGAGTCATCCAATGATCAAATGAAGAAGGTTCTTCCCCTATTGGGCAGGAGAACAAACCAGTTTGCCAAATAGTTACTATTTAATTAATGGCCATGTGCATTCACCCAAGTTCAGTCTTCAGTCATGTGTCTTAATGTGATTTGGTTTTGCTTGCCCAAGAAATGTGAAGATATACAGAGACTATAAGTAGCTTCAGCTACCTTAGCAAGAAAAAAAATCCAGGTAATAGAATTTGGAGGGGAAGTTGCCTTAAACTATGAGTGTCTCAAACTGACTTTGTGATATGTTGATGTTAAACAAGCTATAGGAAGAAGGGATGTGCTAGTGCAAAATCATGTAGCTACATGTGAAGACGGAACTAAGAGATACAACGACTTGAGTGATTATTTTGTCCTGTGGAAGAAAATATGGGGAAAGTTAAGAATTTGGTTATTTGTCTCTCTAGTACTGGTTTTGATATGTCTTGTATCTCTTTGCAGATTGAGACAACCTAGTGGAGGGAAAGACCATTTTTTCTTCATGATGATTGAGATACAGCTCACTGTGGTACTTTGAGTATTAATTTGTAAGCATTTTAATTCGGGCATTTGCTTTATTTAGGAATTTTCCAAAGATGTAGCTTTTTAGTCTTTCTCAACATGTTAGCGGAAGGAAGGAAAGAAAGAAAGCAGGTCAGGGGTAGCAAGTTAAAAACTTAAAATTTCATATTATTTTGAGTTTTTGTGGTTTAGAGTCCACTTCCTCCAATGTGTTTGTGCTATTAACATTAATAGCAAAGTAAGTGGTTGATTCAAATAAATGTAGTACAGCAAATATATGTATTGATGTAAGCATTTAGATCAGTGGTTTCCAACGTTTGGCCCACGCCCAACAGGGAGACTTCGATTCCCAGAATCCTAAGTCAGTACATTGGCTGATTAGTACTTTGGGAAATTGACTTAGGCTTCTGGGAACTGAAGTCCAAAAACCAAAGGTTGGGAAACACTGGTAGAACAGACATGTGTACAAAAAGATGAGAAATATAATGTGGAAGCATCAGCTTCAGCTTGCTTCTCTTCATTCCCATCAAGAGCATTGTCTTATCTTTACAACCATTAGAGATACTCTATTGGTGGTGTGGTCAAAGGCTAAAAGATTTGTGTTTATACATACAGTGGTACCTTGCTTAAAGAGCATAATCCATTCCACGAGATTCAGTGATGCACTGCAAAAAAAATTATTACCCCCACCATGAGCGTGGCTAACTCTGTGGGTGTGGCTAACTCTGTGGGCCACGCCCACTTGGCCTCCCTACACCGTGGCCTGGGGTAGGGAGGTGGGCGTGGCCGGCCAAGTGGGCGTAGCCTGGGGGAATTTCCGCTACTGGTGCCCGGGCAGCTGTGGGCACCTGTAGCAGCGTAACACTGACGGGATTGCTCTTTAAGAGAGTTTGCTCTTTAAGTGAAACACCATTGTAAGTGACCAATTGTGACTTCTGGCGGTGGCAGGGGGATTGCAAACCCTGATTTAGTTGTTAAGCGAGTTTTGGGTTGGTTTTAGTTGTTAAGCGAGGCGACCATTAAGAGAAAATGCTGTTCTTTAAGCGAGTTATTCTTTAAGCGAGGTGCTCCTAATGCAAGGTTTTACTGTACTTGGTGTCCGATTATTTTGCTCCTTTGTGATTTATTTATGCCAAGATTGTGTACTAAAGGGTGTGGCTGACACAACAGCTGCTTTCCTCTCTTTCAGAAGTTTTGGTGTGGCTCCTAGTCCTGAAATTTTTATATATTGTAACAGCACTTGGCTCACAGGAGCAAGCCCAAGTGATGAGAAGATAGCAGAGAGAGGCTTGGCAAACCAGTCAGCAAAGACTTCTTGCAGAAAAAAAGAAATGGAGGCTGGGAAAGATGCACAAACTTTGCACTGCTCTAGTGCTTTTTCTTAAAAGACGAAAGTCCCCTGCACATTATCTTGGGAGCAAGCCATGGGAAGTCTCACGTCTGAATAAAGTTTGATAGAATATCATTGCATAGCCTTGGCCCAGGTAAAATCTACTCATACCCGAGACCTGTTGAAGTTAATGAATCATTTGTTTATTGGATAGTCTAAACTTGCCTTGGAGTAGTGCCTGCTCACTCTTGGTATGAGATTTTACCATGTGAATGGATGGCTAGTTTTTACATTCACATTACATTACGAACTCGCTTCTTCTTCTTCCATGTCTAGCCCAGATGTGAAACTGCCAAAATGAAGCCACCTTTGGGTGAGTTCATTCTGCAGTTCCCTTTGCCTGACCTAGTGTGAGAGAGATTAGCCGGCAATACAAGTTTGCCGTTGCCAGGGTACATCCGATTGTGGTTCAAAAATACCACAATCTTTGAGGAGGCTCTTTATGTGTACCCCATTACAAACTATCTGAAAACAGGATCAACAATATGTTAAAGTTCACATTTATTTATTTTATTCAATTTGTATAGCCGCCCCAATCGACATGCAACTCCGGACGGCGTACATACAATCCCCAAACAATAAAAAAAACCTCAAAACATTCCTAAAACACAAAAAAGGACATCTAGTTAAAAACTAAAAACCTAAGTGATCCTGCTCTAAATGAGCCAGTAGAAAAGTAGCAAAAGAGAGGATCTTTAAGATCTTTGTAGTCAAAATAACCACATTACAGCGCACATCAGGGTTTCTCCCTCAAAAATCCTTTCAACCCAGAATAATTTCTGACACAACATTATTATTATTATTATTATTATTATTATTATTATTATTATTATTATTATTATTATTATTATTATTATTAGGATGATAGAATCTAACATCATAGAACTTCATAGAAATGTTCCATTTTAATGCTTCTCTTCTGTTCGCAATAGAAGCAAAGACACTACCCTCCCCAAAACATAAGCCTTCTCCCTGCAAGGAGAAATATAGCATATTAATATTAGACATCATTCCCCTTTCCACCGATCAGAAGGGAAGCTAGCATTAACAACAAATGAGGCTAATTAATTCTTCCTTTTCCTCTTTTCCATTTCAGTGACATAGCAGTATAACTCCTTAACATTTAACGTTTAGTTGAACTAAAGAACAATCACTTATAGTGGTTCAGTAAGCATCTGTACCATTGTAACCTGGCTGTCTGCTACGGAGGTGGGCTGGACTCTAAAAATCCTTATGGCCCTGTCTTCACTGCAAGTTTCCAATGTATTTCAAAAGAGGGATTGCTAATTAGTTAGGTAAATATAAGATTACTAAGAGACATATAAAAATAGAATTGAAACACGTTTGGATTTGTTTTCCTTGCCTCTACCTATACAGGTGTGGCATCGCTTCATCACTGACTCTCCCCATTTTGCAACCTGTAAACTGCGGATAAGAGCCTTTAACAGCACAATTCATAGTCAGGAGGTTTCTACCATGGCACCATCACATGTCTGAAGTTGGCTGGTTCTTTTTTCACAAAAAGTACAGGAAAGGGAGGGAAGGAGGAATGACTGCTGGCTGAATGAATACTACCAAAAATGGACACAGCAACATCCAATATATCCCTTAGATAGAAGACCACTCCATCATGAAATTGCGCACACACACCGCCCCAAACTCTGCAAAATCATGCCTACAAATTCAGTTTTCCCAAGCCTCATAATCTGTTGTGGATGTGGAAACAATGACAAAGTGAATGGTAGGAGAGAGTAGTTTATACCACAGACCAGTACTCTGCCATTTGAATTTTGCAGTGGTTGTTTATTTATTTAAAATAAATATTGTTGATGTTAAACAGTTAGCAGAGTGGTATGAAGTGGCCAGCAAGAGGTGCGCACCTGGCAAGGGGGTCCCTTTGAGAATAACAGGCAGACAGGTCTTGGTAAAAAGAACTCAAAGCAGGTTTACTCATGAAGCAAAAGGTGCAAGTATATACAGTGCAACAACTGTAACACAAAACAGATATGTCCTCTTAGGTTGCGCAGTTAACCTCACTGAGACAGTCCAGTTGTGCTAGATACAAGTCTATACAGTTTGGTAGCAGTCCAGTCCCGTTCAGCTGTAATTACAGACAAAGCCAAAGAGTTTTACAGCCTCTGTCCTTCTTGGTGGAGTGTTGGATCGGGGCTGTGGAGCGGCCGTGGGGTCCCGGAGGAGACTGGTCAAGTAACGACACGAGACAGGATGGAGCGAAGACCAGTGGTTTATTGAGGGAAAATCATCATCATATATAGGAATTCAAGGCAGCGTGTGATAGAATCGTCATCTGACAGAAAATCACATCACATGTTTACCCGGGTTAATTGGGAATCTCTCTTGGGGAAGTTAATTAACTAAGGCAAACACTGGCAGGGGAAGTCCATTGTTCATAGCTTACTCATGAGTAAGCGTTCTATGCTAGAACCGTGTCCGATTCATCCCGGAGGACAGCGCGGCAGCTCTGGTCGGAAAGCCATCCGGCCGGAGTGACAGCTACGCGGCGAGGCACTCCAGAGAGGCATCCTATGGCTTGCATCGCGGAAACGCGTTCCGCTCAGGGGCAGGCTGTGAAACCCTGATTCCAGCGCAGAGGCCGCCGAGGGCCCGTGGCAGCAGTCCACGCTCCGAGCTCCATCCCAGAGATTCGTCACGCTGAGACCTATTGCCTAAAAGGACGCGTCGAAATCGTCCCGAGGAGGAAACTTCGAAGGACCAGGCAGGTAATATGGGGACTTGTCCTCAGCGGCAACGTCCAACCGCTAACCAGAGAATTCAGATGTTGGATCGGGGCCGTGGAGCGGCCGTGGGGTCCCGGAGGAGACTGGTCAAGTAACGACACGAGACAGGATGGAGCGAAGACCAGTGGTTTATTGAGGGGAAATCATCATCATATATAGGAATTCAAGGCAGCGTGTGATAGAATCGTCATCTGACAGAAAATCACATCACATGTTTACCCGGGTTAATTGGGAATCTCTCTTGGGGAAGTTAATTAACTAAGGCAAACACTGGCAGGGGAAGTCCATTGTTCATAGCTTACACAAGAGTAAACATGGCCACTATTTGCGCCAGAGCTTTGGGGTAATCTGCAGGTGCGGAATTACCTATTTCCTAACTGCTAGTTAGGTATTCAATTTCCTCCTGCCTGGACTGCCTGTCAGGTCAGATATGGGTGAATCAATCTTATGACTATTAATCCGCTCCCCAATTTCTGTCCCCGCAGAACCCAGAGGCCCGGAGTGTGCTCACGTGACGTAGCCTCTGTCAGGGACAGTTATGCCAATTATGCTCGCGGATCCCGCAGTGGAGGCTTACCCCAAGTAGTCCTTCTCTGTCCAGCAAGCACGGATGGCATATCAGGCAAATGCCATCATCAGGATCAGTGCAAAGGTTCAGTCCTTGTAGTTGGTTCTGGAACACGCAGGAATCTTCATCCAGACTGTCAGCAGAGGAAGGTTGAGCATTGTAGCTGAAGGTCTGCAATCCTGCTCTGACCTAAATACACTGACTCACAGAGCACACCAGAGAAAAGTCCCAACACCTGTGTGTCCCTGCAGTAGGGCCTTAAAGGCATCACAGACACAATATGCCTTGCAACCAGTTAGGGTGTGAGGCGAAGACTTACATCCCCTAACAGTGGTGGAGGTTAAACTCAAAATCATAAGTAATTACTTTTTAAAAGTAACTTTCAGAGCTCTGAAGTGAACAATACCCATGTGTTTCTATAGTTTTGTTTTGATGGTCTCCTTCCTCCCCTTTGTTAGAGTCTCCCATCAAATATTCCCAGGTTGCTTTATACAAAGAGCAATTTCTAATACTATCTACTTTTGAAATTAGCATCTTTTAAGGCAGTTGCTGCTTCCCTGACCTTTTTGGAACATTACTGCCATCTAGTGGGAAGGTAGGTTTTCCATTAAAATTCCCTTCATGGACAAATAGGATTAGCACGTTTCCTAAAATCACTCTATTTTGGATTTACCCTGGGCAACGGCAACCTTGTTGTGCCGGCTAATCTTTCTCACACTAGGTCAGGTGAAAGGAACTATGGAAGGAATTCACCAAAAGGTGGCTTTGTTTTGGCAGTTTTAAGTCTGACCTAGACACAAAAGAAGACTCCATTTGTGTTTATTTCTAGCACTTGCAACCACAGAAAATGACTCTATTTTGTCCGCTTCAGCAAAATGGTGTAGGCTTCTTCTCCTTTGCTTCCTTTTTTACCCCATCGGGTGTCGAGGGAATGGTGTAGGCCAGTGATGGCGAACCTTTTAGTGACTGTGTGCCCAAACTGCAACCCAAAACCCACTTATTTATCGTAAAGTGCTAACACGGCAACAGGGGACGGAGGAAATGCTCCCATTGGGCTGTTGAGCAGAGGGGCGGGGCAGTGGTAGGCTTGATTTTTTTTACTACCTACTCTGTGGGTGTGGTGGGCATGGCCAGGGGGAAAGCCCTGCATTATTTCAAAACTTGGATGGGCGGGGCCAGCCAGAATTTCTGCTACTGGTTCTGGCGAACTGGGGTGAACCTGCTGAATCCCACCACTGGGGTTGGGCAAACTGTGCTGGGGGAGGGAGGAAGCACTCCCATTGGGCTGCTGGGAAGAGGGGCGGGACAAACTCTCTGCTGGGGCAACCAAATGGGTGCCCACAGAGAGGGCTCTGAGTGCCACCTCTGGCACGCGTGCCATAGGTTCACCACCCCTGGTGTTTGCAAACCACATAGAAATGTGATGAAATGTTTGTGACCATCTCTTTTAGACAGGCAATTGTAACCTGTTGAGAATTCTTCAATCCCAGGGGTCTCATATCTAGCTCAGAAGCAAGACAAGTGCTATGGGAAGAGTGGGTCATTTCACCCAAATGTTGTGCAAATGATGCTACATAAAACTAGTGCCCGCTCCTAACTACACACAGCAAGCACATAAACACACAGTCAATCCATTCAATTGTGGTTTGACTGTTCATGCAAAAAAGCAACACATTTTTATCATAATGCAAATTTTCCAATTGTCTGCAAAAATAAGTCTCACAAATATGCAAAATCTCTCTAAGACTGATGAAAACTTGCCACCTTCCAAATTATGTTTGACAGTATCAGTCTGTTCAGAGTTTTTTACATCACTCTAACAGTCTTTGCTCTACTCCACCTCATTTTTGAGGGGGGGGGATGGCTTGTGAGAGCATGCTACAGTTGTTCAGTGTGAGTTTTCACTACTTAATTGTGTTGCTAATGTAAAGGTCATCATTGCTCAAAAGCCAATCATATCCAACTCTAGGGTCCAGTGCTCATCTCTGTTTACAACCAAAGAACCAGTGCTGCCTGCGTCTGCAGACGTTTTCATAGACATGTGGCAGGCACGCCTCAACACCCGAGTGCATGGAACACTGTTTAGCTTCCCACCCAAGTGGTCCCCATTTATCTACTTGCAGTTTCTTGCCTTCAAACTGCTAGGTTGGCAGGAGCTGGGACAGAGACAGGAGCTCATTCCGTCCTGCAGTACTTGGGTCTTGAACTGCTGACTTTCCATGGACCAGTAATTGGTTACTATGCACTAGATAGGCATTGATCCGATGTGGCTCTCTCTCTCTCGTTTTGTGAGTAATCTTGCAAACAAAAACTATTAATTCACTGGAAAGTTATGATCATACATTATCAACTCACAGGATTTAATTCACAAACAGCATTGGTGTCTACTTTTTCCGTCTAAACTTGAACCTGGGTAGAGCACTGAAAATGCTAGCCTTACTTAGGAAAACATGCAGAAGCTTTCAGAACATATAAAACGTTGACAAGAGCTGAGCCAGGGTGTTTGAAATGTAGGACAGTGCAGGGAAGAAGAAAAGTAGTTTGCTCAAGCACTTATAATTGTGGTGGAGATGGGAATGGGGTAAAAAAAATGCTGAGTAAAGTATAAACCAGGGGTCTTAAGTCGGGGGTTGGATCACGCCGGAATGGTGGTCCCCACATCGTAAACGCTGCCGTAAACAAATCTGCATTTTATTGGTTTTTAGGTGATGCTCTTAGCAATTTCACTAGGCTGCCTTTCAAAATAAATCTGCAGCTATATGAAGGAAAGGAGAATATGGTAATGCATACCCAAAACATATTTTAAATCAGGCATGCCCAAACTACAGCCCATGGGCTGGATACGGCCCCTGAGGCCATTCCAACAGGCTCACAATGTCCTTGCCAAACCAGGAAGCAAATACGGATGCTTCTGCGCATGTGTGTCCGCGTCAGTATTCACTTCCTGGTTCAGTGCAGATGTGCTCGCGCATGCACAGAAGCGTCCATATTCACTTCCTGGTTTGGTGTGGACGTGCCCTCGCATGCACAGAAGCATCCGCACCAAACCAGGAAGTGAACACGAACATTTTCACGCATGCGCAGAAGCGTCTGCGCTGAACCAGGAAGTGAATGTGGACACGCATGTGCAAACACGCCCACTTCTAGGGTGTGATCTGGCCTGCTCAGCTGTTCCAGGGGCGTGGTCAGGCCCCCCGGAACAAAAAGTTTGGGCACCCCTGTTTTGAATGTACGCATGCTGCTTAATTTATGGGGTGTGTTTTTGTAGTTAGTCAACAATTTTTCAGATGATTAATTTTCAAAAAAAAAATGCAGGCCATGAATTAGGATGAAACTATTACCCATATTTTTTTGTGAGAACAAAGGGTGATCTTACAGAGTAGAAGTGCTTATGTAATGTTGAGTTGCTTATCAATATATAACTAATGCCATTTCCATTGTATGCCTGGTTTCATAATCCCTCTAAGTAACAAAATGTCTTACAAAATGTCATTTATTTCTGCATCACAATATGGAGCATTTCCAAACGTATTCCATGTTTTGCTCCATTGGGAAGATTGCCATAACAGCCCCACCCGGGTAGCACAAAGGCGTTATTAAAACAATGAAATCTTTTAAAATCAGATGAGTTGATGTCCCACCTTACAGAAATATCTGCAGAGATTCACTGTGATTTTCAGCCAGTTTTATGTCCCCAGTTCAAATAAAGTACTCTACATGTTCATCTTCCATTTACTAAGACACAGTGATGGGCATCACATTTTCTTTATTGCTTTTCTTTAGTGTTAAGAAGCAAAAATATAAATTATTGCCTATCCAAATCCAATACTGCTGGACACCTCAAAGAGCAAATATAATAAACAATGTTAAGAACTCAAATGAAAATAAAAACATTTTTAAAATAAACAAGTGAATAGTTAAAAGCTGACTCCAAAATAAACAACAGAAGAAATTACTAGATTGTCATTATCAATGTTTAAGACTGTAAAAAAACCTGGCAATGAATTTATGAGGACTTTATTTTTTCTAAGAGCCAGTCTAAGTGATTTAGGAAACAAGGATCAGCTTGGCTTCTTATTGCATTAAATATGTGCACTAAAATATACAGAACTTTTACAACAATTGTATTGTAATTGTTTTATCTAAATAATTCAGTGAATTTGGCAAGGATGCTGGAATACTTTGTTAAAGATCTTGTAGAAAGCCAGTCTGAGAGTTAAACACACAAAACGTAAAATATATTCCTATTTAGAGTTTGGAATATCTTTCCTCCAAGTGATATAATCATTACTGTCAAACATCACTAACAAGAAAAAATATTGTCACTTCCTTCATTTGTTTATGAATTGTGACATAGAATCACTGAGTTGGAAGGGGCCTTTTAGGCCATTAAGTCCATCCCACTGCTCAATGCAGGAATCCAAATCCAAGCAGATATGACATATCGTTGTCCAGTTCTCTCTAACACATATTGATTAGGTAAATCTATACATTTCTAGCCAGCAAATTTGGAAATGGTGTGTTACCAACTGATCCGTTATATTGTTAATGTTATGATGTTGTACACTATTGAATACAATAGTACTTGGAATTGTGCCTTGAATACTACGGGAAAGAAAAGTAGAACTTTTAAAGGGAAATGTCAGTGACAAAATATTTGTTTTTAAGGACACTTATATTCCTAATTCAAATACTAGTCAGTTGTCTTGTGTAAACCCATTAAACTTTTGCGTAAGCCCACTGGGATTTATTTCTCAGTAATACATTTATAGGATAGTTGCATAAGTGTGTCTCTAATTCAACTAATTCTTGTAAATATTCCTAACTTCAGGCAACAATGTTAAAAAAAGATTTCATCAGAGTAGGATGGTTGTCCAATTAAATATTAAAATTAAAACCCAAACCATCATTAGGTTTTCATTTGGAAACCCAAAATGTTAAAACACAGGGAGTCAAAATAAATAAAACAACATTTTAAGGCATGTTCCACTATAATCTGATGAGTATCAGATTTTGCTACTATGCATATTAGAGGGTAGGAAGAAATGGAGAAATTGATTCATCTTAAAACCTTGCAATAATAAAACCAAACAAAAAAATCGCATTTGTTAACAGTAGTGAACAATCTCAAAAGTTGCATGGTAAAATGTAAATGTTTTCAGGCAACAAGTTTTTTTTTTTTTTTTTAAATAACTTAGTGGGAACAAGTCAAGCTCACTTCAGCTTCAGCAAAGAACAGTAAAAAAGTGTCACAATCAATTCCTATCACGGATGGATGTCCTGTAGCCCTTAAATAAGGGAAAGAAATCAGTCCAGAAGCTCCTGGTGTTATATTTTCCCAACACTTTTAGGAGCAGATAATGATTAAGGAGTTTTCTTAATGCTTAAGATGTAAGCAATATGAAGACCTTGTTCAGAAGTATATACTGTGGGATTTTGACCTGCAGCTCTTTACAGCAGGATGGCAACATATCAGTCAAAAGAAGAAAAGGCAGCGTAAAGGTTTTTCAGCTCCTTCTATTGCATATATGTAAAAACTGTGTTTTCTATATGAATAACAATAGGATCCTCTACTAGTGGCGTGCTTCTTCTTTGTGCAAAGTCTTTGTCTCGTTCAACTGAAGTTAAGGCCATAGCTGTCAAGTTTTGGATTTGAAAATAAGGAAAATTTCCTGGACAAAACGGGAAACTTGACAGCTATGCTTATCCTGTGCAGCCCTCCAGTGGCGGCATTACGGCATTGCAGTCTGATACGGGCCGCCGGCGGGAAATAGGGTAAAATACGGGAGGTTCCCGGCCAATACGGGACACTTGACAGCTACGATTAAGGCACGAATAATGTAAAAGATTATAAAAGGGGGCTTCAGAACATTTTTTTTTCATGTTCTCCTCTGTCAAAATTTCTTCTATGATGTCTGCAGCTGTCAGTTAGAACCATCCATATGCTCTTGCCTGGTAAGCAGAGATTTGCTACTGGGAGCTGCTGATGGCAGGCTCAACTCCTTTATGCTCTCCAGTAACGCTTTCCTCTCAAGTTCCAGACTCAGGATTGTTTGCTTCAGCTTGCATTCATTGTTAAGCAAAGTTTCAACCATGGCCTCTAGGTTTTGGATCTTCCCATTTGCCACCTTAAAGGACAAAATAGGAGACAGGTACACACTGTGAGAAGACAGTAGGAAAAACATAACAACTGCGTGGTTCAGCAGCATTATATCCATGCTATGTGAAACTAAGACAAGCTTCAAATTGGAGGTTATCTATGAACAATCAACAATAAAACAACCGGAACTATTTGAAATCCCTTCTTACAAACACTCTCAGAAGAAAACTTAATTGATTCTAGGAGAATATAAATGAACTGAGCTTATTTTCTCAATGGCTCTTTGAGGTCTATAGAACAGGATTGGGTTGACTTCTGAGTGAGGATGATTCTTTCATCAGGATGATACTACAGTAGCAGAATTATAGTTATATTTTTAACTTCAGAATCTGTACTGTGGTGGCTCAAGTGGTTAAGATACTGAGCTTGACAACTGGAAGGTTGGAGTTCGATTCTTAAGTACTGCACGATGGAGTGAGCACCAGTCTCTGTCCCAGCTCCTGCCAACCCAGCAGTTCGAAAGCAAGAAATTGCAAGTAGAAAAATATGGGCCACTTTGGTGGGAAGGTAAACAGCGTTCCGTGCACTCCGGTGTTGAGGCATGCCTGCCATGTGTCCACAGAAATGTCTGCAGATGCAGACAGCGTTGGCTCTTTGGCTATAAACAAAGATGAGCACTGAACCCTAGAGTCAGATATGACTGGCTTTTGAGCAAGGGCAGCCTTTACCTTACATTCATTTTTGTCTATTATATGTTTTATTCATCCCTGCCCAATCTCAATTGTTTACGCCAGCATTTCCCAAACTATGTTCTGTGGAACACTGGTGGACTTCAATTCCCAAAAGCCTAAGTCAGTAAATTGGCTAATCAGTGCTTTGGGGAATTGACTTAAGCTTCTGGGAATTGAAGCCCCAAAACCAAAGGTTGGGAAACGATGGCTTAAGCTATAGAAGACTGGAGCCTTTATAATACAATAGAGAGGAGAAAAACATTAAAACTAATAAATCTGAGCCAGAATCAGAATGATGTTTACATTTTATGAACAAAGGCATTTTAATTAAGCACAGTGTTCTGATTTCAGGGCTACATTCAACGTAAACCTAGTGAAGTAAAGGAATATGATTACAGTGAACCCCCTGTTAACGTTTCTTGGTTCCCAAAGTCCCGTCGCTAACCTGGAAACGTCATTAACCGGAAAGCAGAAACCTGCAGCAGATGAAGAGGTTTACCCTGGGGTTTCTGCTTGGAGCAATGTCGGAAAAGGTCCGTGTGGGTCAGAAGCAACTTGGATCACCTCCCAGAGGTGGCAGGGACCCGAAAATGGGCGGAAAAAATCCCGTCGTGATGGGACTTTTTCGCCCATTTTCGGGTCCCCGCCACCCCTGGGAGGCTCGGGGGAGGCGATCCAAGCTGTTCCGACCCACACGGACCTTTTCTGACGTTGCTCCAAGCATAAACCTGCAACAGACAAAGGGGTTTACCCCAGGGTTTCTGCTTAGAGCAGTCTCGGAAAAGATCTGTGGGGGTCGGAAACAGCTTAGATCGCCTCCCCCGAGCCACCCAGAGGTGGTAGGGGGTGGCAGGAACCTGAAAATGGGTGAAAAAAATTGGCCCATTTCCAGGTCTCCGCCACCCCTGCCACCTCTCGGAGGCTTGGGGGAGGCGATCCACGCCTCTGCCCACCCCTACGATGAGATCTCCTACCTTTTGAAGCTGGGAAATTGCCGTCGGTGGGGTCCCTGTTTCAGGCTCTCTGTGCCACACAACAGCTGATATTTGCAGCCACCATTTTGAAAAACAAAAAACCCAAACAAAATGGATGCCACAACTATTATCAGCTGTTGCGTGGCACAGGGAGCACCTAGGAAGGTGGGAATAGTGCAGAATAGGTCCCCCAAGCCTCTCACATACTGCTGGGGAGACAGAGAATCCGAAACAGGGACACCCCCCGACGGTGATTTTCCAGCTTGGAAGGTAGGAGATGAAACATGGTGCCACAGTTAACGATGCCAGATAGTTAACCGAGAGATGACTTTTCACAAAAAGTCACGTCGTTAACTGAAAACGACGTTGTCCGAATGCATCGTTAACTGGGGGTTTACTGTACTTAAGAAGTTTGGACCTGGCAACATTAAGCTGCATGATTTCTATTCTGCTTATTTTTTCCTATTTGACTTTGATCTCTGTTGCAGAAACTGCCAATATTCCTTTGTGTGTAACTTTAGGGAGCCATGTTTCTATTTCAGGCATCTCCATTGATGCTGTAGTTCATGAAATTTGCTCATAAATATTCTCCCTTTAGCTCAATCCTCTTTTCACCTAGCAATTGTATAATGTATATATAGTAAACCAAATCTAAAGTCAACATATATTGTGTCTGCAGGAGATAGCTGATTACGAGTGAAAAGGTAATGGAACCAGTTAGGGAAATTTTATCTGAAATATAAACAATGCATTGACTATTGATAAATCCAGTTGTAAATATTTGAGATACTAACTACTGCTTGTAAATTATTTGTAACATGCCTTGTATAATGTATATTACCTGCAGTTCCTCAAGGAGGCCAAAGTTTTGTTTACGTAAACTACTGTTGGCTTTTTCTAACTTATCCATCCTCTGATTGTCATTGAGAGAAGAATCTATCAATTCGTCTTGAAGTACATGATATTCAACTTCATAAGCTTGCAGCTGTTTAGAAATATCCATCTCAAATACCTAGTACATACAAGAAATGGAAGCGTTTCCAGGAAAAACAAACAGGTAAAAACAACATGAAACCTAGAAAACCTGATGGGAAACTTATTTTTCTTTATCTTGAAAGTTTATTGTTCTTTATCCATTTTAGCTAGATTTTTTAACAACTAATTTGCTTATCAATTTGTGTGTGTGGTTAAAGAATGCCCTCAAATGTTTGAATTTCCATGGTTTGCTCATTACAATAACTAGGTTCTCATAGACTACTATGGCCTGAATCCAGCTGGTAGTCCCAACTGGAGTATACCCACTGAATCAATGAGATTTACAGAAGTGTTAATTGACCATCCAGCAATTTATTCAATGGGTCTGCTTTTGTTGGGACTCCTATTGAAATTAAGTCAATATTATAAACCTACTGAGATAGCCTTATGGAAATTAAGAGGACATTAAAAATTCATCGGGCCAGATAACAAGGTAACTTTAAAAGTTGTCAGATGGTTTTCAAAACTAGAGGGAAGTCTAGGCCTTCAGAAGCGAAGATCCTAAAAGTTTTTGATTCTGAAGAATGTTATGAAAAAGAACATTTAGAATTTCAGTTCCTCTCAGAAAAATAACCAGCTGTTTACAATTACTAGTTTACCATATGCTATAACACAGACTGACAAGGTAAAGAGGAAGAGTTGGTAATAAAGGGAACTTAGGCAGAGCTCCAGTAGGCTATATATGGGAGGAATAGGGAGTCTATAAAACTCCAGGTATTGTTGGATGACATCTCTCATTATTACCATCAACTGGCCATACCATTGGAGGCTCATGAAAATTAGAATCTAAGGACAGTTTTCTTACCCCTGTTGTATGGTGGGCAGAACAGAGGGCAGAGAGAATGGAGCACCAGGATTGCAGAATGCTTGGGAATCAGGGCAGAAATGAAACAAAAATGGGGGAAAAGGTTGATGAGCGTGGAACACAGCCTAGAGCAGACTGAAAAGTTTGGCCTCGGGAAAATTGTAAAGAAACATAAAAGTTTTTAAGAAGTGGAACAGTGATGCAACTTTTAATGAAAAAGTGATGCGTGGAGGGGAAATGCTTGAGCAAGCAAAACAGTTACAGTATCTGATTTCAGGCCCTAATAATCACGTGGTTATCCTAACTTTCTCTTTCTCAGCAATTTTACTACAAAACTGAGCAAACAACATTATGGCCAATTTGTTTCTCACTCCCAGAAAGCACTGCTTTATATTCTTTGGCCAGGACTTTCACAATCAATATTGCTTTGTATTGCTCAAACATCAAAACATTTCCATTTTTGAAACAGATAAATGTTACTGGGGAAACACGTCAGGAAATCTAGCTATAATATTACATCTAAAAATATTTTGGTTCAGTGTAGCTAAGTCAAGTCTCATGTCTAAAACCTTCCCAAGTGAATTACTGGAAATCAGATTAGGGGCGGGTAGAAACATATGAATAAATTGCTTATCGTTTCACATTTCCCTTGACAGTGTTCATGTTCATACCTGGTTAATAGTCTTTTCCATCTGTACCAAGCCCAAGTTCGGGAGAATACATTTAACGAAATCGATTATAGTTTCTAAGTTTTCATGTTGCAGAATTAAGGCTTTATGGCTTCCTAATAAGCTTAAGGCGACTTTAAATATAACTTCTGGCCCTTGAAGAAACAGCATGTCTGAAAATCAGAGAGGAGAAATGGGGAAGGGTGAGATTAAGTAGGCTTACATTATGTATCGTTATGTTTTATGGTCTCTTGGAACAATTTATCCTCCTGATAGGAAGAATTTATCTCCAAGTTGCTAACATAATGTAGCATTTAAGCGAGGGAAACATCAGTTCAAACCCCCAATCATTCATCATGCTAACTAGATAATCTTGGCCTGCTACATTCTTTATAGGCTGTAACTCCCTTTCCAAACAACTCTTTCCAAAATTGATTACACAATACTGCTAGTCTAATGCAGTTTGTTATTTTAATTTGGATAAACATATCTTTTCCACCAAGAAAGCCATATTTAATTGAAATCAGGTAAAATTACTTTGAGAACATTCACAACAATCTTCTCAAATCTCCTTGACTGTACATAAAAGATGGCACTCTAATGATGTTGCACTATTTTAAACAAGTTGTTGTTTCTTAGAATTTGCTTACTGTCATTTAAAATACAAGTCCATTTTTCAAACAAGTTATATCCTTAATGGCAACTGACAAAAAGATACCAAATATGGTTCCAACTTATTCTGATGAATAACAGTGACTTACCAAACACTCTAGCTACAAACCCCAGGGGAAACTGAGAGGCAAACATTGTAAGAAACCAGGGGGCAGCATATAGACTGGGTCCAATTTCATGTGCTTCAAAGTGATTGTAGAGATTTCTGTGGTAATCATGAAGGAGCCGAGAAAGTTGATACATCTGGATCTGCAAAGGCAAAAAACCCATTTATTTATTTATTTTTCGACTTCTATGCTGCCCCACTCGCGAAGTACGACTCTGGGCACATAAGTGAAACAGGTATTCTAAATTACAAATGTGATTCTTAATCTATACCTATAAATCCAAGGGTTAACCGTTGCAACTTGCTATACATTTCTGCACTCGTCCATCCTATCCCGTACCGAGCCTTCTGCACTCGCCCGAAACCGGTCCGGAGGTTACTGCAGGGTTGAGAAAGGCACCAGTGGGGCAAGAGCCCCACAAAAGCAAAAAAAGGAAAAGAACTTCTATGCCTTGGAGCACCCTTGAAAAGCGCTGATGACGCCAGACCAGCCTCGCCTCACGTCTGGATGCTGGCAGGAACACCTGCGCCTTCGAGCACCCTAGGAAACACCAATATCCCCAAACCACCTTCACCTGCCGTGAATCCGGACGTTTGCCCGCCCCTGGCTGGTTTGGCAGGAGGAAAGAGGCAAGATTGGTTGCAGCTGTGATAGCCGGTGCGGCAGCTATACTAAGACCTGGCCACCTCTGCTACGGACCTGGTCGCTCGCTTGCCCACCCTTGACCAGTTTGACGAGAGGGAGAAGGATTGTGTTGTATTTTTCTTGATTATTTAACCGAGAGATGTCATTGTTATTGTATTAGTGATATTCTGTGCTTTGTTCTATTGTATTCTGTATGATTATATTGTATTTTTTCATTTTGTTGTAAGCCGCCCTGAGTTGGCCTGTGCTTGACTAGGGCGGGGTATAAATTAAAATGTGTTGTTGTTGTTGTTGTTGTTGTTGTTGTTGTTATTATTATTATTATTATTATTATTATTATTATTATTATTATTAAGGCCAAAACAGCCCTTTGAAATATTTTGGCACACAGAGACCACAGCTACAGCCCAGCTGTCCTTGCTCCTGTCCTCTCTCAGCAACTATATTGCAAATCATGAGCTCATCTTCAGGGATCCTCTGCTTCTTCTTCTTCAGGTGTCATATCCGTTCTGGACATTGGCTATCATCATGGCGATAGTTTTCCTGATTTTAACTGCTCAGAACAGTTCTTCTGAAGACGTTCCACACCAGATTCTTCAGCCATGAAGTCCGTTTACATCCAGAGCCTCTCTTCCAAAGGATCCTCTATCACGGCATAATTCTAATTCTAAATGAGGGAAGTTTCTATTGGAGTTCATGTGCAGTGTATGTAAACTTAAAACTCCCATTTAAAAAAATCCAGGAAAGCCAATTCTTTTTTTAAAAAAAACTCTGGTTTTCAAATGTCAGATATTGTGCTTCAGTATCCATGATTCAAAAAACCAAGAAATGTGCCCATTTGGCCAGCAAGAAAAGGATGCTAAGGTTTGCAAATCAAAGGGCATCCAGAGTATTGACAATATCTATTGCAGCAGTACTTTTCACAGACACCAAGCAAGGGGAAATCCCAGACACTGACGCCTTTTATCATCAGTTAACCACACCTCACTCAAACACAAATCAATTATCATAATGTCAGATTATCTGGAGCATGCACAGTGTTCAAATAACCCAAACTGTATCCATAAACCAAAGTGTTTTTTTTTAAGAAATGAATTCAGATGCAGCTATATTGCATGCATTGATGGGATGGTGTGTGTATTTTGAAACACATTTTTAGATAGGTTCATGTGCTGTGCTACCAAAATGTTTGTTGTGACGTACAGTTCTGTGTTAATTCTTCCTTTCATCCCACATAATCAATACACTGCACCCAAGTACAGAAAATGTTCTAATTTGGCAGCATTTCAAGTGCTTCCCTTACTCACTTCCTTTTATAGAACAGGAATTCCCAACCTACGGACCATGGGCCGGATCTGGCCCATGGTGCCAAATACCCCACCCCCGCACCCCTCGCTGCTCCTGGAAGCAGAAGTAAAACACGCCCGGGCATGTGCAAAACATTGTCGTAAATGCACCCACAGCAGCAGAGAAATCTATCTAACGTTCCCTAATCCCAAACAGAAAATAACTTTCCCATTTGTATTTGTTAGGGTTGGTGTTGTTATGCCGAAGAGCCAGCGCTGTCTGCTTCTGCAGACGTTTCTGTGGTCATGTGGCAGGCATGACTAGACATATATGAGCACTGAACCCTAGAGTTGGATGTGACTGGCTTTCAAGCAAGGGTGACCTTGATTTTGACCTTATTCTTATGCAGACACGGCCTGCGTTTTTCTAAAATAGTCCCACCAGAGAAATTTTAACCTTCTGTGGAGAAAACCTCTTTCTTTCCTGGATGAACAAAAGCTACTCAGCATTTACTGATCCATCAACATGATCCACTATTATGTAATCCAAGCTTCATCAGATACAATTTTTAGAGAGGGGCATCCATAGCCTTGTTAGTCTGTTAACAATAGCAATGGCATTTGTGCACTCTCTGGGTGGTTCTGAAAACAAGGAATCCTGCAGAACCCAAAACTATAGCAAGATCTCACTGGCATAAGCTTTAATGAATTACTATTTTGCATCTCCCCTTTGTACCCCTGACTACATAAGTAATAAATGTTCATAAATATGTTTTTATGTTTTGATGCTGAAAATCTATACCTATAAAGGAAAAACGTACGCTTGTGGGTTCTGAGTTACTGGCCACAGCCTGCCACCCTCCCCCCTGATGTTCTCCTTGGACCTACCTCCACCCTCAAAGAGGTCAAAGAAGATGTTCTGGAGACGCAGGGTGGGGCGGAAGCCCCACCAAAACCATCAAACAATAAAAACTACAAGCTCCAGCATTCCCTGCCGTCACACTGACGTCATCAAAGAATGATGGCAGCACAACGGCAGACAATGCTCCAGAAATGGATGGGAACGTGAGGCTGCCAGAGGCAGCCAACCCACCCATCACAACGCTGACAGCACACCTGCCAAACCCCCAGGTATGACCCGAACCCCATCACCCCAACCCCCCCCCCACCCGTCCAGCCGCTTTCCCTGCCCCTGGCCCAAGGGAATGCAGGGCCAAAGGACCCAGCCACTGTGTCTCCCCGGGCGGCGGGGAATGCAAGGGCGCCGAAGACGCCCACTGCGCACTCCCCGTTCACCTGGGAAGGAGGCAGTGGTCGGGTCCTTCGGCCCTACATCCTCCCCAGCCGCTGACCAAACCACCCTTCCCTCCTACAGGGAAAAACAACCCCGGGGCAAAGCCTGGGTAAATATGCTAGTATAATATAAACATCTTTTGTCACTTTATCACCATCAAAAATGTAGATAAAACATAAGAAGGAGCGCAAACCTGTAAAATTGTCATGTCGGGTCGATATTGCTTCCTGAGACCCAGATCAAACATAAGGAATTTAAGCATCTTGAAGGCTTCTTCTTCACTCATATGAAGCAACAGCACACCTGCTACAAAGCTAAGGCCCTGGCAATAACCCACTTCCTGATCCAAGAGGGAATAGGCTTTCAAGATATTGTAGAGTGACAACTGCCCAGCTCCAAGCTGGGCTGAGAAATACGGATGTGTTGGAAAGGTGCGCCCTGTGGAGAAAAAAAATGAAGTTAGCAGGACAGATATTACTGTATGTAAATGTCATGTTTTCATCTAACATAGAGAATCAATTTCAAATTACTGTACCTGAGAAACCATACAGCCAAATTTCCTTACGACCATAGAGTCTACTTTTTAAATCCTATACAGCCAGTCGAAATATAAGCACAAATCAGAGATGTTTTCCTCCCTTCTCCTCTTAGACTCACCTAAGTCAATAAGTATTGCATGCTGCTGAGAGGTCAACTGTTTTAAGAGTTCTTTATAAGGTATATCATTTGGCTGCTGTTTTTTTGAAAACTCATGCTTAAGTTGGTATTGCTCTGCTAAAAACTTCCAGATCTCACCACGGTGATGCCGAGGGACTCCTTTTCAAAAGACACAAGGAAAAAAATAAGAACAAACTTAAGAAGGAGACGTGACACACTGTCTATTCCTGTATATACACTTTTACTCAAACATCACTACATTTGTACCATGATTTATTTAAGTTATCTGTTAAAATCTCGTGGGAGACGATGCAACTATCTGCCACGTCAAACTAGACGTGTGAAGTACGGATCAACCAAGTAAGTATTTGTTAAGTTTTTATAATATACGGAGGATGTGCATAGAGGATTACTGAATAATAGTAATTTTGTGACAGAAATTATTCTGGGTTGAAAGGATTTTTGCAGAAGAAACTCAGCTCATGGACTGCTCAAATGAAGCTCCTTTCGTGTCCCCAAGAGCTGGGACAGAGATAGGCGCTCAATCCATTATGCAGTACCTGGGTCTCGAACTGCTGACTTGCCAGCCCTCCAGCTAACAAGGCGAGCTTCTTAACCACTCAGCCACCATAGCCCCTCACTGAATACTGAGGTCAGAGAGTCAGGCAGAGAAAGGATTCCGAGATAGTCAAGCCTTCTTTCCTGAATAAACTGCAGGTTGAATACACTTTGACAAAAGATATAAAATTAATCAGATTTTAAAAGGAGCCTAACCTCACATTGGGGAGCAGTCAGCTAAGCAAGAGACATTGTTTTGGCAATGCTCTTTTTAATTAGTTTAAGAAAGGTTAGAGATGTTCTGTTGGATTATTAACAAACTCCAAAGATTCTTGCACTTGAAAATGGAAGCATCCCATTCTTCTACATTAGACCTTTTCTATTAAAAATAGTGTTGGCCAAAAATGCCATGCACATCCCAGCTAGCAAAGATGAGTTTCCTTTCTTTCTTTTTATATATATATATATATATATATATATATATATGTATGTATGTATATATGTATATATATATATATATGTATGTATATATGTATATATGTATATATGTGTGTATATGTATGTATATGTATGTATATGTATATGTATATGTATATATAAATTTTAACAATAATACAACTTTAAAAAAACTATGAATAAAAATACATACTAACAGATACAATATATATAACAAAAAATAAAAAAGAAGAAAAGCATAACAATACAGTTAAACAATGACCTAGTAATAAACTACCTTCCTCTTTCTTCCATACATCTTTAGTTATATTTCCAAATTTTTTAATATGATGAAGGGAATAGACCAGTATCAAATGAGTTTCTGGGGTTAGAAAACAACTGTGACACTCCGATTTCTCGCATTGTAAATAACAGTGGGTGCATTATGTGAAAATTATTGTATTTTAATTATTGTATTTTTACTTTGACTTAGTAGTTGTATTAAATTGATGAGTTTAAGAATAGAGTTTGAATATGTGTATTAGGATAGTTGTAAGAGTACTATAAATATGAGTTTTCAACAATTAGGTCATAGCAACTAGGATATTTTAATTCTGATCTGCCACAAATAAATTGAATAATGATTAAGAAATACCATCCAAGAGGAGTAAGATTGTAACTGGTGTACCCCTGAGTTGTAATGCACGATTTCAAACTAATGCTTTCTTTTAGAATAAAATATGATCAACTAGGGCCAATTGTGTATTCAGATACACCAATGAATTTATACTGCCATTCATATTCCCCGCTCACTAGTCAATAATAAACCCATAGATTTATTTTGAAGTTCCAACTCTTTGGGCTCAGCAATTGTGATGCATTCTGTCTCATATCTGCCCTGCCCATGCCACTTGTGAAAGGCTTTGCACTTTTCTGCAAATGGCTGAGGGAGGTTCCTCAGGGGTTAATCAATCATCTCCCCAATGTTTTTCAATATCTATGTTAAGCCATTGGGGGAGGTCATCAACATTGTCATCAGCACGCTAATTATAAGCAACGCTATCTCTCCTTTTAATCTTCAGCTACAGAGATTGTCTGGACCTCAGACTGTGATCTTGCTGCAATAATAGACTGGACAAGGACTAACAGCTGAAGTTGAATCCTAACAAAATGGAAATCTTGTGGCTGGATGGCCCTGTTGACATGCTGGGTGCAAATCAAGCTAGTCTTGATGAGGTCACTCTCCTCCTGAAGGAACAGGTTCATGATCTAGACATTATTTTGAACCCAGGTCTCTCATTAGAGAAAGTATATCTCCTATGGCTAACTCTGCTCCTTTTTATTTCATGCAGATTTTCCAGCTGCATCCATTCCTTCATACGAGGTCTCTGATGACATTGGTCCATGCCTTGGTAATCTCAAGAATTCATTACTGCAACATTCTACATAGGGCTTCCCTTAAAGAAAGTGCAAAAGCTAATAATGCAGCAGTCAGGCTGGTGGCAGGTGGTTGAAAGTTTGACCACATCAACCTGGTTTTCACTGACTTGCATTAGCTACATATTGGCTTCCATGCCTGAGTTATGGTTTTGGAACTAAAATACAAAGCCCTACACACCTTGGGACCGAGGTATCTGATGGCACCTCCCCCTGGCCACAAAGAGTTTTTTAGCTTCAAAGAGGGCCACCTAGGAAGGTAATATGCAAATACCTGGCTTCCTGTCTTTGGGATTTGTAAAATGATGCAATCTGCTGTTTCCCCATCTAATCCATCTAAGATATACAGCCTGGCTGAACATCATGTCATGAATTTCTGGAACTTTTCTTTATAATTTCCCTACTCTGCCTGAAGAAATGATCTTGAATCATGAAAGTTCGCAATGTTTGATTTTTAAAAAGTGATCCAATAAAAGTATCACCTTCTTCCTGCATTTATTTTATTTAATTTTCAAGGCAACTTTGTCTACACCAGTGTTTCCCAACTTTTGGTTTTTTGGACTTCAATTCCCAGAACCACTTGTTCCCAACATGGGGCACTTCAATTCCCAGAAGCCTTAGTCAGTACTTTGGAGAAGTACTAATCAGCCAATGTACTGACTAAGGCTTCTGGGAATTGAAGTGCCCCATGTTGGGAACAAGTGGTTCACACCCTTGCTTAACATTTATACTTTGACCTTTACACCAAGAATGAATAAATCTTTCATAAATGGCTCTGATAACCCCCATATTTCTTGTCTAGTCTAATTAGACTACAGACATACCTCAAGCAACTCCACGTGATCTGTCACATAAAAAGGGTGCCAAAAATGTATACACATTTTAAGAAATGTTATCTATGTCTTACTTTTCAAAGTAGAATTGAATTACGGTAGCAGTATGTAATATGATGTTTGCTTAAAAGAATGAATGTTAGTGTCACCATGCAACAGTCAAAGAAAATGGTGGATGCATGGTTGTCATTTGAGGAGTGCAAAACCATTCTGAAGTGGCATTTGAAAGCCAAGAATGTTGTGGAAGTACTACAATGGCGACGTGATTATGCAACAGAACCTCCAACAAGCCAAACAATTGTACACAATTGCACAATTTGTGATAGGTTTAAGACTGTGTACTGTGTGTGATGTGCACAAGGGAATATCTGGGACACTTTGGTCAACTTTGCTCAAGCAGTAGTTCTCTGTAATCAGAAGTGTCAGGATGCTGATAGTATCCCATGCTATCAGGGCAACAAAAGCCGGGAGGTGCGGCACAACGGCAAAGGACTCTGCCAGCTACAGCTGAGGGTGAGCCACCACACCCCCGGGCCTCCACCCCCATGCTACCGGGGCCACAAAATCCGGGTGTGGCGCAGCGGCAGAAGGGCTTCTCCTGTCCCACTTTTTTCAGCTGGGTGTGAGTTGCAGGTCCTCTTTCTGAGTTTTTGCCTTTTTTATTATTGAGATGTTTTATTACTATATTGTTTATGGTAATTGATGTTGTATTGCTCATTTTCTTGATATTATATATTGTATTTGTATTGTAATATGTTTCAATTATTGTAACAATTACTGATTTCTTGCATTATATTATTATCTATTGTATTATTTTGTTTGGTGCATTTTCTAGGTTTTGTATTTGTTTTCTTGCCGCTTTGAGTTGCTTTTAGCAAAAAAAGCGGGGTATAAATAAAACTTTGATTGATTGATTGATGGTATCCACTTTGAGCACTTCTTGTAATTGCAAAAGTCAAACATGACTTGTATTCATCTTTTGTTATCAGTATATATTGACTATTACGAATTTAATAGTTTTTTCCTCTTTCTTAAAATGTGTATACATTTTGGCACCCTCTGTAGTTATATACTGTACTGATGTACTCAACTATCTTCTGATATTTAGATATTATGATTCCAACAATGTATATCATCCTGTCATAATTAATAATATTCACCTTGTCCAACAGCAGAATGTATTTGTTCCATGTCAAACTTCATCTTTGATCTTCCTGGGATACTTAACATTTTTTCCCAAACCAACGTTACTTCTTTGAGACATGGGGTAATCTCTTCATAATCAAGTTTGAGACGTTTGGTTAGCAGATTATTCTCAGAAGCTAGGAAAATAAATAAATGGACATGACATTCATAGTTTGACAAATGGCTCTTAGACAGTTAAGACAGATAAATGAAAATATTAGTCTAATGACCGGGGTGGGGTGGGGGGACACAAACATGTTTAATCAACTGTGAAAGTAAATAATACAGATATGTGACAACAGAAGTAATTTACATTCAGTGTGCTGCTTTGCTGTAAACCTTCATTACTGTATTTTAAAAGGTGACATTATAGGACTCGTCCTTATCATTTACTGAATATAAGTCCTGAAAAGACTCATCTGACCTGCATTAGCTGTATTGTTTATACTTGAAAATGGTGCATGCAGGCATGACACGTGGTGTTATGGTAAGCTGAAAATCATGTTACTGAATGTTGGCAGCTGACATACACGAGCTATATGATCAGTGTTCTTTAGAAGCATCATGGGGACAGGGTTTGAGTGGGTTCAAGGTTATCTAAAGGGAAAGGGGCAGAAAGAATAATGTTGAAAAAGAGCTCTTGTGTCTCTCAGCCTTATCTGTGCGGACCTGTTAGTCTAAGACACAGATACACAAATGATGGCATGTTGCAATGCTCTTTGTTTCTGGAGGAAGACATGAATTTCCCTTATGGTCTCTAAGGTAAGTGTCACAAGGGTTAACTTCAATTTTAAGGACAAAAATGATGACAAATTTGAACATGAAAAGAAGACTACCATATGCCAAAATAAGCTTTACAGAGAAAACAGAAACCAAGTAATAGAGAGCAAAATAAGGCAAGGAACATTAAAACATCATTCTTTCTCTTACTGGTCAGCATTAAAAGGGTGTTTTAGACTCTAAGCATAACTTAGAACTACATTTAAGAAGGATAATGGATAATACCATAGTTATCTCTTTAATGATGTCTATTCTGAAGCCATTGCTGCGAAAATACATTATCAGTACTGTCATTCCCAGGACATAGTATTCCAATACATCATAAGAAAGCTGTCACTTTGATGATTTAACAGCATAATGTATCGTCAAAACAGCACGAAAGTCAAGTCATGGACATTTTAGTCCTCTATCGCAAATGAGTTTATAGAATGAAAAAAATGCTTCTTTTTTATTTTGATTTAGCCAGTTCTGCCAAAATTACTGGCATGCTGAAAGGTAAATATGGGGAAAGAATTATGATCTTGCCCCTGTTTTGCTCTTGATTATGACAGAAAAAGTCTGAGTAAGAGCTTAACTCACAAGGCCAGAACGGCTTTTGAAACATCTTGCATGACAGATATTTACGGTTCCTTTTCTTATTTTGAGTGTCTCTAAGTTATTGCAATGCTACGGAGCTTGTGGGAAGAAGATACAATAAATATAACAGTTCTTCAATATATCAGTTTCCGAGGGGATGCCTCATCCTTATATTATGATATTCGTCATATCATTTAATACTTATTAATTGTTCAATGAACAGTTCATAGCTTTACCCAGTACAGGTGAAACTCGGGAAATTAGAATATCATGCAAATGTTCATTCATTTCACTTAAAAGGTGAAACAAATATATAAGATAGACTCACTACATGCAAAGCGAGAGATGTCGTGCTTTAATTCGTTATAATTGTGATGATCGTACATGAGATTATGTGATGATTGTGGGGTACATGAGATTGGGGGGTTGGGGTTTTCATAAACTGTAAGCCATAAGCATCAATATTATAACGAATTAAGGCATGACATCTATCGCTTTGCATGTAATGAGTCTATCTCATATATTTGTTTCACCTTTTAAGTTGCATTACTGAACTGAATGAACATTTGCACGATATTCTAATTTCCCGAGTTTCACCTGTATAAGACCTCTGGTGGCGCAGTGGTAAACTGCTGTACTGCAGCCAAAAGGTTGTGAGTTCAATCCTGACCAGGTATCCAGGTAGACTCAGCCTTCCATCCCTCTGAGGTTGGTAAAATGAGTACCCAGCATGTTGGGGGCATAAATGCTAATTTGTGAACTGCCCAGAGAGTGCACTATGGGGCAATATATAAGTGTGCTTGCTATTGCTATAATAAAAAATGGCATATACTGTAAAATCATTTCTATTAATTACTGCATCCCAGATTTTAGATTTTTCCTCCTACAGGTCTCAGCACAAGGTCTTTTCCTTTATCCCCCTCCCCCCTCACTTCATTAGAAACAATTTTGATCAGTGGACTGCAAACAGGGGTAGCATATGTTTTATGGCGAAGACTTTCTGTGCCATAGCTTTGCAACACCTGAAGAAGATCAAAGGGAAATACTGTACTGCCATATCACCAGCTTACACTTCCTAGGCTATGCAGCAGCCCTGAACAGAAGGAAAGCCATCTAGTTACTGAGACTTCTCTTTCCCCAACTTCACTTGCATTGAGGTCAGCATTTGCCTTCCACGATGACAGCATGTAGCCAGTTTTCATGGCCAACAACTGGTGGCGTGATGCTAGACGGTTTGTTCTTCTCAAAGAGCAGCAGACAGGCTAACAATCATGGCTGTGCTCAGACACAGAGGATGTGAAAAGGATGCATTTGGAAAGGGCGGCTTTAAAAAGTCCTATCAATCTCCCATTTTGCTTTTCAAATTAGTAAGTGTTTAGTCCTATTTGTGGTACGAAAGGAAACATTTTTCGTGATATTGGAGGTTGACAAACATTTCTATTGTTAAGTCTACTTAAAACAGTGGATTAGAGTGTAAGGACAAAATCATTGGTGAATTTGCGCAGAAAGACTGAAGAGGATGCCAACAGATACCAAGATGACCACTGCTTTAAACATAAACAGGTGGATTCAAACATACCGAAGACACAGTTCAAAGGAGACAGAATTTAACAGCATTATCTGCACTTCCAGGAACCAGGCTAAGAACTGTCATGGATGAAACAAGCAAATGGGGCGATTAAGATAAAGTAAATGAACTGTGGGTAAAATACAGGCAGAGAGGGAAAGCAAACAGGACAGGCTGGTGGGAATAAACACAGCAAAAATGTTATCTCCTATATCTCTATAGCACTTATTTATTGCCACAGGCACAACTGCAATGGTATAGATTACTTGCCTTGTAACTTCTGATTTTCCTTTTCCATCCTAAGTAGTAGTATCTGCTGCAGGACAGCCTTTTGCCATAATTCCCGAAGCTCCTTAGATGTCTTCTTCCTCTCTGCTTTTACTGGCCTAAAGGGTCCATCTTCACAAACAGGTTGCAAGGGTGACCTGGGCGGAAGTTCTCCCAACTCTGAACAGTCTTAATAAGATAATAAAACATGAAGGAAATATTTATAAGTTTTCTATAGGTATTTATTTAGATATAAATATTTATTTAGATTCCAAATCACATCACTCAATCTTATGTAAGTATTTATTATAAAATATCAGTGTCCAAAGCAGATATAATGGTGGGGGTGGGGACCTCTATGGGAACATTGTTCTAACATATGCCCATGGCCGGGGGTTGAAAAGCCACACTGGCTCCCTGCAGCAGACAACCCGCCATTCGGCTGAGAACGCCTGCTGCCCCTCCCCCAGGCCCCACCCATGGCCGAGGACTGAAAAGCCAGGACTTGGCCATTGGGGTTGGAGGGGCTAGACATCCCCCCCCCCGGGCCAGCTTGGGCCATGGACTTTCTTGCTGGCCGTTTCTTATGAACTTTAATATGTGGTTTGTGGACTTTATTGTATTTGATGTTTATGTGATACTTTGTGAGCCACCCTGAGTCAGCGCATGCTGAGTGGGCAGCATACAAATAAATAAATAATAATAATAATAATAATAATAATAATAATAATAATAATAATAATAATAATAATAATAATAAGTGTTATTGTTATTGTTATTATTATTATTATTATTATTATTATTATTATTATTATTATTATTATTATTATTATTATTATTATTATTATTATTATTATTATTATTGCTTCCTTGTTGTTAATGAATACAAAATGGTTATCTCAAAGAAACCTCTTCAGAACCCTAACTGTGATGATTTCCCTCACAAGTTAAGTTACTTGAGCACAATGCCTTCATACATGGATTGAACATTTTTATACTGATCACTATGTTTCTTAAACATTTATTGTGGAGACAGGTCCCCTTGCATGTATAGAGTACACTTTTTGCAATGGAGTGTTGCATGTCTGTGGTAAGGTGAACAGAACAGATCTATACTGAGAGTTTTATTAAACAAAGGAGTTCTATGTTTTGGCCGCACTCAGCTGGATTTTTACTGTTCTCTTTTAACAGCAGAGCCAGAACATCATAATGCAAGTACAGTACCAAATTTGTAACATTTGAGACAAAAGCTCAAGGGAAGCAAGCTAAATAATTTGAATCTTCCACGACGACAAGCAGAAAGAACAGTGCCATCTTGTGCACAAGATATAAACAACCTAGAAAGCAATCTAGGAGGATGATAATTTCCCCCCTCTTTCAAGCTGTGATGTTTTAACTCTGGGCTTGAAACTGCTGGTCTTCCAGATAATGTTGGACTGCGGTTCTTGATATTCTCTAACTATTGGCTGTGCTGGTTAGGGCTGATGAAGGCTGTATGCCATCAACATAAATAAAACACAACACATATAAAACAAGCAGCGATTAGGTACTAAATTTAAGATCTATAGGTACACGTGGCAAAAAACATGTGGCTATGTGGGTTGGACTGCTCTACAGATATATGGCCCATGGACAGGATTACAGATCTGTGAAATGGCCTGTCTTCTGAATGGCATCAAGATATTTTGTTTTGTTTTATAAACAATATGGTCGACTGTTTCTTGTTGACAACAAAGGCTGGAGATGTTTCCCAGCCTGAACTTTTGCATAATGAAATGAATAAAAAGAGATATACATGGAGGGAGAAGACGCCGTAGCCTGGCAGGTGGCTGAGGACCTTGCCGCCACCTCCGGGCCCCCACCAACGGCTGGAGGGGAGATAGTCTGTGTTTTGTTTTGTGGGGTTATATTTTATGATTGTTACTGTAGTGTTGTTGTTTTGATTGTAAGCTGCCCTAAGTCGTGACGGTGAGTGGGCGGCAATATAAATCTGAACAAATAAATTAAAAAAAAATATTGTGACAATAAGGCTTTGACTGAGCTTAAGAATCATAGAATCATTGAGTTGGAAAGGGCCTATGAGGTCATTGAGTCCAACCCCCTGCTTGATGCAGGAATCCAAATCAAAACAGATCTGACAGATGGTTGTCCAACTTTCTCTTGAATGCCTCCAGTGCTGGAGTGCTTAAAGACAAAGGAATAATATGGAAAGGCTACAAAGCTGGATATTTTCAATAGCTCCATTCCAAGTAGTCTGCACATACGCACAGGATTTAAACTATTTGTGTGCATTCATAGGGACAAACCGGCAATACTGAAACTGTGGATATGGGCAGGTGACCTTGCATTTTATTTATAATAGCAGAAAAAATGCATGACAATTATTTATGGATCCTTTGGTAATGCAGGATACTGCCACCCATCTGAACTAGAAAACAAAGACAGGTACTTCACATACAACAGCTCGGGCAGCTTCTTTACCATCATGCCAACTGATAGAATCACATCCTTTCTGTGGGGTTGCTACTCTCAGAAATATCTGTTGTCTCCATGAATGCCGCCGAGTCCTCACAGGGCTTTCATAGATGGAATCTGCTTCACTTGACTTGAACTTGTAATCACTAAAAGTAATAAAAGTGCACAGACTATTTTAATTGGTTTTTGTTACAGTTGTAAAATAGTAACATATAAAATTGCAAAAATGTGATGGTTGCAGTACATTTCTGTGCTTGAGCAAAACAAATGAATAAATAAAATATTAAAAACCAATTATCAAGTAAAACACATTAAACACACAAAAATAAATACATTATAGTTCTTCATTCTTTAGGAAACCACTAGGCACGTGATGGCGAATCTTGGCACTCCAGCTGTTCTTGAACTTCAATGTGCAGAAGCCTAAGTCCCTGTGAATCCACACGAATGGGTTTACTGCACATTCGTGTGGATTCACAGGGACTTGGGCTTCTGGGAATTCAAGTTCAAGAACAGCTGGAGTGCCAAGGTTTGGTATTACTGCACTAGGCGCATGGTAGACAGAAATGGGCATGGAATAAACAGTACCCGGACACATTAGAACTTATGGAAGCTGGAACAAGCATAATACTGGGGCCCTATTGCTGCCCTCTAAGAGGTCTCATGCTTGTGTGTACACACCTGGGGCCAGATGTGAAAATTATTCCATGCAGACTTTTCCTTTCACTGGATTATAAAACAACATTCTGAACCACAGATTTTTCAACTACAGGAACAAAACCCTACCTTTTTCTGTTCCTAAAGTCACTGGTGTTATTTTCATCTACAGGAGCCAGAAATTTTAAGAAGTTTGGCACAGAAGAGGAAGAATGAAGCTTTTTCCGGAAAGCAGAACGGTAGGAGGAGCTGAGAGTGCAGTTGAAAAGGGGCAGTTCAGAATGAGGAAATACAAATATGCCAAATAGAATAAAAAAACACACAAAGAAAACAGTATCAAGCCAGGAAGAATATTTTTAGCATTAAAACAAGCAGGAAACAACAAAAATTATTTTTCAAAAAGGTATATTACATATTTATACATCCTAGAGGTTTATCCCAAATTCAGCAGAACTAATCTTTCTGACTTTTTCAGCCTATTTCTGGGAATGGCAATAGAAAATCAATATTTTAATGGTTTATAAAGCATATCAGTTTGTAAATAGTCATTTTTCTTTATCCAAGAATCTTTATCCAAGACTATTACAAAGTGAGGATTTAATTAAGTTGGGCTTAACCTCTTCCTCTCCTCTCCTTCCATTCCATTTTTATGATATATCAGATATAACTAGCATGACAGAACAAATTAAACACTGCTTAGTCTATAGTTCACCATATTCCTCTGAATCTCACCTGCATTTCTTTCCCTTTGTTATCCTGTCTAGGCTTGTGAGACTTAATGGAGATTTGTTGCCCAGAAATGCATGTGTATAATTTCTTGTTTTTACTTGTACACACATCTATTTGTGCACATTCCACCACCACCCCGGCAGATTTTAGCCTCACAAATGTGCAGATTCTTAGGAATAGGTGTTTTTTTTCCTTGCAACATACTATGACAGGTATAAAAGCTTTTGTTGAGACTAATGAATCCAACAAAATTATTTTCTATTTCTACAGGCCAAAGTATCCGCGCCCCCTTGTGGGTAATACATTTTGATAATACCTGTATATTTGTAGAGACAGATGGTTGTAAACTATTTAACTGTCAACCATGCACAATTGCCATTCATCTCTTCTCTCACCTCTTTGGCACAGTACGACT
Source organism: Bradypodion ventrale (assembly GCA_035047345.1). Taxonomy (NCBI): domain Eukaryota; kingdom Metazoa; phylum Chordata; class Lepidosauria; order Squamata; family Chamaeleonidae; genus Bradypodion; species Bradypodion ventrale. The sequence goes on along the minus strand of JAWDJE010000005.1, from coordinate 104,385,315 downwards.
GCTTTGTTCTCCACTTGAACTATGCTTAAAATGTCTTAACAGGTGAGGGGAGCAGGCGGAGGGGTTAAGATGTTCTGGAGGAGAAGATGGAGAAGGAGCTGGTTGTGGCTGATCAGAAGAAGTTTTAGAACTGCTGTCAGGTGTGTTCAAAGTTTACGGGGAGAGATCCAGCAGGAAATATTAAAATAAAGTCAAGAAAGAAAGGAATGAAAAAGGTGATAAATCAAAGAAAAAGGAAGGGTGTTAAAATATAAAGGGTATTCTAGATCCCTACCTTTTTATTAAGAATATGATGGATGCCCTAAGCCCGTGATGGCGAGCGAACCTTGGCACTCCAGCTGTTCTTGGACTTCAATTCCCAGAAGCCCAAGCACCCTGTGAATCCACACTAATGGGTTTACTACAGTTCATCCGGCCCGCGCTGCCCTCATTGCTCCCGGAAGCGGAAGTAAAACGTGCCCGTATGGGCGCGTTTTACTTCCACTTACAGGAGCGACGAGGGCAGCACGGGCCGGATGAATCACAGTAAACCCATTCGTGTGGATTCACAGGGTGATTGGGCTTCTGGGAATTGAAGTCCAAGAACAGCTGGAGTGCCAAGGTTCGCCATCATGGCCCAAAGCTGAAAGTGACCACATAGCTGCTGAATCACCTACTTTCATAGATTTCATTCAAAGCGCATGAAGTCATGGAAACACTATCTTCTCCAGTTACCTACCTTTAAAATTGTAGTGTTGGGTTATATTAAACACACTTATTTTTAAAATTCCCTTTCCTTAAAACTAACATCCCTTGGAAAGTTATGCCCATATTTCTCCCCAATAGCATCCTGGCTTTAACTTGATCTTACTTTTGTTGGTGAGGAGTCTCTGTGCTCACGGAATGATATCTCATAAGTTTCTTTTGGGGGACAGAAGATGTTGCTTCAGTGGCTTCTGAAGACTGCTCACTTTCCATTGGCACGTGTGTCCAGGTATTAGATCGCTGTCTGAATACAGAGTATCCTGATTTTTCAGACACTTCAGCCGTTGGACTTTCTGTCCCACTTGAGGCACTGTCTGCTGATCCATTCATCTTCAGGGGACTTTCTGGTGGAAAAAGACTTTCTCCCTCACAAACAGATGTTTCCTGTCAATGTAAAAACAAATTATATATAACTACACATGCTACAAAACAACTTAAAAGCAACTTTAAACCTCTGAAGATGCTCCTTGTTGGATGTACTTCTGGCACAAACATTTTGAATCTCTACATTGTGCATATAGATTCATACAAATTTTAACCATTACACCTTTCCTTAGTTTGTCTTCCATGCACATAGCAAGAGAAGTGTTGCATTTAACTTAAGCTAATATCTACAATGACAGTTGTCTCTTATTGTGAACAATTTAGAAAGCACACACTGATCATTTACTTCTGCTTGGAAAACCAAGAAGTGTTTACTCAGAATCCATTCCTTTTCCCCAATGTAATTCTTGTTGAACCATTCTTGTCACAGAATCATAAGCTTGTCTGATATACCAACTGAATCATGAATAAAATTTTGTTGCAGGGGGAAAAACAAGCAAAATTGTACATCTGATTTGGGGTGAAGAGAATTACAAGAAATTTAAATTAGAAAACTGCGGTTCGGGATCACAAGTGAAAAGGCATATGAACTGATCAGCTGATAGTCAATGATGACTAAGGGGACAGCTACGCTGACAAATAATGTGGGAAATGCTTTTGGATTGGGATGGTCAACCTCACATTATTTCCCATTGACCGTGTGATATAATGGTCAAAGCAAATGAGCCTACAGAAATCTGGAGTTTTCACCTTCACTGCTGGGATTTCTTATTTTTGGAATTAAATGCATTTTCATTGGTAGAGCTGATCTATTTGAAGCCATTTCCACCCAGTGACAATAACAGCACGAAAAGCAGGACAGTGGGAAAACTGGCTACTGTTTGAATCTTCTCTCCCCTTAACCTGGTGCCTTGGTCTGCTTGTTTTCCTCTTCCTTCCCCTTTCTGTTTTGTTCTCCTTTTTTTCTTTTAAAGACATCTAAGATTTAACCCTAGTACTAGGGCAGGCAGGTGAATAAAGGAAAAAGAAGAGCTGAGAAATTGGCAGATAGAGAGGAGGAAATTATAAATCAGCTTTGTTTCCAGATTCTTAAGGTAGCTCTGCCCTAACAGTCTCTTGTAGATCTGGACAACCATAGCAGAGCTATCTTAAGAAGTAGTAAACAAGTCAATTTCCTTTACTCTCTCTGTTGATTACTCTGTGAGCAGCTGGAGTGAATTCATCCAGGAAAACCAGACTTTCCGGGTGTAACTTCACAAAAATTCATTCAGATATTTACCATGGTATAGTAGCATCCTTAGAAACACAGTCTCTGTTTTCTTTCAAATGACTGATGTACCAGAACCTAATGGAGTACGCAGTACATGGGATACTTTAAACACTTTATGGGATAAGAGAGTCTCTAGGCTTATTATCAAGTTTATAATAAACTAGTTGATTGCCCGGCCTTGGCGGGGGTGTGTTTGTTGTATGTGTAGGTTTTCCGTCCCCTGATTCACCCCAACACACAGACTCTCTCTCTCTCTCTCTCTCTCATTCAGGCACACACATCCACACACACACCAGTGACTGACCCGGAACCCACTGTCTTGTGCATTTTCTTGTGCGCACACACAAAGACACACACTCCCTGTCTCTCTCTGTCTCTCACTCACACAGCAGTGATGTACATTGATAGTGTCTCATTCCTGGGCTATAGAGGCTTACATGGAATGGGTTGTTCCATCCACATCTGTTTTATAGATGTAGGTTTTCTCAGGAATTCTAGGACCTTTCCCTATCAGTCATTCACTCTCAACCAATCACAGTCCAACATGCAAATCAGCTCTCTCCAACATTCTATTTCTAAGCCTTGCTGTTAAACCAATTACAGTCCCACATGCAAATCAGTTCTTTCCAACATTCTATTTCCAGGCCTTGTTGGTAAACTGCCATTTTTCTCCCAAGGCACCTTGGGAGTTGTAGTTCCTGTTCCTTTTCCCATTTTATGGGGTGCAGGGCCCACCTCGGGCCCCGAGACTCACATCTTGACCATCTCTCCCGCGCCAGGTAAGTGTGTGCACAGTTTGGACGGGGACAGTTAAAGGGGTGTGGAAGCCTTTCCAGGACCCACGCGGGGACATTTGACTTTTATAGGTATAGATAAGATAGAATGTTTACTGCTTTAAAATTAAATGTAATACTCGCTTTAAAGATATTCTAGGAAAAGGCCTGGTGAAGTAGACTTGATCCACAAAAGCTAACATTTTAAAAAAGGAGTTAGCCTTTAAGGTGCTACAACATTTTTTGTATTTATTTATTTATTGTTATTTTGTTTTGCTTACTCTCTGATATGCTTGCACAGACAAACACAGCTACCACTTCAAAATTTTCATCTAGGAAAAGAATATCAAAAGGAAAGAATATTAACATTCACTGCCTATTTTTCTTTGCTACTTAGCATGCAATATACTTACTTTACTTGTAGTACTGAGTGTGCTGGATAAGGAGCTATCCAAATCAATGCTTCCAGAACTTTCTGTTTGACTTTTGGTTTTATTTCCCTAACAAGAAAATCCTCAAGTTAGTTTGACATAGGCATAGATAAGGAATCAAAAAATCAACACCATTGGTTTGTCTGCAACAATGTTGAATCTCCTGAATCTCACTTTGTTGAGGTAATTATTCCTAAATAGGTTAAGGGACAGCCTAGCTCGGTACAAAAATTACAGTCTTTCAGAAAAGTCAGTCACTCTGACATTTGAAAGAAACTTGGAAACTAATAAAAGTGACTGCCTGAAATTTAGTTTGATTGTTTTACTTAGCCATAGAAGCAATGGATTTCTTGCAATTTTAAGAATTCATCAATCAATGCCTGAAAATACTTTCACACCTATTATCAGTTTACTTCATCATCACAGCAAGCACATTTCAAGCCATGAAAGTAGTTTTGCTGAATAAAGTCAGGAAGCAAATTGACTGAAAGTTAAACTAAAACCCAGCTTTCTCAAGAATGTTCTTCTCCGTTTATATGTATATATCAAAAAAAAAGCTCAATAAAGTTCTGATGGCAGTTCACAAAAAAAACTATTCAGCATCACACAGTTTAAGAAATAGCAACCAACAGCCATAGAACGTCTGATTCATAGATAGTCGCTAATTTATGTCTTGAAACAAATGAGCTCCCAAGTATAAAATACTGATCGGCAGCAGAAAACTCATGAGGTCAACACAGATAAAATCATCTGCAGTTTGACTTAATGCTTTGTTACAGAAGCATGTATTTTCCCCAGAACTCCTGTTGCTTAGCATAAAAATCCATCACTTTTGGTCCATTTTTTTTGCTGACAAAAAAGAATCTCAGGGACACATATGCACGGTGGCTTGGTGCCTATGCAGATGCTCTCACAAATTATGGAGACTTATTATTTGCTGGCTATGTATTTTCTTAGGACTGCGGTGGCTTAGTGGTTAAAATGCAGAACTTGACAACTAGGTCAGCATGTCAGCAGTTCGAGACCCAAGTACTGTATGGTGGAGTGACCTCGTCTGTTCCGGCTCCTGCCAACCTAGCAGTTCAAAAGTAATAAATTGCAAGTAGATAAATTCAGTGGGAAGGTAACAGTGTTCCGTACACTTGTGTTTAGTCATGCCTGGCACGTGTCCACAGAAACACCTGCAGACACAAACAGCACTGGCTCTTTGGTTATGAATGGAGATGTGCACTGAACCCTAGAGTCAGATACAACTGGCTTTCACGCAAGGGTGACCTTTACTATGTATTCTCTTATACTAAACTACAGGTTTTCAACCTATAAATGCCTATGCACAGGAAAAAATGTTTTTAGCTGATGCCTAAACCACAAAGAGAACACTTCAAAATGAAAGTAAGGTAAAGGTTTCCCTTGCTTGAAAGCCAATCGTATCCGACTCTATGGTTCAGTGCTCATCTCTGTTTCAAAGCCGAAGATCCAGCGCTGTCTGCGTCTGCAGACGTTTCTGTGGTCATGTGGCAGGCATGACTAGACACCAGAGTGCACAGAACGCTGTTACCTTCCCACCGAAGTGGACCCTATTTATCTACTTGTGATTTCTTGCTTTCGAACTGCTAGGTTGGCAGGAGCTGGCCAAAGACGGGAGCTCATTCCGTTCTGCAGTACTCAGGAATCGAACTGCTGTCCGTCCGCCTCCCAGTCAGCGTCTTATCCACTTGAGCTACTGCAGTCACTAATGAAAGTACAACAAACAAAAAGGACCTCTAAAGCCATCTAACCTTATCTAAAAACACAGAGACCCATAGATGGGCCGAGTGAAGAATCTTGGGCAGATTTTTATGAGGATAGTCAATATAATAACTATGTCTTAAACTAATGCTCAGTTGTGTTTAGGTTTTCCTTCTTCCTTTTAAAATTGTGTTGTGCTGTTCAATAGGAGATAGGGTTATCGTAATGAGGATTCAGTTCATGAGGGAAGAGCAGCAGATGCAACTGAGGATAACTGATGTGCCTAGGTACTTAAAATATTTTACACTGCTGCCTGGATTTGAAATAATTCCAATAACAATTCTGATATCTAACTATTTCAACTGGAAAGAAAGAACAAAAAACAAAATACAAGATAAGAGTACTGTAAGAACCTTACTCGAGATAAAATGCTGTCTAATGACTCCGTAAGTGACCTTTTAGCTTTGCTCTTCAATACATCCAGCCTGAACCGAGGCGTGCTACTTGGAATCTCATTTCCTGTGTTCTCTGTTGATGGTTGTGAGGTCTTAGGAATTTAAGATAAGAAAGAGTTTTTTAAAAGAAAGAATAAAGATAAACAGAACAAGAATCTGTAAAAAAAAGAGCACTAATATTTATAGGGCATCTTTCCATCTTGCAATATATTCATGCTGAGAACTCTCAACTTAGAACTGACCCCTAAAACAATTCTTAATAGTTAACTATTTGGTAAATGGATGTTATTTCTTCATTTTCTGCAAGAATGTAAAGTTTATGTAAAATTTTTCTTCTGTTTCATACAAAGAAGATATTACAGACAGCCTCTCTGAGACATACCTGTCAACCATCCCGATTTGGCCGGGACTACCACGTAATTTGACGCCGATTTGCGTCATATCCTGACCCGCGCTGCCAAAACCACGTAAATTGGCAGCGGGGGAAAGGAGGCATTGCGCAGCCCATCTGCACAGGTCGCGTTGCACGCATGCGTGGAAGGGCTCTACACTTCTGTAGCTCTCTTCCACGCATGCGCAGAAGGCTACGCCGCCTGTGTAGAAGGCTACGCAAGCGGCATAGCTCCCATGCGCATGCGTGCAACGCGACCTGAGCAAACCCGGTCTGTGCAGGTCCCGGAATCACCGGACGCGCGATTGACAGGTATGCTCTAAGAGGAGAAAAATCCTTAAGTAAGAACTGTGAGTGTCACAGCACAAATGTTCACTCAATCTCCCCAAAAGTTTGTAAAATTTGCATTTTTCAACCATAAGAAAGGAAAAGTAGTAGTCATAATTGCCTACATGCTTGGCTTCATAGAGGTGAATGTGATCCTTCTGTTTTTCTTCATACATACTTCTTAGGACAGAGATTATAAATTCATTTTCTTTCTGTTCATTTCTTGGCCTTATTCTCTATAAAAGGAAAAGAAAGGACCTAAACTGTATGCTTATTGCCATACTATACAACAAAATTGTTGTTTGTGTAAAAAAATGCCACTAGATGGCAACAGAATTCCAAACAGTATATAGTTAGCAAGGAAGATAAATGTCAGCTAGTGCCTATTTAAGCAATCAGCTGGTTCAGCATACAAAAACACACATTTTAGCCTTTTAAAAAGCCAAGATTAATACTGATTGATACTGTGTGACTGGTCAAAACAGCACTCCATTACTCCTTACTGATAGGAGTTGACAGTCCAAAGAAACAACTGTGTCTCTTGAACAGGTTGTTGTATCATGGCTGTATTGGGCATGGGGACAGCAGACAATATGGGCTTATTCTGTGCCAAATTTAGAGATGGAGGGATAAAAACTTTTAAAGTTCTAATATCTATTTTTAAAAACCTCCCTCACTGTCATCTTTTTTGCCACCGTTATTTTGCAACTCAAATTTGATAGTTTTTTTCCTCCAAATGCCTACAGCAATTTTCAGAAAAAGAATGTTATTCCTGCTACAAATGTATTTCTTAAATTTGAAATTGATGCTCCCTGGCTTTTAGAAGACATGAAACCATAAATGTTTTAATTGAAGTGTTCTCCTGAACCTTTCGCTCAATTCAGTAGTGTTGATCATGGTATCATGTTGGATCACTGGTCTAGGCCCGTGATGGTGAATCTTGGCACTCCAGATGTTCCTGGACTTCAATTCCCAGAAGCGCAAGCCCCCATGAATCCACACAAATCGGTTTACTGCGATTCATCCGGCACGCGCCGCCCTCGTCACTCCCGGAAGCGTACAGGAGCGACGAGTACGGGCACATTTTACTTCCGCTTCCGGGAGTGACAAGGGCGGCGTGGGCTGGATGAATCACAGTAAACCCATTCGTGTGGATTCATGGGGGTTTGGGCTTCTGGGAATTGGAGTCCAGGAACATCTGGAGTGCCAAGGTTCACCATCACGGGTCTAGGCTATGTGTTGCAGATACCATACTACCATGGTTCCAACACTTCCTGTCAGGACATTCACAAAAGGCAGTGTTGGAGGAGGACTGTTGACAGTGATATCCCTCAGGGCTCCACCTAATCTTCTATATCATGCTGCTGATGCCTTGCTCTATTGCTCCTTGTCCTGAAACACAGAAAAAGTAGTCAGGACCCTTCAATATTGCCTGATCTTGATAAGGGTAAACAAGCTGAATCTGAATCTTGACGAAATGAATGTGCTGCTAGTCAATAGTAAATTAGACTCAGAAATTAGGATTCAATCTATTATAGAAGGGTTGTAGTTCCGGCCAATCAGTTTCATACTCTGGGAATGTTCTTTCACTCTGCTTTGTCATTGAACTCTCAGTTGGCAGTGGCGACCAGGAGGGCCGTTACACAATTATGTCGAGAGCACTAGCTGCAACCTTTCTTGAGTTGACCTAACTTTGCAACAATCATTCGTGCCTTAGGCTGCCCTTGAAAAGGGTTCAGGATCTTCAAATGGTGCAACATGCAGCAAATGGGGATGGTCTATCTTGTTGTAAACCTGTCCAGAATTTAAAATTTTCAGGAGAGGTCCTCTTAAAAATACTATCAGTTTTTCAAGAGTGTATGGAAGAGGGCCTTCTGTGTGGCTCCCAGACCATAGAATGCAATCCCTTTTCAAGTTTCCACTTTGATCGGTTTTGAGAAGGAACATCAAACATATCTTTTTACATTGGCTTAGTTTGTACAACCGGCCACACAGAATAATTTTAATTCTTTCCTTTGTGTACTTTAATAGTTTTAATATATATTTAATGGTTTCATACTGGGGCTGGCCAGATTTTATTATTTTTATTTAAATTTGGTTTTATCTATTTTTATTATTTCAAGAAGTTTGTAACCCACCTAGAGTGCTATTTTTAATGGAAAGGCAGGGTTTTTTGTATATATAGTAAATAAATATATTTTTAAAAAAGAATTTGAATTGTAGTGGAAAAATCAGTGTTGAGAGTACAACCAGGCTTAGAAAACATACATTTTGGAGGTAGGTCAAGGATTTTGCGCAGCAGATGAAATAGTCAGTAGAGCCTTAAGACAAAAAGCAAGTTCCCAAATATTTTCTTTTTATATGTATAATTATTTATGATTTTTTTTGTTATGTGTGTTTGTTTGTTATTGTATTGTTTTTACGCTTGACATATTCTGTTGTGCACTGTTGCGAGTAGTATTTCAGCACTAAATTAAGGTGGCAAATCAATCCATCAACACATTTCTGAAACTACATAGAGTATTACTCGTAGTGGAGTTTTGGAACCATCAATAAGTTAATTTTAACTTAAGTAAACAACATGAATTTAGTATGAATACTGTTGCTAAATGAAGATTAAATATTAATATAGAAATAACAGTATATTTCCCCCAGAAGACATATATAGAAAAGAAGGTTACCTGAACTTCCTCAAACACTGAGGCCTGCTCCTGGTTATTCAGTGTTGTTAAATGTTTTTGCAATTCTAGTTTAGTTTTGGAAGGATGCATCCCTAGCAAATAAACCAACAAACATAAATAGAGTAAACAATAGCAAAAATAAATAAATCCTGTTTTAAATTCTTAATCACAAAATATTCAAGCCTTGTTCATTGCTCACCTAGGTAAAACATATACACACACAAACTCAGGACAAGATAGGTGAGATCTCCCAACCTCAAATTTAGATCTTCTAATCCAAGGATTCTCAGCCTGCGGCCCATGGGCCAAATTTGGCCCACAGCACCATTTTATGTGTCCCACCACCACCTCCACCACACCAGAAAGTGCAATGTGGTGGAGAAAAGGCAAAATGGCCATCTGGCCCTTGAAGCTGTCTGAGGGAGTGTGACCTGGCCCCCGGCTTAAAAAGATTGAGAACTCCTGTTCTAATCTACTGGCATTTGGGAAGTCAGCATTTGTCACTAAGCTTCAAATATTGCTCATCGTGTTAAATTAATTTTAAATACAAAGTCCTAAGTCCTATTAAATGTTGGTAGTGTGATAATCACTCCCAGAAATCTTATAACTGATCACTCAAGTGTGCCACTGGACAACTTCCTACAATAGTAATGCAAGTGTTATGAATAAAACATTGCTCTATTTCTGTTTTTGTAATCTTGTTCTACATTTAACACTAGACAAACCACACAGAACACAGCAATGTATCTTCTTCTTTCTCTTTCATGCCATAAAATAACTCAAGATAACTATAATGATGGTCCAGTGCTTTGTGATGCAGGGTTGGAATTGTGCCCAATGAGGACTGTACAGTGATAGATATTTCAGGAAAAAAGGTATGTCAACAGGTGGCTGCAGTGTAGAAGATGCTGGCCCACTGTTGGAACATCCTTCTCATTTTCCTCCTTTTAACAAAATCAGTGACAGCAGTGGGAGATGGTTTGTGGTCAACGAACCCAGGCACACCTGCTTGCTACCAGAGAACAGTGTGGGTGCCCATTCACTGTCTCATTGCCCCATTCCTCAGTTTGCAGGCAATGAAGGACTGCCAATTTTCACCCAGCACCATTACGATGTACGAGAAAAGTTGCTGAAGCACATAAGCACAAACATGCCCATACTGTGATAGAAACAATGGTTCCCACCTGTGCTGTGATCCCCTCAGCCACACTTGTAAATGCCTCTTTGATGCCTTCTCCAAAATGACTGTGCCTCCCTAACCCCTCACAATCCCAGAATAGAGATGAAAAGCCCCTTACTCTGTTCCTAGTGTCATAGTTTAAACATGTGACTTTGTCTTGATTTTAAGGTGGCATTTTATTCATGTAATGTTCATACACATATTGTAAGTTTTCTTAGGTTTAGAAAGCCAGCTCTCATTTTTAGAGCACATTGGAATGCCAGGCTGTTAGTCTGACATAAGAATGATGTATAGTTAGAATAGTTGCCTCCCCAAACGGAGGAGGGAAAAATGAGTGTCCAGGACTGGACACATTCCAAGAAACACACCTGCAGTACCCACGAGGGAACTGAGTGACAGCTAGACCAGCTGACTACACCACGAAGGAGATGACGTCTCCACTCCTGTCAATCAAACTAATTGCCAGGACACCTGCAGAGCAAAACTTTCCCAGATGTCAAACAGATGGCACTTGCACCTGCAAACTGTCCCGTTCTCATGGGAACAAAGGTGCTTTCCCATTAGATCACCACATTCCAAAGCTCTTATTCTCTATAAAAAGAGCCCAGTTTAAACACTCAATAGCACATTGAACTTGATTGCAGCGGGAGCTCTTGTCCGAGGGCTGCCCAAAATGACTATTCGGGGCTAAAGCTAAGCCATGAGGGGCAGAACCGCCCCAAACTCAAGAAGTCTGAACCTGCTAGGGAGCTAGCAAGATTTTATTTCATTTATTTGTTTTATTAGCTTGTGTTTTATAGTATAGATTATTTTAAGATCTGTATCCAGTATTGTGTTTCCTTCAATAAATCTTCAAAAGCCAGTCTTGTGTTGCCTGCCTTTGTAAAGAAGGAGGAAACCCAGCAGAGCAGAAGTGACTCCAATTGTCCTCATCGCTTCAGCAGACGGAAGGAGGTGAGAGGGGTTGCTCTGTCTGTAAAGGGAGGGGAGGAGTAGCAGCACTAAGAAGCCTAGCTTCTGCCAAGTGATCAATATTACCTGCCATATGCAGAAGGCGACTCTGTCCCTGACCCCAGCGAATCGGGCTAGGGAGAGGAGTGCTCATTAAGGCAGCAGGTCGCTAGACCGAAGGTCCGCCGTGCCGGGTGTTCCCAAAAGAAAAATCCTGGGTACCCAACGTAGCCTTTGTGAGGCATGTTCCTCCCTCTAAGTCTCTGATACCTAGCTCTACCAAATGTTTCCCTTCTGGCAGTGTGGTGCTTTTCTTGAGAGAACTATTTACACAGGCAGGTACTGGATTCTCTTTTACATGACATTGGAAGAAGTATTACCATTTGCACAAAGGGGCCATTCAACAATTACGTGATCCTTGAAGGGGGAGAGGAAGTCTGCCATCTGAATTACGGAAAAATTACATGGGGGCGGGGGTCAGGTCAAAGATTATGTAATCCATTTGGAGCTGTTGTGCATTAGGCACCAATAGTGGAAAGCTCTAAAAATTAGAGTTTCAATACAAAAGCTCTGGATTACGTAATTTTAAAGGGGGGGTTTTGAAGCTAAAATTACGGTTGGATTGCAAATCCCCCCCCCCCCCAAAAAAATGGATCACATAATTGTTGAATGGCCCCAAATGAGTATTGCACAAGTATTCTAGCATAATAAGACCCTGACTTTATTCCTGATGCTATACTTGGCAATATATTCCACCACCATTTTTAAAGAGATACCACACCATAAAAATATGTACCTTCTATTTTTTCACAAAGTTTATGAAGGCTGTGCATGGGACATCCATCACAGAGTTGAAGTTGTGCTTTGGAGGTCTGCTGGACAGCAGCTACTGCAAAAGCTTGTTTCAAAGTCATCATGATCTCATCAACCTAGAGGAAAGAAAACAAAGGATGAAGATATAACCTCTGAAAAGGGTAGTTCATAAGTCAGTGATTGTTTTATTAGCTCAACAATTACTAGCATCAGGCAAGTGAATTAAAACATTATTTAAAATGTTCATCCTACCTTTTACCATTAGATGCAACTTGTCATGTGTATAACACAATAAACCCTAAGAATAAATATGCGTACAATTCATCTCAAAAAAGTTGTTAAGAAAAATAAATCCAGGACCATGACCAGCCAACAAAGAGAAGCAGAATTAATATTGAGTAATATTAAATAGCCTTGATGGGGCACACAGAAAGAGCCTCCTCAAAGATTGTTGTATTTTTGAACCACAATCGAGCATACCCTGATAATGGCAGCCTTGTGTTGCTGGCTAATCTTTCTCACACTAGGTCAGGCGAAGGGAACTGCAGAATGGACTCACCAAAAGGTGCCTCCATTTTGGCAGTTTCATGTCTGGCCTAGACAAGGAAGAAGAAGTATTAGGCTGGCTGAGGAAGTGGCATAATGTTTCTGAAATTAGGCTGACAATATATGAGGACAGTTTGAGGACCCTAAGACTGCCACTGGATTTCTCCAGTAATATACAGTGTATTTCACTACATTAAATGGTCAGGTAGATTAGTTTAACCTTTATTAAAAGCATAACATTTGGCATTCAATACTAGGAACAATGTTGTTATTATTATTAAAATGAGACAAAGTACAACACAGGAGCTTAAGCATCTCTTGGCATTTGAAAGAACAGGTATCATGTCTCAGCCTTTATGGTGACTATACTTACTGCAGGTGTTTAAATTAGTAAAATGTTTTGTGGTGATTAGCAAAAGTGTAAAGACATTTAAAAAAGACTCTTACCAAGGCCTCATCTGTACATTGAAACACGTAACAGACAAAATGAAACCCTCCACTTTCTGAAGGTTCTCTGCAGATAAATCCAAAGTGATCCACATGTCTGATTCCCTGTTAGAAAAATAATTACATTATAGAAGAGGTTCATAGATGTTGGCTATACAGGTGAAACTCGGAAAATGAGAATATTGTGCAAATGTCCATTCATTTCACTTAAAAGGTGGATCAAATATATGAGATAGACTCACTCCATGCAAAGCGAGAGATGTTATATTAGTTCATTATAATTGTGATGATCATGGCGTACAGCATACATGAGATTATGTGATGATTATGGGATACATGAGATGGGAGGGGTTGGGGTTTTCATAAGCTGTAAGCCATAAGCATCAATATTATAACAAAGTAAGGCTTAAACTATCTCGCTTTGCATGCAATGAGTCTATCTCATATATTTGTTTAACCTTTTAAGTTGCATTACTGAACTGAACAAACATTTGCACGATATTCTAATTTTCCGAGTTCTACCTGTATACGGTAGTTTTATTATCACGTATTACAATGGCCAAAATCCTAGTGCTTAGCAGAGTAAATTGCGCAAAAGTATGTCTATTGACTCAATGGAGGTTTTGTGAGTGTACTTCTTTACAAATTCCATTGATTCAAATTGGCCTCTTCTAGGTTTCCTTTGCTCAAAAGCCAGTCGTATCCGACTCTACGGTTCAGTGCTCATCTCTGTTTCAAAGCCGAAGAGCCAGCGCTGTCTGCTTCTGCAAATGTTTCCATGGTCATGTGGCAGGCATGACTAGACACTGGAGCGCAGGGAACGCTGTTACCATCCTACTGAAGTGGTCCCTATTTATCTACTTGCGATTTCTGGCTTTCGAACTGCTAGGTTGGCAGGAGCTAGGACAAAGACGGGAGCTCAATCCGTCCTGCAGTACTCGGGAATCAAACTGCTGACCTTCTGCCTCCCAGTCAGCGTCTTAGCCACTTGAGCCACTGCAGTCCTTTCTAATTGAGACTCTTCTAACTGTGACTTATTACAGTTACTGTGCCACCTAAGTAAATCTTGCTTTCCTAGCAAGTTTCCCTGCCTTGACTGATGTTGCAACAAGCAGAAGAATGGGTGTGTGATGGGTAGTTTGCTGAAGGAGGAGGGGATACTTATGATTTGTCTTCCACTTCAATATCAGCCAACAGAATATTGGCCAAAGTATTATATTCAAGGGATGAAGCAATTTTTAAATTTTGTTCGATATATTTGCTTCCAACAACATTCAGAGCTAGTAGAAATAAAACCAAAATCATTCTAATTCTAGAAACTTTTAATGGATGATTATTTTCTGCTCCTTATATTTTCTGATGAATTTATGATTTGGAGATCATTTCTATGAATGTGAAATATCAGATACTTATGAAAATACTGAAATTCAAAACAATCCAAAAATATAATAATGCATTTATGTAATTAATGCATTTTATGTGCCGAGTAGGGCGGGATATAAATTGAATAAACATAAACATTAAATTATCCACATAGCTTGGATTGTGGTAAAGATAAAGACAAAGATCTCCCTCGCTCAAAAGCCATTCATATCTGAGTCTAGGGGGCGGTGCTCATCTCCAAAAGAGCCAGCTCTGTCTGTGTCTGACATTTTCATGGTCATGTGGCAGCCACACAGAATGCTATTACCTTCCCACTGAAGTGGTCCCTAGTTATCTAATTGCAATTTCTTGCTTTCGAACTGCTAGGTCGGCAGAAGCTAGGGAAGACAAAGGTAGCTCAGTCTGTTATACAGCACTTGGGTCTTGAACTGTTGATCTGCCAACCAGTCATCAAGCTCAGCATCTTAACCACTAAGATACCACAACCTCTTGGGATTTTAATACATTCTACCTAAACAGAAACTATATGAAATCCAGAATCTATTAGCCAACCAGTGACACAAACCCATGAAGGAATCAGAATGACGTTACCTGAGAGCAAAAGGAAATTTCCTTAAAGCTTTTTTCAATAGCTATTTTTTTGGTGTCAGGACTGATGATGTAAACTTCTGATTGTCCAATCTGAAAAGAACAAAAAGATCATTAGTCAGCTACCCTTCCAATACTTTATAAAAAATATGAAATTGTACCTTCTGCATTTTGAGGTTCTATACAGGACATTACATATTTTGCATGAAAAGGACTTAAGGTGCATAAGTAGAAATTACATTTTGTGATTAATTTTATAATGTTGCAATTTTTTTTCTTTTTTTACTAAGGATGTCTTATCTTTGAGTCAATGGAGAATTAGTGAGTCAATTCATCCAAACGTTCCAACGATTCAAAGGAACCTACTCTAACTGTGACTTACTATACTAAGGTAAGTCTTTAAAATAAGCCACAGGTGGAATACGTCCATTTAAATAAATTACTGTATTTTCTGGCGTATAAGACTACTTTTTAACCCCGAAAAATCTGTGCCAAAGTCGGGAGTCGTCTTATAGGACAGGTACATAACTGCAGCTTGTTTCCCCTTGCTTCATATGTCCGGCGCATATGGTGGGGGGTGTGTGTGTGTGTGCTGCGGCTGAGTCTCTGCTCTGTGTGGGGAGTATGAAGCAAGGAGAAGCAAGCTGCACACATCTTCCTGTACCTCGAGGAGGAGAACGTGAGCGTGGATTGGCTTTCCACCAGAACCTGCCCATTCGACTCGGAGGGCTGCGCGTCTTCGGGTTGAGTGTGGGTTAATTTTTATTTGGTGTGCATTGGAAGAGAGGTAGTCTTATACGGCAAGTATATTCCAAACTCTATATTTTAACTGGAAAAGTTGGGGGTCGTCTTATACGCCCAGTTGTCTTATACGCCGGAAAATATGGTAACCTTACAGAGGAGTTAACTTATCAAATCCCCATTGATTCAAGAGGTCTGGTCTAGTAAGATATAGTGCATTAAACCAGGGATTCTCAACCTGCAGTCCGTGGGCCGAATGTGGCCCATGGCACCATTTCATGTGGGTCCACCACTACCTCCACCACACTAGGAAGTGCCATGTAGTGGAGGAAGGGCAAAATGGCCATCCAGCCCCCGAGGCTGTCTGAAGGAGCGTGACCTGGTCCCCATCTTTAAAAGGTTGATAACTCCAGCATTAAACAATAAGATTTTGACCAATGCCACTAGCCCCATAAATTCAGCATTTACATTTTTCTCTCTCATTTTACCAGCACATTGGAGATAGTTGAAAGTATCATCCTATAACTGCAGTGGCGAATCTTGGCACTCCAGATGTTCTTGGACTTCAATTCCCAGAAGCTCTGATCAGCAGGTGTACTGACTTGGGCTTCTGGTAATTGAAGTCCAAGAACACCTGGAATGCCAAGGTTCATCACCACTGTCCTATAACATATGAAATATAAAACCAGTCAAACTCTGATCAATAGAATCTAAACTTTACTGGAGGATAGGTATTGTGGGGAGTTTCACAGCGCGATCGCTGTGACTCATTGGCCATAAATCGTGGATGATAGTTCTCCTTACCTCATCTGTTTTTACACAGAAAAGGAGCCCCCAATTGGGGCCTCTCACTCAAGCCTTCTGGCCATTCCCACCATGCCCAGGGATGGCACGTAGTCATTCAGCTATCACGCAGCGTTCTTCCAATTAGCAAAGTGTGCATGAGGCAGACATGCCGATAGTTAACCAATTAAGCAGCCTTATGTTATCGCAGGTAACCAATGAAAATATATTGCATACTCTTCTCTGGAATGTCTTTGTCCTGTTAGTCCTAATAAACACCAAACCAGGCTGCCTTGCCCGGTTGCTTGGTTTTGCTTATTGCCTCTTCATGAATCAAGCCTCCGTTGTCTCCTTGATCCCACAAACACTTCATCTGGTGACCCGCGCCATGATTACCGGATCCCAACTCCCCTACTCACCGGCTGGCATAGCCCCCTGGTGCACCCCTCAGCTTTCGAGCTCCCGATTGTGAGTATGGGGGGGGGGAACTTTCTTCAGGGCAAAAGGCCCATGCAAACGAATTGCAGAGACTCATCAAGGAGAGCGGATGTCCAGACATCACGCTTGATAGTACAGAAGGCTTCACTAAGGAAGTCAAATGCCAATGTCCCTGGCACCCAGAAATTGGATCACTCAAATGGGATGATGGGCAAAGAGCAGAAACAAAAGAAGGGCAAGACTTTACTCCAAAGAATCTTTTGTTCTCCCAGAAGTTTACTGTAACATTGCCACAGCTTTTCCCCCCAGCAAAGGGATGGAGTCTGACTGCCCCTCCATCATATGGGACACAACAGCAGGAGCCCTCATATGGAGATGGGGGTGGAAATGGAGATGGGACATTATATCCTGCCTTGCAGCAATCAAGTCCTTTTAGCCCTACAAAAGACCTGTTCACTGCTGCAATACTGCCTGCCGAGTCTAAAAAACATCTAGTGCCAGCTGATGGGGAACAAATGGTGGGGACCTCATCACAGATTGAAGCTGTTGATGCATGCAGAGTGGCAGGAAGCAAGGAGTGTGTTTCAAAGAGCAGCATAGAAGATCTCAGCCCCCCCCTGAAGCAACCCTCTTCACAAAAGCCGGAGAAGCTGAGTAGTAAACTTGATACCTCACATGTGGCCAAGAAGTGGGAGGATGGCCCAAAACCCAAACCCAAAAAGGGGTCTTCTTGCAAGTACAACCTAACAGATGCAGTTTGTCATAAGGTTGATGTTCAGACGCTGCGGATGAAAGAAGCCCAGCTGAAAAGGAGGGTGGACCCCTCCTCGAACGACAGCAGGCTGTTGCAAAAATACAAGGAGTTTTTGGCTGATTTTGAATTGCCCAACCCTCAAACAAAGAGATCCAGAGTGAGCTGTTCCAAGTTTGTTCATACCTCATCTGCCTGCCTTAATGCAGATGGGGGTGGCCGGAGCATGAAGGAATGTGTGTTTGCCTGAAAAGCTGAAAAAAGGGGGGTTGTGTGGGATTGTCGGCGTGGGGCCGACGCTGCCAAAGCCAAGGACACCGGGCGCTCTCTTTTCCTCCCGGCCAGACCGGCGGGAGATGAACAGGCACAGCTGGAGGGAGTTTCGGCAGGCAGCCTCAAAAGTGGGGCCGACGCTGCCAAAGCCAAGGACACCGGGCGCTCTCTTTCCCTCCCGGCCAGACCGGCGGGAGATGAACAGGCACAGCTGGAGGGAGTTTCGGCAGGCAGCCTCAAAAGTGGGGCCGACGCTGCCAAAGCCAAGGACACCGGGCGCTCTCTTTTCCTCCCGGCCAGACCGGCGGGAGATGAACAGGCACAGCTGGAGGGAGTTTCGGCAGGCAGCCTCAAAAGTGGGGCCGACGCTGCCGACGCCAAGGACACCGGGCGCTCTCTTTCCCTCCCGGCCAGACCGGTGGGAGATGAACAGGTACAGCTGGAGGGAGGTTCGGCAGGCAGCCTCAAAAGCGGGGCCAACGCCAAGGACCGCCGCTGTGTTCGGCCCCGGCGGGTGTGAAGAGGCTCGCTGGCCTCACCATCGGCCGGCGTTTCGGGCCCCGCCCCCCGCCCCTCGCCAGGACTCAAAAGGCGAGGGGGCCTGCCGGACGAAACATCACTGCCGCTGTGCTCGGCCCCGGCGGGGGCGAAGAGGCTCGGTGGACTCGCCATCGGCCGGCGTTTCGGGCCCTGCCCGGCAGTTGAGGGTTCAACACAGTTGTGGAAGAATGCCCCACCACTTCCATCACCACCGGAGCCGTGCGGAGGGTGGTGGGGGGAGTGAATGGGGCGGTTTTATATTGGGGTGGAAGGGAGGGAGGGAGAGATTGCCAGGCCAGCCAGGAAGGAGAGGCAGCATTCTGTCCAGGGCAAGCAGGGAGGCTCCGGAGACCAATATAGAGGTTGTGATGGGCATGGGGCGATATAGCGGGTACCGAGGGGCGGGCCGCACCCGGGGAACGCGGGGCAGATGCTTAGTATCTGTCCCTTGTTCCAGCCCCACGGTTACACCTCTAGGTCCTGAGCAGCTGACCCAGGGTGACCCTGTCCTTAGGCTGCTGCTGATGAATGCCAGGTCGGTATGTAATAAGGCCCCCCTGATACAAGATTCCATTATGGGGGAGCGGGCCGACTTGGCATGTATTACTGAGACCTGGCTGAGACCAGAGGATGGGGTTCCTCTGTCAGAAATGTGTCCAGCTGGGTTCAGTATTTGGCACCAGCCTAGGGATAAGAGTAAGGGCGGTGGCGTTGCCATCATAGCCAGGGAGTCACTGGGAGTCACCAGGGCTACTGCTCCACAAATTCTGGGTTGTGAGGCCCTGCTTCTGCGTCTGGGCTCTAAGGGTCAGTTGGGAGTCTTACTCCTGTACCTGCCCCCTTGCAGGGTAAGGGACTCCCTGCCTGAGCTCCTCCAGGCCATCTCAGCGTTGGCATTGGAGTTCCCTAGACTGATGGTTCTGGGGGACTTCAATTTGCCTTCGCTGGGGACTGGCTCCGAGGTGGCTCAGGAGTTCATGGCTTCCATGGCAGATATGGACCTGATTCAGGTAATTCAGGGCCCGACCAGGGGCAGTGGCCACACACCAGATTTAATCTTTTTGTCGGAGCAGTGGCAGAGTGATCTGAGACTACGGAAATTAGACATAACACCTGTGCCATGGTCAGATCACTATTTGGTGGCTCTAGACTTCCTGGGTGCGACGCTGCACCGTAGGGTGGCAGGGCCTATTAGAATGGCCCGCCCCAGGCAACTGATGGATCCTGATGGATTCCAGAGGGAACTGGGGGATTTCCCTCTGGATCGGCAACACGATTCGCCCGAGGCGCTGGTTGACCTGTGGAACAGGATGACTACAGCGGCCTTGGATGAAATCGCACCACTACGGCCTCTCAGAACTCATCGAGCTAGGTCATCTCCATGGTTCACAGATGAACTGCGGGAGCTCAAACGGGCAAAGAGACGCCAAGAGCGCCGCTGGGTGAAGACCCAGAGAGACTCCGATTGGACACTAGCTAGGGCCGCTATTAGGGCCTATCTAGTGGCGATGGAGGTGGTGAGGCGGCAATACTTCACCACCCTTATTGCCTCCGCTGATAATCGCCCAGCCACCCTGTTCCGGGTTACCAGGTCTCTCCTTGGTAGGGGGACCCCGGTGCCCGGTTGGCAGGGGTCGGCTGAGGACTTTGCTGACCATCTAGTGGAGAAAATCGATCGGATTCGCTCTGGGTTTAATCCTGGCGTGGATGGGGAGAGTCCGGAGGGAGCCGGAGCACAGTCTTGCCATGCCATCTGGGACCGGTTTGATCCAGTTGCCCCTGATGAAGTGGACAGGCTCCTTGCAGCTGTGCGCGCCACTGCCTGCCCTTTGGACCCCTGTCCCACCTGGTTGGTGAAAACCTCCAAGGCAGTGACAGGTGGCTGGGTTGGGGCTGTGATCAATGCATCATTGCGGGAGGGGGTGTTTCCTGCACCTTTAAAACATGCTTTGGTGCGCCCCCTCCTGAAGAAATCTTCCCTCGACCCAGCTGTCCTAACTAACTATAGGCCTGTCTCAAACCTCCCCTTTTTAGGGAAGGTGTTGGAGAAGGCAGTGGCGTGTCGGCTGCAGGGGGTACTGGATGAAGCGGATTATCTGGACCCTTTTCAGTCAGGATTCAGGCCTGGATATGGTACCGAGACGGCATTGGTCGCACTGATGGATGATCTCTGGCGGGAGCGGGACGGTGGTCATCCATCCGTCCTTGCTCTTCTTGACCTCTCAGCGGCTTTCGATACCGTTGACCACGGTATCCTTCTGGAACGGCTCCGAGGTTTGGGAATCCAGGGTACTGTGTGGTCCTGGTTTTCCTCATTTCTGAGGGGTCGGTCCCAGTCGGTGTGGTTGGAGAGTGAGAGGTCCAGTCCTAGGCCCCTCAAATGGGGGGTTCCTCAGGGCTCGGTGCTCTCTCCTCTCCTATTTAACATCTACATGAAACCGCTGGGTGAGATCATTCGTTCCCATGGGGTGCGGTACCATCAGTACGCGGATGACACTCAGTTGTACATCTCGGCCCATGGGGACCCCAGTGATGCCGTCAAAGTCCTTTCCAGATGCCTGGAAGCTGTGGGGGTCTGGATGGGGGCTAACGGGCTACAACTGAATCCCAGCAAGACTGAGTGGCTATGGATAGGGGGTCCTGCGTTAATCCGGGAGTTACCATCGTTGGTTCTGGATGGGGCTATTTTGCCCCAGACAGACCCGGTGCGCAACTTGGGGGTCCTCCTGGATTCACGGCTACTGCTAGAAGAACAGGTGGCGGCTGTGACCAGGAGGGCTTTCGCCCAACTTCGGGTGATTCGCCAGTTGCGCCCACTCCTGGACCGGGACTCATTGCTCATGGTCACCCATGCTCTGGTTACCTCCAGACTAGACTATTGCAATGCGCTCTACATGGGGCTGCCCTTGACGACCATTCGGAGGCTACAGCTGGTCCAAAATGCGGCTGCCCGGGTGGTGATGGGGTGTGGGCGTTATGCTCATGCTTCGCCACTGCTCCGGGAGCTGCACTGGTTGCCAGTATGTCTCCGGGTGCAATTCAAGGTGCTGGTTTTGACCTTTAAAGCCCTATATGGTAGTGGGCCAGGTTACCTAAGAGACCGCATCGCCCTGAGGACGTCTGTCCGTCCAACCAGAGCCGACCGGAGGGGCTCTCTAATTGTTCCATCAGCCAGAGGGGCTCGCCTCTCTGGCACAAGGAGGAGAGCCTTCTCCGTGTCTGCACCGGCCCTCTGGAACCTCCTGCCAACAGAATTACGTCTTCGGACGGAGTTGCTGCCTTTCAGAAGGGATCTTAAAACCTGGCTGGCAGGTCAAGTGTGGGGTGCAGGTGGAAGTGTAACCACCATGGGGTGGTTGGTGTAGAGGAACTCTTCCCCATGGTGCCTTTTCGATCCTGCAGCCCCTGCTTTTTAGGGGGTGGGTAGTCTTAACTTTTTTACTGTTTTAACTGTTTTTAGGATTATTAATATTGTCTGTAAACTCCTTGGGTTGCCCTGGGGTTACTTTTTATGTTGTTAGCCGCCCAGAGTCGGCCTTGTGTTGAGTGGGCGGGATATAAATTGAATAAATAAATAAATAAATAAATAAATAAATAAGTCAGTGAGACTTAATTTATGGCTTAATTTCACCCTGCCATGCAAAGAACTGTGCTGGAGAGAAGATAGTGTTTTAAATTGTAATCTGAGCTTGAATCAACGTTTGGTCTTTTAATTTGGACATTTTAATTGGACTAAAAAGTTGTGTGGACTCTAAGCAAAGAATTGGCTTTGTTTGCATTATAAAACCATAAAACCTTTTTAAATCGGATAAATAGTTCAACTGTATGATCATGCTATTTTCTGTTTTATATTCAAATGCCTTTAAATGCTCTGCTGATATTAGTACCTGTTTTACCTGCTCATGCTATGAGTGTGAAATGCTTTAATGATATTTGTGCTGATTTACCATGCTATGCTAGAAAATGTGTCAGGGTTGTGAACTGTAAGTCAAAGCCCCGCTGTTTCCCTCCCGGTGCGATCGACCGGGCTAGAAACAGAGGACCTTCATTTTAACTTTCAGCACATTCTGTTGCCTTCTGGGTGGTTCTGGACCTGTGGGTCACGAACTTGGAACTATATTCCTGCTAACCTCTCAACAACCACTTGTTGCCTTAAAGCTTGCTTGTGCATTTGTAAATTCTGATAACTGCCTGTTGCTTTATTCAATGCATACCTTCGTTGCTAGCCTGCCGGCTCGCAAACGCAAGGACCAGATTTATTATGCTTATAAGCTTCTTAAAACAGAAGGGGGAAATTGTGGGGAGTTTCACAGCGCGATCGCTGTGACTCATTGGCCATAAATCGTGGATGATAGTTCTCCTTACCTCATCTGTTTTTACACAGAAAAGGAGCCCCCAATTGGGGCCTCTCACTCAAGCCTTCTGACCATTCCCACCATGCCCAGGGATGGCACGTAGTCATTCAGCTATCACGCAGCGTTCTTCCAATTAGCAAAGTGTGCATGAGGCAGACATGCCGATAGTTAACCAATTAAGCAGCCTTATGTTATCGCAGGTAACCAATGAAAATATATTGCATACTCTTCTCTGGAATGTCTTTGTCCTGTTAGTCCTAATAAACTCCGACTGGGTGCCTTGCCCGGTTGCCTTTTGCCTCTTCATGAATCAAGCCTCCGCTGTCTCCTTGATCCCACAAACACTACAAGGTATGTATTCTTTTGTGGATTTGGCATGAAACCCCCAGAATTATCTAGGAATTCTATGGAAAAATTCTGGGAGATGCGTCCCAGAAAAACTAACTTTTCAGTTATTTGTTTCTGACAAATAAAAAGTTGGTGACAAGCAATTTGCTGGCCACAATCACAGCTGGTTTGTGGGTTGTGTTCAGCTTAAAGATCTCATCACAGTTTTGGAAATGAGCAATTGTATCTTTAGAAATCTCCACAGAACATACCTGTTGCACAATGAGTTGCATGACTCAGTATTCAACAGATAACATTTATGGAGATTTCTTAACTTACCACAATTTGCTTCCAAAAGTTATGTTGTTTGTATAAATGAGCAACAGAATTTCAGCCACTGTGTATTTGTTCATGAACATGCACACACACTCATACACACATAGAACTCAATTAATTATAGCAGTAGTTGTCCAAAATGGGCATGTGCTTCTGTAAACTTGTCAGTAGTCAGAGATATTAACAAAAACAAACTTACTGTAAATAGCATAATCCGGTTTGCAGCAATATCTGTAGGCTGCACATTTTGCCCTTGGATAAATCGACTTTTTAAGTTTAGAGAAACAACATCATCATCAAAAGATCTGACGAAGCTGTTAGTCTTTCCACTCCTGGCTTGAAAATCTTTTTTGAAAGCATAAGAACGCAGTCCAGGCTGAGAGTAGGATTTCCTCATCGGCCTTTTTTCTTGTTCTTCGTTAATCAAAGGTTGGAAGACAGAGCGGAATTTATCACTTATGGAAAGTCTTCCAGACTGGCTGCCAGTTTCATGTTGTTGGGAAGATGAACCAGAATCCAAATGTTTGGTATAACTAACATCGTTAAATTTTTCAATACATTCATCGATGAGTGCTGGGGGTGCATTTTTGTGTGCTACTGTTATCCGGCCACAGAAGAGAACCTCAAATTTTTTGCTAAAAGGGTCTTCCACATCTGAAAGATTATTCTGAAAGTCTTCCTGCCGTGCAATCTTCCCAGCTTGTCTAATAGTGTTTATAATCTCAGGCACCTGTAAGAAAACGATAAAGAGTATCAGTGCTCATGAAGAAAATGATGGTAAAAAGTGATGTGGTGTAATATGTGACAATTAATTTGTTCTGCTTCTGAAAAGCTTCTGTACAAACTATCTGTAGTGCTTTTGTTTACTCATGCCTTTTTACACTATTTAATGGTCCATATTTTGGTGACTACGGTGATATAGGTATAATTCAGCCTAAAATTATAGAAAGAGCTTTCATGTTACTTAAAAAACAATATTTTCCAATACAGTCAAAGTACCCATTCAGCTGCCTTTTCCCATATCATTAACTGATCACCTTAAGAAAAACTGAACAACTTGTATGTGAACTTTTTCTGAAATGAAAAGGCTAGGTTCTAAAATGCCTTGTTCAGTATTCTACTGCCACAAGCTCGTCTTTCACGCCCTCTGTTCTCAAGGTGGTACCTTCTCAAAAAGCTGCCCAGTGGTGGTCAGGGAACCCATCTGATCACCTTTCAGGGGGATTCATAGGAGTACATGCATAAGGAGAGATCAGCAAGCTGTTTTGTCCCTGCACATGAACCATTGCTTCAGTAGTCTGACTAGAGCAGTTCTCAACCTTTTTAGGTGGGGGCCGGGTCATGCTCCCTCGGACAGCTTCGGGGGCCGGATGGCCATTTTGCCCTTCCTACACCACGTGGCACTTCCTGGTGTGGTGGAGGTAGTGTTGGGCCACATGAAATGGTGCCGTGGGCCAAAGGTTGAAAATCCCTGGACTAGAGTATTTGAGTGCTATGGAAGTACTTGCATATGCTAACAGAACAGAGTTTTAAGCACACATGACCTAAAACAATAATATTTGAGGGGAAAGGGTACATTTTAGGAAACAAAAATATTCTACCTTTCTGTGTCAAATGAACCAATTCAATTACTGATTATTTTGTTAGGGTAAGAGGCACAATGAAATGCAAGCAATTTCACTTTTCTGTGTAAACCTTTGTTTTCTAGATATTCAACTGTCAGAAATAGTAGTTTGGCATTCTCTTCCTCTGGGGGCAGTCTGGGACCATCCAGCTTGTTTAAGGCCAGGTAGGCCAATACTTCTCATACAAGGCATAGTGAGGAATCAAACTTCCAAGTGCCCCCAGTTCACTGAACTATCCAGCCAGTTCATTTTATATAATAATAATAATAATAATAATAATAATAATAATAATAATAATAATAATAATAATAATAATAATAATAATAATAATAATAATAATAATAATAATAATAATAACAACAACAACAACAACAACAACAACAACAATAATTATTATTATTATTATTATTATTATTATTATTATTATTATTATTATTATTATTATTATTATTATTATTATTATTATTTTGTGTCTGAAATTATTCTGGGTTTAAAGGATTTTTGCTGGAGAAACTCCGCTCAGGGGATGCCCAAATGAGGCTCCTTTCATGTCCCCAAGATCTTTTCTCACCAAAGTGGTCCCTATTTATCTACTTGCAATTTCTTGCTTTCAATCTGCTAGGTTGGCAGGAGCTGGGACTGAGACAGGTGCTTATTCCGTCTCGAATTGCCAACTTGTCTGCCTTCTGGCTAACAAGGCGAGCATCTTAACCACTAAGCCACCACAGTCCGTCCTTTTTAATATAAGGATTATTATTATTATTATTATTATTATTATTATTATTATTATTATTATTAAAGGATTAATAATAATAATAAAAATAATCCTTATTATTATATAAGGATTAATAATAATAATAATAATAATAATCCTTATTATTATATAAGGATTAATAATAATAATAATAATAATAATAATAATAATAATAATAATAATAATAATAATAATAATAATAATAATAATAATAATAATAATAATAATAATAATAATAATATCCTGCCCCTCTAGGGAAAAAATCATCCCTACTCAGTGTGGCTAACCATAAAACCAGTCATAAAGTTAAAAATTGCACACAATAAAACTCCCAATAAAATTCTCACCACACATTACAATACGGCAATCCAGGACCCTTATAACAACCTATTTAGAATGAAAAGGAGGTGGGCAGGCAGCATATCTAATGACCAGAAATAGGCAGCACATTCCCAAAGGCCTCCTTAAATAGCAGTGTTTTTAGTTGCTTTTTAAAATACTGCAGGGATGTAGCCTGGCGTAGCTCAGCTGGAATGGCATTCCACAGCATTGGTGTCACCACCAAGAAGGTCCTTCTCCGCGTCATGGCCTTTCTAGCCAGTCTTGGGGTTGGCTCAGATGCTGGTTTAATATAACCCCTAAGTTGTGTACCTGGTCCCTCGGGGAGAGAGCCATCCCACCCACCACAGGGACCAGATCTCCCAGTTGGGGGCCCCCAACACCAGAATTTCGTCTTGTCTGGGTTCAGCCTCAGCTTGTTAGCTCTGATTGACCATGCACCGGACTGCCTGCACTGCAGGATATGTAAAGAAGAGAGAGAGAGTTGGGTGTCATCCGCATAATGGTGACACCGCACTCCAAATCCCTGGATGAGCCCTCACAACGGCTTAACATAGATATTAAATAGCAGTGGGGAGATAATGGACCCCTGGGGGACACCCCATTGCAAGGTTCAAGAAGCTGACAAAGACTCCCCAAGCTGGATTCTCAGTATAACAGTGCCCCGAACCTCCAACTCAGAAAGTTGACCCAGGAGGATACCATGGTCAATGGTATCAAAGGCCGCTGAGAGGTCCAGGAGCACCAGAATAGATGAGGGTCCTCTATCAGCTTCTCGAAGATCATCCTACAGCGCAGCCAGAGCGGTTTTAGTGCCGTGACGAGGCCTAAAGCCTGACTGGAATGGATCCAAGCAGTTGGTTTCATCCAAGAACATCTGCAGCTGGTATGCCACCATCCTCTCAATGACCTTGCCAGGGAAAGGAATATAAATCTGCTCCGGCCCCGTGGAATCTCCTGCCAACCGAGCTGCATCTCCAGACATAGCTATTGCCCTTCTGGAAAGAACTGAAAACCTGGCTGGCAAAGCAGGTGTGGGGCATTAGTGATGTGATAGCCCCCCCTTGCTGGCTCATACATTGAAGGCCGATCGCACTTTTAGTTATAATTTTAATTAGCGGGGTTGGGGAGGTATTTGTAATAGTTCTTAATGATTTTTAAAGTGTTTTAAGATCAGGAATTTTTATGTGGGTGATGTCTGATTTGTGAGCCGCCCAGAGTCGCTTGCAGAGTGAGAGGCAATACAAATGCAAATCTATACCTATAAAATGGTGCGTTAACTGTTGGAATGTGACAAAGGATGTTGCACCACGTCCCACTAGCCCGTAATGGGCCTCCGTTCACTCGCCCGAACCTGGTTTGCAGGTAACTGTCGGGTTGAAATTTTTGACCTGGGGGCAGGAGCCCCCCCCCCCCCCGTCGCAAACAAAAAAGGGAACTTCAATTCCCAACGTTCCTTGCGCTGCGCCAGAGCCAATCAGGCTGAGCGGCGCGGCAAAAGGAACGTTCGGAAACACGCCGTGGCCAAACAAAAAAAAGCCGCAGGGGAAAATGCGCTGCAGTAATCAAACACGTGCAGCCAAAACTACAAGCCCCAGCGTCCTGCACACCATTAGCGCGCAGAATGCTGAGGCAGCCGGCGCGCAGAAAATAAAAGTAAACAAAAAAAGGCCCGCCGCCGCTGCCCTTCTTCCTCACGGGCCAGCCAGCATGGCCCGTGGGAAAAAGAAAGAAAACCCCTCGCCGCCGCTGCCCTTCCATTCGATGGGCCAGCTGGCGCGCGAAAAATAAAAGTTAAAAAAAAAACCACCGCCACTGCCCTTTTCCCCCACAGGCCAGCCAGCATGGTCCGTGGTAATGAAACCCCCTGCTGCTGCTGCCCTTCCTTCTCATGGGCCAGCCAGCATGGCCCGTGGAAAAGAAAGCACCCCCCCCCCCCGACCATTGCCCTTCCTTCCCACGGGCCAGCCAGCATGGCCCGCGGGAAAGAAAGCCACCCCCCCCCTGAAAAAATAAACACAAAAACACAAACCAAAAACAATCAAAAACACTCAAAAATCCAAAAATGAAACACAAAAACAGCCAAAAACAAGAAAAAAACACAGACCCCCCAAAAAATATCCCAACCACCACCACCCCAAAAAAAACCCAGAGAGCTTACCAAAAGACGTCTTCTATCTTTTTTTTTAATGTGGGTTTATGTGGGTTTTAAGAGGAATGGGGTAGGTGGGTGGGTATGTTGGGTTTTAATTGGTTTTAATTGGTTGTACTGTTTTATGTGCATTTTAACTTGTTGTGAGCCGCCCAGAGTCGGGTTTACCTGATTGGGCGGCATATAAATTTGAATATAAATAAAAAAATACATGAGGACCGGAACTCAAATGAGAAAATAAAGAAAAAACTTACCGGAAGCGACACCCAGAGGACAGAAGAGAACAAGAGACAGGCAGAAAAGCTCACCACCTCCACCCAGAGGCCAAAAGAGAAAAAACATTCAAAAATATTAAAACTAATAAGATTAATTCCAAAATTAATCAAATAAGTTATAAAAACATTCAAAAATAATCACACTAATCTCAAAAAATACCAAAAAAACAACAACAGAAATCACTTTTCACTCAAAAAAACCAAAACAAAAAATAAAAAGGCATAAAAATAAACATTTTAAAAACCAAAATTAAATTTTAAACTAAATAATATTAAATTAAATAAATTAAATAAAATTAAAATTTGCATAAATATAAAACAAAAACCTTCAAAAACCAATTTAAAGAGCCCGGCACTGAGGAAGCCGGCACGCAAAAAAACAAAAAAAACCCACTGGGAGCGCAAGTCCGCAACAGACGGACACAGCGCCTCGAAGCCACAAGATCACAAAACCTTACAACACCATTTAAAACAGCCCAGCACCATTGGTTCAAGAAAAAACCCGAAACCCTTTACTATCCAACACAATTTTAAAAAGCCCGGCACCGCCGGGCAAAATATACTAGTAAATAAATAAATTCAAAGATCATAGCAAGTTTGAATAACAACAGGGGATTTTCCATTATTGTCAGTTGTAAAGAGCTATGTTACTTTTCTGTTAGGCTGGCCAGCCATTGTGTGTCTCTGTACCTGTGTATAAATTGATGCCATAATGTCTGATGAAGTGGACTAGATGCACGAAAGCTCACATTTAAATACAGGAGTTAATCTTTAAGGTGCCACAGCTTTTTTTTTTTGCCGTTTTTTGTTGTTTTGTTTTAATTACCCTCCGATACTCAAAGATTCAGTATTGGATCCAATTCCAATGCAGAATGCTCGGACTGCCAGTTTTTAAAAAATGATACTAAAATGATACTAAAATAAAAGAGTACAAGGGGGTAGGGTGATATTATTCTCATGACAGGATTGTACGGAAAGCTTGTGTGTGTGTGTGTGTGTGTGTGTGTGTGTGTGTGTGTGTGTGTGTGTGTGTGTGTGTTTTCCTTTCTGGAAAATTCTTTGCACACTTATTTCTCTGTTTTTATTTTTAAACAGATGTAGTTTTCATCCACAATGACAGAGGTTTTACCTTGTGATTTGACAAAAGTCCTCAGATGTCATTTTAACAACACACATTACCTCAGAAGCAGTAGTCAGAGGACTGCAATAAGGAAATAAGAATGATCTAAAAGTGAGAGAGGAAGGATTACTTCATTCTGTATGACTCATATCGCTAACTTAGTTTACTGAACTTTGAACTAATATTAAGAAGGATTTTTTTTTAAAAAAAAAAGTACGTCTAGAACCTGCTGTCTTGTTCTTTATTACCTATCACGCACACTAATTGCAATGAGGAATTATTGAAGAAGCGGGGTATGTTTAGCCTGCAGAAGACTGAAAGGCAATAGGATGGCCTTTCAGCTCAGAAAACTGAACGGATGTCACATGAAAAATGGAATAAGCTTGTTTTCTGCCGTAAGACCAAAACAAAAGGATTCAAATTACAATGTCAGGGTCCCCCTTCCCTGCGGTGGCTCAAATGGTTAAGACACTGAACTCACTGACTGGAAGGTCGGAGTTCGATTCCTGGGTACTGCAGTGAGCTCCCGCCTCTGTCCCAGCTCCTGCCAACCTAAGTTTGAAAGCAAGAAATTGCAAGCAGATAAATAGGGACCACTTCAGTGGGAAGGTAAATAGCGTTCCAGTGTTGAGACATGCCTGCCACATGTCCATGGAAACGTCTGCAGACACAGACAACACTGGTTCTTTGGCTATAAACATAGATGAGCACTGAACCCTAGAGTTGGATACGACTGGCAAGGGCAAATTTTACCTGTACTGCATGCTCACTGGAGTCACTGGTTTGTTTCCTGGCAAGATAGGGTGTCAAAGATGGCAGCCATCTAGGGCCCTTCTTTTTCTCATGTGCACCTTGCATCAGGGGACAAATATGGAGCAGCACCAGTGGGTCATGCCATCAAGGATGGCCAAAGATGCTGCAGGGAGAGGAGGCATGGCTGAGCATAACTAAGGGTTTAAAGCCCCTTTCCCTAGGAATCCTCTCCAGTGTTTCCCATGTGTACTTCTCCCACCCACTCTCCACTTTGATATGTTATAGGTATATAACTAGTCAAATACAGTGGTACCTCGCATAACGAATGCATCACATAGCGAAAAATGCGCATAACGAAGTGTTCATTATGCAAGGGTGATATCCCGCGTAACGAAAAAAAACGTTCGTTATGCTGGGTTTTTAGTAACCAGGGTATACCCGCTCAATGAGAACCCTGGTTAATGAACATTTCCCCCCATTGTGCGGGGTATCTCCCATAGGGAACCGCATAGCGAAGAGCTCCGTAGAACAGAGGGTTTTTTTTTGTTATGTGGGGTTCTACTGTATAGGAATTAATTGTGCCTAGATGCAGTTAGTTAACATACCCTGTTTCCCCGAATATAGGACCTCCTCCCATAATACGACACACACCCCTTTCCCCCCTGCCTTTGAAATATAAGGCCCCATCCAAAAATAAGACCTCCTTACCTCCTGGCTGTAAGGCGGCCGGCATGGCCCATAAGAAAGCCTGCCGCATCGGAGTCTCGATTGCCTCCCCGCTCACAACCAAGGAAAGTTTCCCCTGGTGAGAGCGGGATCGAGACTCCGACGCGGCAGGCCTTCTTATGGGCCACGCCGGCCGCCTCACAGCTGAGGCCAGTCTCGATCGCGCTTCCCCACTCGCAACCAAGGGACGCTTCCCTTGGTTGTGAGTGGGGAAGCGCAATCGAGACTGGTATTCTTCTTCATGGAAAAATAAGACATCCCCTGAAAATAAGACCTTGTGCTAATTTTGGAGTTTTTAAAAATATAAGACAGTGTCTTATATTCGAGGAAACACGGTAGTAGCTAAGCACAATATATGAATTTTCTTATTACTTCTTGGTGGCACAGTAAATGGGGTGGTTTGTATGGGAACAGAGATGCACTGAAGGATACAGGCTTATTCCTTATCCTAATCAATGGGATGGCAGGATAGAAGGCGGGTTGGCATGCCCAGCTTGGGACGGCTGCCACCAGATCCCCATAAGGGAAACCAAGAGATCTCTCCGCCCTCCCCACAGTGGATTTGCACCCTAGAGGGGCATGTCCCTTGATGGCTTGGTCACATGGTGAACTCAGTGTTGTGCTGGGACAACAAGATCATATGGCAGTTCGATCTTCTGACCTATGGATCTGCTGACTATGCTATGTCAATACTATGCTGCTGCAGCTAATCCAGGCAATGGCTTTTTTATATCCACCATCAGTTTCTTCCAACTTCTTCCAATAAATCTGTTAATGACTTTAATGTGCGTGTATCAGATTTGTGGGGGATATTTTGTCTGGGCCTGCCAAGGAGATTCTGACTAAATATCAGAAGAACTTCCTGAAAGAAAGAGATAATTGACAGTTGGTTGGACTACGTCTGAACATGGTAAGCAATCATTTGTTAGATGTTTTTAAAGCAGAGGTCAGAAGGCCACATATCAGGCATGCTTCAGCTGTGTACTCTCCTGCTTCGGTAACAAGATAACCCTTAGGATTTTGAATGGGTTGGTTTTAGATGATTTTATGGACGTTTTTATGGGGGGTTTTTTTATGTCTTGTTGTGAGCTGCCCAGAGTCGCTTCGGCGAGGGGGTGGAGATACAAATTTAATAAATAAATAGATAGATAGATAGATAGATAGATAGATAGATAGATAGATAGATAGATAGATAGATAGATAGATCACTGCTAATTCTACAATTTTATGGTTAAACAACATCAAAAGTACTACAGAAATATTATTTATACTTGTGTCAAAGCTGGCAAACATAACCTATTTATCTAAATGTATTGTCAAAAAACAAAAACTAAAAAACTAACCCAAGGGTCTAGCATTTACCTTATCCAGGAAAAACTGGTGTATAGCTTCCTGATCAGATTAGCAGGAACTTGTCCTGCTTTCTGTTCTGTACGGTATAGGGAAATATATCAGTACCCTGAACTGTTGTCCTACTTCACTGTATCACTTCCTACTCTGCAATAGTTTCTCAGGCACATTCTCTGATAAGAATACTTAGGCTATGGCTACAGACTCTTGAGTCGTGGATCTAGTTGTGGAGGTCCTTGTTTATGAGGAACTACTGTATTTTCTGGCGTATAAGACTACTTTTTAACCCCGAAAAATCTGTGCCAAAGTCGGGGGTCATCTTATAGGACAGGTAATTAACTGCAGCTTGTTTCCCCTTGCTTCATATGTTCGGCGCATATGGTGGGGGGTGCCGCGGCCAAGTCCCTGCTCTGTGCGGGGAGTATGAAGCAAGGGGAAGCAAGTGCACACATCTTCCTGTACCTCGAGGAGGAGAACGTGAGTGTGGATTGGCTCTCCACCAGAACCTGCCCATTCGACTCGGAGGGCTGCGCGTCTTCGGGTTGAGTGTGGGTTAATTTTTATTTGGTGTGCATTGGAAGAGAGGTAGTCTTATACGGCAAATATATTCCAAACTCTATATTTTAACTGGAAAAGTTGGGGGTCGTCTTATACGCCGTCGTCTTATACGCTGGAAAATACGGTAGTTTGATAAAAGATTTCACACTACATTTTTCACCTAAGCAGGGAAAAAAGCGTTGTGGGTTTTTCACTTAGGAATAATTG
Organism: Bradypodion ventrale; assembly: GCA_035047345.1. Classification (NCBI taxonomy): domain Eukaryota; kingdom Metazoa; phylum Chordata; class Lepidosauria; order Squamata; family Chamaeleonidae; genus Bradypodion; species Bradypodion ventrale. The sequence continues at coordinate 104,351,880 of JAWDJE010000005.1, read as the reverse complement.
CAGGTGTACTGACTTGAGCCTCTGGGAACTGAAGTCCAAGAACACCTGGGGGCCCAAGGTTGAGAAACCCTTCTTACACTTCTGCACTAAAACTACACTAAATAATTACAATAGCTAGTATCACTTTGGTGTATGCCGCATAATAAAGCTTAACCTTAGGGGGAAATGTAGTCTCATCTAAGTGCTGCGTTAAGATTATCTCACACCATACTAACACTTTTGTCCTTTTAACTAATTTACTAAGAAGCAAGTGTGTAGGACTGCAGTGGCTCAAGTAGGTAAGACGCTGACTGGGAAGCGGAAGGTCAGCAGTTCGATTTCCGAGGACTGCAGGACGGAATAAGCTCCCGTCTTTGCCCCAGCTCCTGCCAACCTAGCAGTTCGAAAGCAAGAAATTGCAAGTAGATCAATAGGGACCACTTCGGTGGGAAGGTAACAGCGTTCCGTGCGCTCCGGTGTCTAGTCATGCCTGCCACATGACCACGGAAACGTCTGCAGAAGCAGACAGCGCTGGGCTCTTCGGCTTTGAAACAGAGATGAGCACTGCACCCGAGTCAGATACGACTGGCTTTCGAGCAAGGCAAAACCTTTACCTAATGCAGATGTATGCTCTTTAATATACAGTATAAGCATTTCATTTTTCTCAGTATTAGGGTGTAGTCAGATGGGAAAATAGCTTATATTTTGCATTAGACCAGGGGTTCCCAAACTATGGCCCATGGGTCGGCCCTGGCTCACGACACCATTTCTTGTGGCTCGTTGCCACCGCACACAGAAGGGGAAGTGTACATGCTTACGTCAGCCATAAATGTGCCCACGGCTGTTGTAAACGGTTGCACCAGCCGTAAATGCACCTGCAGCTATCAACACAGAAGTGGGCACATCTACTTCTGCTTCCAGGGGCGTGATCTGGCCCGCTCAGGCTCACGGCATAAAGAAGTTGGAAACCCTTGCATTAGACTATCGAACAGTCTAATACAAGTTATTTCTCAGAATCACACAACACACAGAAGACTGTGAACCAGGAGGTTCCTGCTCCATGTCCAAAGGGAATCTTTTTGGTACAGCAGTAGAACTACTACTTTTTAGGCCTTGGCTAGAGCACGTCCTGCGCAGATCGAAGGGTCACTTTAAGGGAGGTTGTTCCCAGTGAAGCAACCTTTTCCAGGATAATCAGACATGATCCTTTCTTACCATCTGATCACATTCTTAGACTAAAACTACAGAAGACGCTGCACAGTAACGCATAATGAATACTAAAAAGTTCCTTCCAAAGAATAGCTGAGTTAGTAGCATCACATGCATCCCGAAATCCATTAGAGAAGTGTAGCAATTACACTTATATACCACCCCATATTACCGCGGTGGCTTAGTGGTTAAAGCACTGAACCTGAAGATTGGAAGTTTGGCGTGTCAACAGTCTGAGACCCGAGTGCTGCACAACAAAGCCTTTGCCCCAGCTCCTGACAACCTAGCAGTTCGAAAAGGAAGAAATTGCAAGTACTGTACTGTAGATAAATAGGGACCACTTTGGTGGGTAGGTAAACAGCGTTCCGTGCACTCTGGTGTCTAGACATGCCTGCCACATGTCCACAGAAATGTCTGCAAATGCAGACAGCGCTGGCTCTTTGGCTGTAAACAGAGATGAGCACTGAACCCTAGAGTCGGATACAGCTGGCTTTCGAGCAAGGGCAACCTTTACCTTTACTTATTCGTAGTGTACTGTCCATTTCTTCCAGTATACCAGTAACATTGGGGGTGATGGAATGGAATGCAGTAAGTTTACTTTGCCATTTAATATAAGTAACTTATTAATGATCAGTGCACCTTGGAATGCAGTTTCTTTTGTAGTTTTAGTTCTATATTTAGAAAAGGGAAACATCCCTAGTATTGGAATGGACGCACATGTCCCAGTTTAAATGCTTGACAACAGGTGTTCTCTGTGTGACTTTTTCTAAAGGATGGTTTCATGTGGAGTCATTAAGATTGGCTTCCCTCACTCGAAAATAACCAGAATACTCCTCACCCCTACCCATGGGAAGCATTTCCCAAATTAAAACAGAAAGTACAGGCAAGTTATAGCTAGCAATAAAAGGAGATGTTCAAGTAGTCCAACAATATCAACTATTTTGACCAGTAGCAACTTTTCAAGATCTCAGAAGATGTGTTACAGTTATCACACCACACTATTATTTCTTCTCTTAAAAGGTAAAGACTCATAACAGAAAATCAGTTCACAACAGACCTTCTTCTCAGCTGGAAGTATTGCAAAGGACAATCCAGCTATTTTCCCAGTAAATGCACTTTTCTAGGATTATTCTAGGGCTTTTGCCCAACTTCAGGTGATTCGCCAGTTGCGCACGCTCCTGGACCGGGGCTCCTTGCTTATGGTCACCCACGCTCTGGTCACTTCCCGACTAGATTATTGTAATGCGCTCTACATGGTGCTGCCCTTGACAACCATTCGGAGGCTGCAGCTGGTCCAGAATGCGGCAGCCTGGGTGGTGATGGGATGTGGGCGATTGCCCATGCCTCACCGCTACTTCGGCAGCTGCACTGGTTACCAGTTTGTCTCCGGGTGCAATTCAAGGTGCTGGTTTTGACCTTTAAAGCCCTATATGGCAGTGGGCCAGGATACCTTAGAGACCGCATCGTCCCAAGAGTGTCTGCCCATCCAACCAGAGCGGACCGGAGGGGCTCTCTAATAGTGCCATCAACTAGGGGTGCACATCTGTCCAGCACCCGAAGGAGGGCCTTCTCCGTGTCCGCACCAACTCTCTGGAACCTCCTGCCAACAGATCTAAGACTTCAAAGAGATTTGCTGCCCTTCAGGAAAGGATTGAAGACCTGGCTGGCAGGGCAGGTGTGGGGCCTGAATGGGAACACGGTCCCCACCTGCTGGCTTATGTAAACCATTAAGAACTCTCTCTTCATCTTTTTATAGTGGGTGGGATGGGTGGATGGGATATGGGTCTTTTAAAGTGGGTGGGATATGGGTCTTTTCAAAGTGTTTTTATGTGTTTTTAGAATTTGTTGTAATGCCGCCCTGAGTCGGGTTCTGCCTGAGTGGACGGCATATATAAATATGACTATTAAATTAAATTAAATTAAAATTATTAAATTAAATTAAAATTATTAAATTAAATTAAATTATTGTTGTTGTTGTCCAGTCGCATAGTCGAGTCTGACCCTTTGCGACCCCATGGGCCATTGCACGCCAGACATTCCTATCCTCCACCATCCTCTGCAGCCCACTCAGCTCTATGCCCATTGCGTCAACAATGCCATCTAGCCATCCCATCCTCTGCCGCCACCCCTCCTTTTACCCTCAATCTTTCCCAGCATCAAGGCCTTCTCGAGTGAGTCCTCTCTTCTCGTTTGGTGTCCAAAGCAGGGAAAAAAGAGAGCTTCATGGTAGTGTAAGAAAAACAAACAATAAGAACAGTCATTTCTGCATGGAAGGGAACACATCAACTTCATAGAACTAATGAAAGTAGAACTATAGCTATATATTCGGGCATAGTTTACTCTTGCTTAAAGCTTCTTCTGTAAACATTTATTTCTGGGATATGGTTCAATAGTACAGCAGCCAGGCAGAATTTAGGGATACCAATTTAACTTATTTAATACAAAGGGTACACACTGCAGCTTACAACATATGCAGAATTCTTTGAGTTTGAATCTGCACATGGCTCTTTCATCCTGTTGCAGCCACAGGAAAAAAATCCTGTGCATGTATATGATCAGTGATGCGCTGCTCCCGGTGCCCACAGGTGCACGGGCACCGGGAGCGGAAATTTTCCCAGGCCACGCCCACTTGGAAGGCCACGCCCACCTCCCTACCCCAGGCCATGGTATGGCCAGCCAAGTGGGCATGGCCCACAGAGTTAGCCATGTCAACAGTTAGCCACGCCCAGGGTGGGGGGTAGTAAAAAGAATTTGCAGCACATCACTATATATGATCTACGCTCGGATGTGTTATCACAAAGGCTAAGCCTCTTCATTTCTTCTTGTTTGCTGTCCTGGTTTCCCTGTTCCTTGGTGGGGTATGAAAAATGAAGTGGAGGAGAACAGCAGTGGCTCATACTTAACAAACTTTCCCCAACAATTAGTAGAACAACAAGAAATTGGGAAGCAGAAGCACTCATCATAACAATCTGCATAGCCACAACTACCCCACATAAGGAGTTCGAAAATGCAGACAGCTTAATTGGTTTTTATAAATAAGCGAGGAGCAGGTCCTTGCTCCAATAGTCTATAGAAAGTTAATTATTCTTATTTGGCAAAAATCAAACCAATTACAACAGGTCATTGTACAAGCAGTTGGACAGTTTCTAAGTTTATGTAAGAAGGTATTACTTACTAACTAGACAACTTTCTTGTGCTAAATTGGAAACTGTTGTACTACTTGTAAAATAGACACGTATGTGAGCAGAATGAACAAACAGGATACTACCCTTTGCATTACAACATGCTTACCCTGCAACAATATATATTATTGTTGCAGTTTAAGCCTGATGTTATATATAATTTTGGGGGAAATCAATTCTCTCCTTGATATTTTGAGGATGGCAGCGAAACTCACTAGGAAATCAGAAGCCGGTGGAAGTTTCAGATGATGAAATATTTCTTGCTACTGAGAAATTCCCTGGGCTTCAATGTTGTCACTCCTGGCTCCACTACATTAATTCCTTTCAAGGGTTTCTTTGCTATGTATTCAAATATAGCACATAATGCCCCAAAGGCTTTCTATTTTTGGGTTGGTGGAGATTTTTTGTAAATATGGTTTAAATAAAAGCTATTAATTTTCACCAGTGTTAGAGTGGTTTCTTTAAAAAATGGACAATTGCCTAAAGATGTGAATCATGCTCATTATATTAAAAGGGAAGTTGACTCATCTGAATAAAGGAAATGTTAAATACCTTCCAAAATATATTTCTTATACAAGTCTACTTAAACATAAGCTCAACCGAATTCCGTAAAATTACTCTCACAAGTAAATGCTACATACAAGTAGTGTGTGCTGGATTGCAACTGAGTCTTCCTCTTGATGAAAAATCATTTGCTAGATCTTGCTTACTACTGCCGTGGGCTGCGGTGGCTCAAGTGGTTAAGATGCTGAACTTAAAAGACTGGAAGGTCCAAGTTCAATACCCAAGTACTGCACGATGGAGTGAGCTTCTGTTTCTGTCTCAGCTCCTGCCAACCTAGCAGTTTGAAAGCAAGAAATTGCAAGTAGATAAATAGGGACTAATTCAGTGGGACATTATTTTTAGAAACACTTCTGTCCCACCCAGGACAACCAGTTAACAAACTAAGTCCACAAGCCAGACAAAAGGGATGCAAGTGGATAGATTTCACTGTTAGAAACTTGGAAAGTTCTGTAGGCACCAGAAAGGTTCACACCTTTCAGTTCTGCCCAGCCCAATAAATACAAGCAGAGGATTAAAAGCTAGGAAGAGGAATAAGATACTGTACTGCTTACTCTTAATTATACAAGATTATATGAGATACAACAGTAAGGATATAAATTGGTCAATAATAAACAGATATCCTAATTACTGCAATTTTAGGGAGGATTATGTGTACATAAAGAGTATAAGAGGAACATACGGAACTGAAGGAAATTAATATGCATGAATTACCTTACTCACCCCTTCCACCCATATGAGGAAATATATTATGTTCTGTAATACAATATTTATGTACAAGGAGGCAAATGGGATGAACTTTATGTATTGCTTGAGCCTCCCCCTTTTCTGTTTTCATAAAGTTGTAAAATATCATTGTTATTGTCTGAAATCTTGCTTGTATTCTGCACAGCCTATGCAATTTACAGAGGCTAACTGTAGCTAACTGGCAAGGTGGCAGGATGCATCTTGGTTGTGCAGTCAGGTATGTGACTGCACAACCAAGATAAGTAAAGCTAAGGCACCAATTAAATTAAAGGAACCATTTTCCCAAAGAAATGAGGTACAGTAATTAGAAGTAAAAAAGAAAAGAAAGACAGAAAATGTTTGGTTTGTTTAGTCCCCAGGGTGATGGAAGGCATAATACTATATTCCCTATTTTCTTTTTATTTGAATTCAAGTTTTTCTCATTTATTTAAGAGTACTACCAAGAATGTAATTTCTTGGTGTACTAAAAAAATAAAATAAAAAAAGAACAGAAGCACATTCTAACATCTCATAAATTAGCTGAAATTAGCTGCTGCAATTTGTACAATTGGTGCATGATCATCTGCAGAATTTTGGAAATAACTAGAAAAGGAACTATAATGTTAATCTATTACTTCTTTAACCCAGAGCAGACATGCTCCTTTTAATATGTATTTTAACTTTTTTTTTTTTATGTACTATGCTGGTCTTGGACCATAATAAAAATTGATTGACTGAATATAAACATAAGGAAAGATAAAAGAAAATAGAGCAGAACCTCAGTTAATGTACTTAATGCATTCTCCAAGACATTTCTTACAGCAAAAAAATAATTTAATCGAATTTCCCATAGGAATGCACTGAATGCAATTTCCCATAGGAAAGCATTGAAAACCAAAATACATTAACCGAAACACGGTTTCCCATAGGAATGCATTGAAAACCAATTAATCTGGTCCTCCAAAAAATTCTGTAAACCGAGCCACTATTTTCTATGGGTTTCCTTTTGCTATGCAATTTTTATGTTAACCGAGCCGTTTGTTAACTGAGGTTCCACTGTACAAGCACTGGCCAGACAGGTAAGCTGACTCTTCACATATTGCCTGGTCATAATTAGCTTAGATTTTAAATTTCAAGTTCAACCATTCTGAATCACAATATTGACTGTGTCTAGAGCTTGGGTCTCCAACCTCTGTTTTTTTGGGCTTCAATTCCCAGAAGTCTAAGTCAATTCCCCAAAACGGTGATCAGCCAATGTACTAACTTAAGCTTTTGGGAATTGAATGTGGGCATGTGCCCCACATTGGGAACCACTGTCTAGAGCGTCTTAGCCCCTCAAGGGAGAAAATGCTGCCACCACATCAGTAAATTTGTCTTGTAACATTTGAACTGCTGTCCTACTCAATGCCAATACTTGGGGTGGTGGTTTAGAAGCACTTCTGTCCCATCCAGGACAACCACAGCAAACCAACTAAGTCCACATGCCAGACAAAAGGAATGCAAATGGATAGATACAAGTGGGGGGTACAGATTTTCAATGCAAGTTGCTACCAAGCTCACTTCTGGTGTGAACTGCCTCCCTGCGTACATCTCCATCCGACACAGCCGCCATCCAAGACTCTTTCGTATTTCTGAATCAAAGTAGAACTTGGTATCATATCATCCATAACAAACAGGAATCTATGAATTAATACCCCATATTCTAAAATCTGCTGTGAAAGAAGAAGTGTACCTTATGCAGCAAACCTCAACACCCATCCTGGGGCGAAAGCTCCACTTTGTACAAGAAGATTTCACTGCTGCCTTCGGCCACTCCCCTGAATCAAACCAGGGCTATTTACAATTGTTAGAGAGATACACAAAATGGTAAATTAGTTACGATCTCCTCCTACCTTTGCCACCCAGTTGAACAACGGTGACATCCTCGCAAGTTGTAATTCTAGATATTTTCTTTCCTCCTCTTCTTTTCTCACTATTTGTATTTTGTGTTTTAAAAAAAAAACACCACCCTTTCTCACATCTTCCTCAAACAGAAAGCTCCTTTACTAGGAGACATGAAACTGCTCTTTCAGAGCACTGTATCCCCTTCATGCTGCAAAGCAACATGCCTGCTCCTAGGTCCGCAAGCAAGTAACTATGAGGTCACTACTCTCTCACGCACAATTTCAAGGTCTCTCACAGATATTTCAGTACAAGAAAGGAAAACGCTGGGAAGCTTAACAGAAGGGATTCTTCTATAGGCTGCTTTCAAAAGAAGACTCCACCTCCACTGTGGGAGAAGAGGGGGGTGAGAAGAAAGTACCAACAAAGTCCTACTCTGTAGATGATCTCTCAGGAAGTTGTGACACGCAGTCGCTGATGTAGAAGAGAACTGCAATAACCTGCCAAGAAAGGGGGTGGGTGAGGGGGGGGGGAGTGAATGAACGTATACTTACAATTTTTAAGGAGTTCTGAATAAAAGAGAGTACTGTATTCATAAGCAAGACTCTTTTTTTCAAAAATCCTAGCCGTTAATACAGCTTTCCAGCATTCAAATAAATAATGTCTCTTCTGGTTGAAAATGAAAACAAAACACGAAATTCGGTTAAACTGCTCTTTGCTAAAGACTGAGGATATCACATTCGAGCAGCAGTCTTTTTTTTTTTTTTTTTTTGGTAATATAAACATGCAATACAAAATGAGCTTTTGTGATTTCTGTAGCTCATGTGCGCTATAAAATATTGTGGTTTTTAAAACTGAAAGAGAGGCTAGAGTTTTTTCTTCACAAACAGCAGACATACTGTATATATAAATATGTCCTTGTTAAACTGCCAGAATTCCCCCTCCCAAGGCATATATAATTACTGAATAAAACTTGATCAAGAAATCAGAGCATGCAATCTCTTATGAGCAATACCAACTGTTTCAGTTGAGTTTCCATTGCTACCGTATTTATTCGAGTATAACGCGCACTCGTGTATAACGCGCACCCCTAATTTCCCATGAAATATTGGTATAAAATTTTTTTTTACACGCCTCGTCTCCCGCGCCACCCAATCAGATCCCGCCAGCCGCGCGCCCCTGGGCCCGTGGGTGGGGCAGACGGTGCATCTCAGCAGTGCCTACCGTACTCGGCGCCGGCTCCTTGAGTCGCGCGGCCCGGGTAGGCGTGGAGCACGCCGCGGCCCTCTCCCGTAGTGTTCCATTCTCGGTGGGTGCGTGCAGGTGAGCGGCGGCGGCAGCGGGGCCTGGGCGCCTGGGAGGAGGGCCGCGGCGTGCTCCGCGCCTACCCGGCGCCGGCTCCTTGAGTCGCGCGGCCCGGGTAGGCGTGGAGCACGCCGCGGCCCTCTCCCGTAGTGTTCCATTCTCGGTGGGTGCGTGCAGGTGAGCGGCGGCGGCAGCGGGACCTGGGCGCCTGGGAGGAGGGCCGCGGCGTGCTCCACGCCTACCCGGGCCGCGCGACTCAAGAAGCCGGCGCCGGGTAGGCGCGGAGCACGCTGCGGCCCTCCCCGGAGGGTTCCCTTCTCGGCGGGTGCGTGCAGGTGAGCGGCGGCGGCAGCGGGACCTGGGCGCCTGCCCAGGTCCCGCTGCCGCCGCCGCTCACCTGCACGCACCCGCCGGGTCGGGAAGGGAACCCTATGGGAGAGGGCCGCGGCGTGCTCCGCGCCTACCCGGCGCCGGCTCCTTGAGTCGCGCGGCCCGGGTAGGCGTGGAGCACGCCGTGGCCCTCTCCCGTAGGGTTCCCTTCTCGGCGGGTGCGTGCAGGTGAGCGGCGGCGGCAGCGGGGCCTGGGCGCCTGGGAGGAGGGCCGCGGCGTGCTCCGCGCCTACCCGGCGCCGGCTCCTTGAGTCGCGCGGCCCGGGTAGGCGTGGAGCACGCCGCGGCCCTCTCCCGTAGTGTTCCATTCTCGGTGGGTGCGTGCAGGTGAGCGGCGGCGGCAGCGGGACCTGGGCGCCTGGGAGGAGGGCCGCGGCGTGCTCCACGCCTACCCGGGCCGCGCGACTCAAGAAGCCGGCGCCGGGTAGGCGCGGAGCACGCCGCGGCCCTCCCCGGAGGGTTCCCTTCTCGGCGGGTGCGTGCAGGTGAGCGGCGGCGGCAGCGGGACCTGGGCGCCTGCCCAGGTCCCGCTGCCGCCGCCGCTCACCTGCACGCACCCGCCGGGTCGAGAAGGGAACCCTCCGGGGAGGGCCGCGGCGTGCTCCGCGCCTACCCGGCGCCGGCTTCTTGAGTCGCGCGGCCCAGTCCTCGTGTATAACGCGCACCCAAACTTTGAGCCTTTTTTTGGGTATAAAATTTTGCGCGTTATACACGAATAAATACGGTAGGTCTGTGTCAAATGGTGATACAGTGGAACCTCATACAACAATCGCCCCGTATAGCAACAAAATCGCACACCAATTAGGTTGGGGGGGAATGGCGTCCCGCCAAAAAAATTTCCCTATGGGAAAAATCATATAACAATTTTTCAATGGGAAAAACCACTTAGCATATATATATATATATATATATATATATATATATATATATATATATATATATATATATATATATATATATATATATATATATATATATATATATATATATATATATATATATATATATAGATATAGATATAGATATAGATATAGATATAGATATAGATATATAGATATATAGATATATAGAGATATAGATATAGATATAGATATAGATAGATAGATAGATAGATAGATAGATAGATAGAGATAGATAGATATAGATAGATAGATAGATAGATAGATATAGATATAGATATAGATAGATAGATAGATAGATATAGATATAGATATAGATATAGATAGATATAGATAGATAGATAGATAGATGCATGATGCATCCCATAGGGGAAATCGCTATACAATGCATATATCGTATAGCAATTGTTTTGTACAACGACGAGCCCCGAGGAATGGATTAAAATTGTTGTATGAGGTACCACTGTATATGCATTTTCTTATTACTTCTTGGTGGCACAGCAAATGGGGTGGTTTGCATGGGAACAGAGATGCACTGATGGGCTTATTCCTTATCCTAATCAAATGGGATGGCAGCTTGGGAGGGCTGCCACCAGATCCCCATAAGGGAAACCAAGAGATCTCTCTGCCCCACCCCCCAGTGGATTTGCACCCAAGAAGGGGGGGGGCATGTCCCTTGATGGCTTGGTGACATGGCGAACCCAGTGTTGTGCTGGGACAACAAGATCACATGGCAGTTGGATCTTCTGACCTATGGATCTGCTGACTACGCTATGTCAATACTATGCTGTTGCAACTAATCCAGGCAATGGCCTCTTTATATCCTCCATCAGTTTCTTCCAACTTCTTTCAATAAATCTGTTAATGACTTTAATGTGTGTGTATCAGATTTGTGGGGGATATTTTGTCTGGGCCTGCCAAGGAGATTCTGACTAAATATCAGAAGAACTTTCTAAAAGAAAGAGATATTTGACAGTTGGTTGGACTACCTCTGAACATGGTAAGCAATCATTTGTTAGATGTTTTTAAAGCAGAGGTCAGAAGGCCACATATCAGGCATGCTTCAGCTGTGTACTCCTGCTTCGGTAACAAGATAACCCTTAGGATTTCATACATTAAAATCCAGCAGTGCTGGATTAATTGGTGTTGGGGCCGGATCCGGCCTGTGAGCCATAGTTTGGGCATCCCTGGTTTAAGCAGAGAAAATGACAGCTTAAAATCTATCTCATCCTGTTGCAAAACAGAGTGCAAGGCGTGATTTATTTCTGCTTCTGGTGAGAGAAACTACATGACCGGCCCACTGAACCACGTCCTGAAAAGTTTGGGCACCCCTGTGGTAGACAAAAGGGGCATTAAAACACAACTGCAAATAAACTGCAAGAACACATGTGTGAGCTTGAAAACAAAGATCTATATCACAGCAAGCGACATAATCTCAACAGGAAAGCCCCGTGGAACGGATTTAAATCATTGTATGAAGTACCACTGTATTACTAAAACTCTCTCTAACAATTGCTAGAACAGAATGAAATATCTAGAAAATAAGAGTTGTGTTCAAAACAGGTTTATAAGATGTACAATGTAGAGCTTAGAAAACATTTCTTTCTTTTTTTTTCTTGGACTACAACTTTAAAGAATTTCTCAGCCACCACTGAAAGTGTTATTTTCCCAAATTTTATATGCATATACAGTGCCAGTGTATATCAACCATTCACTCAGCACAGTCTACTTTTCATGTTCTGGTATAAAGTCAAAAGGCCCTCTTTCCAAGAGGTTAGTAAAGTCAGATGTCAAAAAGCATCTCAACTAATAAATATATCAGAACTTTGAAAGCATTTTATATACAGTACATTGTATTGACAACCCACAAACCTATAAACTGGGGTCCTTCTAGACAACAAATCCATTTTGCAACCACCTTCAGTGTGATCTTGTATAGGCACACACTGCCTAAATTCCAGACAACACATGTCTTACATTTAGGATCACCAGGTCTCAGGGCTAGAACCTTGCAGACTTTTTAGTGCTCCAACCATGTGAAGAGATGATTCTCATGACAAGCAATGCTCGAGGATGAGGTTTTTATTTTTGTGTCTGAAAACTCGCTTTACAGCCTGGGCACTAATCTCCATGCATACTGGGCTGATGTTAGTTCTCAATGGCTGTGTGCAAACATGCGTGCATTTTGTGTTGTGCAGGCACAAGAAAAATCCCCCCCGGATTGTTGCCTTGCCATGGTGAGAGGATGTGTGTAGCTCAATGAGGCTATGGGCTATGCCATGTAGGGCTACACAAGACAAGAAGGCCATAGTGGTGAACTCAGACTAAATGCAACTCACTGGAAAAGGAAGTGGCAACCTGCTCAGATAGCTTGAACAAGAAAATCCCATGGACAATATCAAAAGATAAGATGACAGAGAAGCCTAGCATGCTGTGGTCCATGAGGTTGTGAAGGGTCAAACTCGACTGTGAGACTGGACAACAAAATTCAGAAGAAAAGGCTAGGAACAACATGGTGGGGATTGAGAAGAGATGTAGTGGGTGATTGCACGTGGACCCACAACACCATTTAATGCAAGGTAGGGAGTAGAACATTTTTGTTGCACAAGTCCTGGTGACATCAGAACAGAGCCTAGAGCAGGGGTTCCCAACCTAAGGCCCATGGGCCGGATCCAGCCCATGGCGCCATTTCATGTGACCTCCAACCCCCAAGGGCATTCAAGAAACAATATGGCCACCCCTTTGAAGCTGTTGGGACAAAATGGCCACCCCCATCATGCAGGAAGCGCAAAATGGCCATCTAACCCTCAAAGCTGACTGAGAGAGTGTGACCCGGCCCCTGGCTTTTAAAGGTTGGGAACCCCTGGCCTAGAAGGATAAAGGCTTTTTGTGGCTGACAGTGAGCCTTCCACAGGTTCCAGCAGCAATGTAGATCCCAGAAAACCTTTCCAGTATCACCTACAGCTGTACATACAGTTGCCCTAATCTGGGTTCCACCATTCGGCTATCACACCCATTGGTTACAAACTCTGACGTGAACTCATTCACTTACTGAACTACACATTTCATATTAAAACATTTGAGGCATGTATTTGACTTCGGTCTTCTCATTGAGTCTTTGGTGACTTACCACCACCACCACCAGCAGATTGCAAAGGTGGCTATAGTTCATTCCTTACTCTGCTTCTCAGAGGAAAAGCCAGGCTATGTGGTCTTGTACAAGCTGCACAGCCCCAGGGTGCTCCCAGATGACAGATATAGGAAACTCTGTACAGTGGAACGCCGGATAATGTCAAAACTCCGTTCCACGGAGTGCAGCGCTATCCGGATTTTGATGCTATGCGGTCCCTATGGGAGATGCTCCGGATAACGACCAAAAAGTGTTCGTTATCCGGAGCATTGATACCCAATGCCCCACATAACTACCATTTTGTAGCATTTTTGGCATTGTGCGGGGCATCACGTGGTGCATAATGAACGCGTCGTTATGCAGATTTGGCATTATCCGGTACAGTCATTATCCGGAGTTCCACTGTACCTATAAAAAGCTGAAGCTAACTTGAATGCGTGTTGTTGGTTTTTAATGGTGGCTGTAACTGATGGACACGAGGAATGCTGTTCGGGGAACTACAAGAAAAGGAAAAGTGGAAATAGATGTGACAGATCCTGATGTGTGTGCTCCACAGATCAATCACAGCAAGCCAGTTATACTCTGCCCCTTACTCCTTTCAAGCCACACAAATAGCAGAACTTCCTCCTAAGAAAAATATGTGAGGACTGAAACAACGCATGAAGTCTACAAGCATGCACTTTGTTTCAGCTCCCTTCTTTAGTCTGGTTACATAACTTGGATTTCCAAGTCAATTAATTTCCATGATTTGAGACATTCTTCTACCTTAAAACATGGTGGACAGCGGTGAAGAAACAAAAACATCTTCACTTTCAGACATTCAAAGCAGAATCTGGACACAAGATAGTCATGCCACTGCTCAACATTCAGAATTCATTTGACTATGGGGAGCCAGTTGTCCCAGTTCAATAACTGCACAATGTGTCAAAGGGGTGGGGGCAAGCAAAAGATCAAGAGAGCTCACCTCGTCCTTTTGGTTTTTTACCAGTCTCATTACTGGCCACCCAGGTTTTTCTGTAACAAACATGTGAGTCATGTAGTCTTTGTGGTTTTCAGTTCCCTTTTCTCCTTCTTCTTCCATGTCTAGGCCAGACATGAAACTGTCAAAATGAAGGCACCTTTTGGTGAGTTCATTCTGCAGTTCCTTTTGCCTGACCTACCGTGAGAAAGATTAGCCTGATGCACCTCAAAGAAGTTTATTTTAACCAAAAAGTACTGTATTAGTTTTCAAGACTGTGAGTGGATTAGATTTCACTCATTAGATTCAGGGATTAGATTTCACTACATGTCGGCCTTTCCTTAGGAAATTGGACTAGGGAAGAGCCTAAGTGATGGCTCATCAATGGAGGGAGATAGCAAAGTATTCTCAGCTAGTGGGAATTGTATTTGTGATTTGGTATTCGCCTAGAAAAAGTTACAGGGTGCTCCTCGTGTTATTTCTGAGCAGAATCCTTTGCCAATCACAGTGTCATCCTTGAATTGTTAGGTGTGTTTGTTTCTTGTCTGTTGTATTTGTAATCAAAACATTCAAAATCACAACTGGTCTGTTTTTAAGAAACCCAAACTCAGGCAAGCATGCAGTTTATAGCAGCTGCGTGTTCCATTCCACATGGAGGCACATACCAAGGATGTCTCAACTTGAGCTGCTCCAGCTATGACCTTAGCACAAGCCCATATAGTTGTTGATGTGACTAGCTAGCATGAACCTGCTCACAGAACAGGATCTCTCCTTCACCCTTCTCTCGTTTAACAGAAAGGCAACCCTGAAGCAACAGAAGGTAAAACACCCAACATCTGTTTGGCCTTTTTTTGATGTAGCAACTATGGTATAGTTACTGTAGCAAAAGAAAGTATTTTCCCTTTCACATGAAATGGCAGAACAATTTTACCAGATGGGATACTGGAATCACAGGACACTTGATAACATCACTGTCCTAACTGACTCATTTCCACAATCCCCAAATTCATGCCATTCATTACCTATGGAATTCACACATGGCTCATCCAGCAGCTGGATTATTGCCAGCATGTTGATGCATTCAGGGAATTGATTTTAGCATATGCATCACACTGAGAACAGATTCTAAAAAATTATTTGGTTAGGGTTACATACTTTTTACAAGTTTTAAAGCAGTGGTTCCCAACCTACTGCCCATGGGCTGGACCCGGCCCATGGTACCATTTCATGTGACCTGCCGCCGCCCTCGGAGGTGGAAGCGGATGCATTTATGACAGATGTAAAACGCACCCGCTCATGCATAAACATGGTTACGTCCACCGTAAATGTGCTGCGGCTGTCATAAATGCAGAAGCGGGTGCATTTACTTTAGCTTCCGGGGTGTGTGGTCTGGCCCTCTCAGCCTCCTAGCCCCGTCGGTCTGTTCCCTCACCCAGCCAGGGCTGGAGGGAAGGAGGAACACCTGGAGTGACTGGCAAGGCTTGAAAAAGGCCACCACCAGAGCCGGGGGGCCCTGCCGGACTGCCTCCGAGCCCTGTCGGTCTGCTCCCTCGCTCAGCTGGGGCTGGAGGGAAGGAGGAACACCTGGGGTGACTGGCGGGGCTTGAAAAACAATGCTGCCAGAGCTACCCGCCCCACTGGGCTGCCTCCGAGCCCCGTCGGTCTGTTCCCCCGCCCAGCTGGGGCTGGAGGGAAGGAGGAACATCTGGGGTGACTGGCATGGCTTGAAAAATGCCTCTGCCAGAGGCATACCTGTCAAGTTTTGGATTTGGAAATTTCCCAGCAAATAAGGGATACTTGACAGCTATGCTTATCCTGTGCTGCCCTCCAATGGTGGCAATAGGGCATTGCAGTCTAATTAATAAGGGATGACGGCGGGAAAGAGGGTAAAATAAGGGGTTTTCCTGGCCAATAAGGGATACTTGACAGCTATGGCCAGAGGCCACCCACCCACCCACCAGATTGCCTCTGTGCCCTGCCGGTCTGCTCCCTCACCCAGGCGGGGCTGGATTCTCCAGACCCCTGCCCTTGGTGAGAGCAAGGGCGGGGAGAGAAACTGGAGAGAGACTGGCGTCAGTTGAGTGCTGACCGGTGGGGCTTCAATATCATGCCACTGCCGGAGCAGCCAGACTTGTCGTTTCCCCACTCATGGTGAGAGTGGGGGCAGGGAGAGAGACAGAGGGACAGGGAGACAGACTGATGCTGCCTCAGCTGAAGACATTGAGCTGGGGCTCCATCTGGGATGTGAGCTGAGCACCATCACCTGGGGATTTTGTTGATATTGAAGAAATTTGATGTCATGAAATTATGCATTATGTGATGTATATTGATTATTTTTGGATTGTTTATTGATTGTATTGGATTGTATTATTGTAGTGTTATATTGTATATGCATTGATGTTGTATTGTCGCCCTGAGTAGGCCTACGCTAAGTAGGGTGGGGTATAAATAAAAATTATTATTATTATTATTATTATTATTATTATTATTATTATTATTATTATTATTATTATTATTATTATTATCATCATCATCATCATCATCATCATCATCATCATCATCATCATCATCCAGGAGGCATGGTCAGGCCCATGGTGTAAAAAGGTTGGGAACACCTGTTTTAAAGCAATTGGCTGTACACTGAGAATTCTTACTTATTTATGTCAAGAGTTGGAGAACCGGGGGCAACAAGGAGGATTCTTCTCTGGCTCCTTGAAGCACTGCTCTAGGCATATGAGGTGGCTCTTGGGCTGCCTATGCGATCGAGCAAGGGGAAAGCTCTCTGCTCCTCCTGTTCCTTTCATTCCTTGCCTGGAGGATATCCCTTAAACGGAAGGACTTGCGAGATAGGTCTTGCCTGCACCTGACTTCCCTTGCTGATCTGAATAAAATCTGTTCTCATCTGCATCCAAACACGTGTAGGGTTGCCATAATTCTCTCTCGCCAAACCGGGACAGCCACGTGACATCATTGCATTCTTCAAACCGCGCATGCGTCGGATGGGGTTGTCTGGGAGGGTGTGGGTCTAAGACCCCGCAGAATCCTGTCCGGGGCAGACAGCCTTCATCAGTTTAAAATACACTGTAGTCAAGAATCACATGGGGTTATTCAACCATGTGATTCTTCCTGCAAAAGACTATTCTTGATGGCTCTATTTTTATTTTATTTTTTGAATAAAATTTCTTCGCCCACTCTTGAAACCACCCTTCCTCCCCTGAGGTCACCCCACCCTCCCCTTCACACACACCACTGAAGTAGACTTATCCTCAAAACCCACATGAAGATCCCTTGGAAGAAAGTTCTAAAAAGGGGAATTGAACAGCAATGCAGTCCATGGCGCCTCCGTTTCCCTCCAGAAAGAGAAAAGCAGGAGACAGGAACAGATTTATTTTAGAGGAGGACCTTTGCAATGGAGGACTCTTCACTTTCTGTCCACCCTGTTCCCTTCCTCTCTAGGAATACCGACTCTATGCAATTAACCCTTTGCGGTCACGTGAAGGAGGAATCTTCCATCCAGTGTATGGTGGAGGTTTGGCTTCTTAGATATGGGTATTTCTTGCTCCCTCCCAGCTTTTGAGGAAAATGGCTGAGGATGACTCCTTGTCCCCCAAACTTCAAGGTGAGCCAAGGGATTTTTGCAAAGAGTTATTTCACTGCCTTTCTTTCAATTATCTCGCTTGCAAGTGTCTTCCCTACCCGTCGGACTTCTCAGGGTGCTGTTTTGTCTTCGCTGCTTTCAAGCAGAATAATTGAAAGAAAGGCAGGAAGGCAGTGATTTAAATAAATCAAGGTTTATTTAAATTTCCATAGCATCCTTGCCTGTTTGTTCTCAGGCACAAAATGATACTTTGCCATTTCCTCATTCAAAACCTAGAAACTGTTGCACATGGTTGAACTATAAGACATATCCGTAGGGAAATGTAATTTCCCCCAAAATTTATTTTAGTATAAAAATTCTATTGAGATTGACTATTGCAATGAATGACAGCTATATCTGGGGAGGAAAATGTAAAAATTCTCAAAAGGTACTTACTTAAAATCTTTGTAATTCTAACCAAAGACTCCCCAATTATTAATTTTGTCAATAAGTCTAACTAGGGTCCCTTTCGCCCCGTGGCTGCGTAGGGCGGGAGTCCTTTGCCCTTGTAGGGGAGGGTGTGGGTTTTTTCCTTCCAGTCACTTTATACTGTGGAAAGCAAGGAGAAGCCCCCCTCCCTTCGTCACCTGGGGTCTGCTAGATTGGTTTATCCTTGGGGGTGGGTTAGGGGTGGGGAAACTCTGCCCCGTTAGCAGGGTGACACCAGGGGACCCTCCGTGGGGTCCTTGTATGCCACCCCTTCTGTTTTGCTTTGCTTCTCCTTGTTTCATGCCCCTACCTGTCATCCCTTGTATCCCAATAAAGTGGCCAGGATTTTTCCCAATGACGGTGTCCTGTCTTTATTGGAGGAGGTGGAGTGGCAAAGTAGTTGCACTAATGTGCTCCACAAGCTTGCAACTGTTTTGCAAAGACAAACTGAACAGCCTCTGATTTCCTGACATGACTTCTAGAAATACCTCAGACTTAGATTGCAATTGGAAACCCAAATAGAAAGCAACACCATTTTTACTGGCAGTGACATGGATGGGGTCATTCTTAGTGATCAACACAGAAATAAAAATGATGAATTGTTAAATCCTGGATTACACAGTGTGAAATATTATGTTATACTGGTACAGTATTTTCATTTTTAATTAAAGCACTTCCCAGAGGCTACAATCCCATAAACACTTACGGGGGGTGGGGTGTCACATTTTTTATTTTACTATATATCTTATTTTCTGACCTATGTCCACAATCTCCTAAATAACAGTTTTAGTTTACTAATATTCCCCTGGCTGCTCCAGAAATATGTTTTATATCTGTATCTTTCCACATTCACACAATGTGTTGTTGCCTGCAAGCAGCTCCCACTTGAGCATGTTGGTCTTCCATATAGGGACGCCAACCTTCTACCTATTCATGGTCCTCCAAGTGATGTAGGGGAGGTTGAGTTCCTCAGTTATATTCTCCTTTAATGTTATTCCTTGCCCAGTGAGCTCCTTCCTCCATCTTCTAATTTGATTTTGATTTAATTTTATCTTTCTCGCACCATATCAATAAAATAAAAACAGTGGTACCTCGGATAAAGTCTGATTCGGATAAAGTCCGATTCAGATAAAGTCGCGGTTTTCATGCACACGTGATGCATCGCATAAAGTCCAAAACCGCTTAAAAATGGACGTTATCCGAGGTATTTGGTATAGGAACCTTGGATAAAGTCCATTTTTGGACATTATTCGATGCATCGCCCATTTGATTCGGATAAAGTCCAAAATCGGATAAACTTGTGGAACGGAGTTTGGACTTTACCCAAGGTTCTACTGTAGTATTAAAAGCTAAAACAATAAGTTATTACAATATTAAGAATTAAACAAATATATTATTAAAAACTCATAGGTACAAGCACATTAAAGACAGCAGAAATACAACAGTTCCTTTGTAAGATTCCCTCCATCCTGGACAGCCATTCACTAAAAGACAGGCTGCCTGAACAAAAAGACCTTTACCTGCTTTTGGAAAGGCAGCAAAGATAAGGCCCAAGTTGTCCAGGGCTTTATAGATCAGTGGTGGCGAACCTATTGCACGCGTGCCAGATGTGGCACACAGAGCCATCTTTATGGGCACCCATGCGGTTGCCCCAGCACAGAGTTCACTCTGCCCAGCAGCCCAATGGGAGTGCTTCCTCTGTCCCTCAGCAAGAGTTCACCTTGCCCCTCTGCTCAGCAGCCCAATAGGAGCACTTCCTCCCTTCCCCCAGCACAGAGCTTACCCCACCGCTCTGTTCAGCAGCCCAATGGGACCATTTCCTCCCTCCCCTGTTGCCGTGTTGGCACTTTGCGATAAATAAGTGGGTTTGGAGCTGCATTTTGGGCACTCGGTCTCTAAAAGGTTCACCATTCACTGTTATAGATCAAAAACAGTACTTTGAATTGTGCCTGGAAATGGACTGGCCATCAGTGGAGCTGCTGTAACGGGACTGGAGGTGGTAATATGTGATCCTTTTAACCACTTCCGGTTAATAATTTGGTTGCAGCATTTTGGACCCACTGAAATTTCCAAGCACTTTTCAAAGGCAGCCCCATTCAGAGAATGTTACAGTAATCCAAGGGGGATGTAACGAAGGAATATTTTTTTAATCATGTCAGAAGCACACAAAGGTGGCCAGATCTGACATCTCCAGGAATGGGCACAACTGGCTACTGCCAAAAGTTGGGTACCGGGCTCAGGGTTGAATCCTAGCACACACTCAAATTTTGGGTCTCTGTTTTAAGGGAGGTATAACCCTATCCTGCACAAGTTAGATCCTTATTCCCTGATCTGCCATTTGACTGGCCAGGAGTACCTCCATGTCCCATTCTAGAGAAACAGCCCAGAAGAATACCATGGTTGACACTTAGAGGTCTAGCAGAACTAACAAGGACACACTCGGTCGTTTACCAAGGCAACCAAAACAGTCTCTGTTCCATAACCAAGCTAGAAGCCTGACTGAAATGGATCTAAAAATTACCCATCTCATCCAGGACTTCCTGGAGCTGTGAAGGTGGGGAAGCATTTGTCTTCCTGGAGTAAGCTTTTAAATTAACACCTATTCAACCCTACCAAAAAAAAAAAGCTTCATAAAAGAAGCTGCAAGACAGCACTGGACTCCTAGAGCAGTGATGGCGAACCTTGGGAATCCATGTGTTCGTGGACTTCAATTCCCAGGAGCCCAAGCCCCCAAGAATCCACACGAATGGGTTTACTGCGATTCATCCGGCCTACACCGCCCTGGTCACTCCCGGAAGCGGAAGTAAAATGCACTAGTATTTAAATGTGGGCTTTCAAATCCAGTTCTTCAGATATTAGAGTGAGGCCTCATGGTATCAATTTAAACACATCGGTTACACAGGCACACAGTTATTAGCCTGCCTAACAGAAAAGTAACATTAATGTTTTATAGTTTTGAATTTTGAATTTTAAGAAATTTTATATCTTAAGTGATTTTTTAATATTAAAGAGACATAATTTTATTTAAATTAAAAATTCTGTTTAAATTGAATGTTGTTGTATAATAAATATTATTTCATGTACCTTTGATATTACATTTAGATTCTTATTTTTACTCTCCTACATGTAGTTTTTGTACAGTAACTCCAAATATATATGTACAGTGAACCCCCGCCTAACGACGTGTTTGAATAGCGTCATTAACGACGCTACTGACGCACCCCATGTGATCATTCGAATAACAACAAAAAACGTCGTTATTTGAACAACGACGTCGTTATTCGAATAATGACTTTTTTTACTGTTGTTATTCGAATAACAATGTTTTTGTCATTATTCAAATAACGATGTTTTCTGCATAACGACGCTACTTGGGGAACCAAGTAACACTGTTATGCGAGGGTCTACTGTACCTGAGTGAGAGCGGACCAAGGCAAGGGGCAGAGTATTTTAGAAATGCAAAGTGTTACTTATTTGTTTTAGCTTATTTGTTTTAGCTTTGCTTCCTTTTTAAACTGCAAGCCATGTGTTTGGGTTCTTTTCCAGAATTACCCCATTCTTTATTATGAGTTTTGATTAGCGTAAATAAATTAACATCCATAAATAATTAAAACTAATACTTTTTTATTTATATTTATTACTTATAATATTAAGATTACAGTTTATTTTCCCTTCTACCCAGACCGAGATGTCAACATGAGCAGCAGAGACAGAGATATGGGTCGACATTACCCATATCTCTGCAAGGGCCCCTTGACATGATTTGCTACAGGCCCCACGCTGGGTTAATCCGGCACTGAGCAACTACTAGGGAAATTCTCTTCTTATTCTTCACAGCATATTATTTAGTCCCACTTTCAGAAATTATGAGATAAGCAAGAAAAATATAGGATGCCCTACATGGAAGTGGGCCAGGATACCTAAGAGACCGCGTCGCCCCAAGAGTGTCTGACCGTCCAACCAGAGCAGACCGGAGGGGCTCCCTTATTGTTCCATCGGCTAGAGGAGCACACCTCTTTAGCACAAGGAGGAGGGCCTTCTCCGTGTCCGCTCCAACTCTGTGGAACCTCCTGCCAGGTGAATTACGGCTACAGACAGAATTGCTACCCTTTAGGAAAGGACTCAAAACCTGGCTGGCAGGGCAAGTGTGAGGGGCTGTTGGGGAAGTGGTCCCCGCCCGTTGGCACTTCTAAGATAAAGTGCCTCTCTTGTACTGATGGGGGTGGGTGGGTAGGCCTTTTAACTGTCTTTTAATGTTTTTTTATGGAGTTGTCTTTTTAATGATTTTATGGGATAATTGTATATGCTTGTTGTGAGCCGCCCAGAGTCACCCTAGGGCGAGGGGGCAGCATATACATTTAAATAAATAAATAATAAATAAATAAAATCCACTTCAATTTTTGCCATTCCACTTTTCTGAGAAAATAGGGAGATGAATATTTTAGTGATGGTTCCACCACACACAGTTTTATCTAGAGGGGGGGTGGGCAATTGCTGGAGATACAGCTAATAATTATATTTTTACAAGAGATATCAAAACTGTTCTGTTCCAATATGAAAAATCCTTAATTTATAGTTATTTAAGATATGTAGTTACATTAGTGCTAACGTAACAATCCCTCAATTCTGTATTTTAAATAATAATGGACATCCCCATCATGTGGCAATTATTGGAAATTGCAGCATGACAAGAACACCTGTAAACACATGTAAGTTAATATCATGTTTAGAGTGGTAACAGACAATGTATGTAAAGCATACTAGATAGAATCAATAGTTGAAAAGGAGGGCGCTTAAGCCCCACCTTTTCACCAATGCATATGTATCATCCTTCCCAAAGTAATTTCTACTCTCTGGGCTTATTTTGACTTTGGAGCCCAGCTATGGCAAAAACAAAAAGCTGTTGCAGGGTGTTTAACAAACAGAGACAGAGGAGACCTTCTGCACTTAAAGGGTGAGCCTTACTATTAGGCACACTTAGGTAGTTCCTCCTACTAAATGCATTTACATTATAGAGCAGTGATGGAGAACTTTTTATAGACCGGGTGCCCAAGGAGGAGGAGGTGCGCAGGCAGGCCCTGGCCTACCCATGCAGCCATGTGACATCACTGGCATGCCTCCAGTGATGTCACATAGGCGTGTGTGCACACACAAGGTAGACAGGCTACATCATGTGGCCGCATGTGCCTGCCCCCGTGGGTGCACCCACCTGCAAGTGCACCCGCATGAGTGCACCCACTCCCGTGGGTATGCCCCATTCCCCTGTAGGTGTGCCTGACCCCCACAAGGACATATCACCTCATCCCCACCACCACCTCCTGGGTAGGATTTCAGTCTCTCCTATCACCTTCCCATTGGCAGAGGGAGAGGGGTGGGTGGGTAATCAGCTATGACATTGGTGCTGGTGGCGCGGGGCTTGCCGGCTATGGCACATGTGCCCACAGAGACAACTCTGCATGCCATCTCTGGCACATGTGCCATAGGTTCACCTACACTATTATAGAGGAAGCTCATTATTGGAAATTGCATTTCCCTAGGGATGACAAGTTTGGCCTTCTTTTTGTTCAGTTGCACAGCTGAGTCTGACCCCTTGTGACCTCATGGATAACAGCATGCCAGGCTCCTCTGTCATTTGCCATCCTCTGTAGTCCACCCAGATCTACGCTCACTGCATCAACTATGCTGTTTAACCATCTCATCATCTGCTGCCCCCTTCTCATTTCGCCTTTGATCTTTCCTAGCATCAGGGCCTTCTCCAGTGAGTCCTCTGGCCATCTTTACAAGCTTTTGAAAAATGGCTTAGCATTTAAAAATACGGGAACTGCTCTGGCCCAGGTGCGCATGCAACTCATCTGCGCATGCGCAGAGCCCCTCTGCGCATGTGCAGAGCCCCACTACATACACGCAGAGCCCCTCTACATACGCGCAGAGCCCCTCTGCGCAGGGCACGCATGCACTGTAACCCCTTTCCCCGCCGTTCAAATACGGGACGGTGGTGGGAAAGGGGAGGAACGAGCAGAGAATAATGGGAAATCCCGGCCAATCCGGGATACTTGACTGGTATGCACATAACGAAAAATTCGCATAACAAAGCATTCGTTATGCAAGGGCAATACCCCGCATAATGAAAAAAATCGTTCGTTATGCATGTTTTTTGCTAACCAGGGTATACCCACTCAATGGGAACCTCGGTTAATGAACATTTTTTTCATTATGTGGGGTATTTCCCGTAGGCAACCGCATAACAAAAAAAACAACGCATAGCGAAGTGCTCCGTGGAACTGAGTTTTTTGTTATGCGGGGTTCTACTATACTTGATTTTGCTGCTGACCCCTTGATGTTGTAACAGTTATGAAGGGATAATAAAAATGGAAACATATTAATTTACTTTTGGTTTCCACATCCCATTATAGAGAATCAAACTACATTTTGGACACAGCTGCTTATTATAACCTAGTGGAATTAAAATTTTTAGAAGTCAAGTTCTAAAATTAATTGATGTTTTTCCTCAAAACATTTGTTCTCTATTTTCTCAGCAGCAAGAACAAAATCTAGCACATATAGAGTAAACCCTTGCATAACGAGCGCTTCGCTTAGAGACTAACTCGCTTAACGAATATAATTTTCTCTAAATGGTCGCCTCGCTTAACAACTAAAACCAACCAAAAACTCACTTAACAACTAAATCGGGGTTCGCAATCCCCCCGCCAGAAGTCACAATTGGTCACTTACAATGGTGTTTCGCTTAAAGAGCAAACTCGCTTAAAGAGCAATCCCATGGAACGCATTAAGCTCTTTAAGCGAGGTACCACTGTATTGCAATGTAAAGGCTATCACCAACAAAGGCAAAAGTGTAACAAGATGATAACTTACAACTTATCTCAAAATCACACTCTACATATCTCAAAGTCGCACTCTCTCAGTCTGCTAGATGGCCATTTTGCCCTGCCTGCATGATGGGGGCAGCCATTTTGTCCCAACAGCTTCAAAGGGGTGGCCATTATGTTTCTCAAATGCTTTTGGAGGGGTGGGGGCACATGAAATAGCGCCATGGGCCAGATCCAGCCCACGGGCCTTAGGTTGGGAACCCCTGGTGTAAGCCTAACTAGTCAAGATGGCTTAGAGCTCATACCTGCCAAGTATCCTGGATTGGCCGGGTTTTCCCATTTTGTTGCGCCGATTTTCGTCATTTCCCACCCGGAGCTGCCACTACCCTGTAATTTGGCAGCGGGGGGAAATGAGTTACTGTGCATCCCTTCTGCACAGCTCACTTCTACATGTGCGTAGAAGGCTTTTACGCATGCGTAGAAGGCTTTTACGCATGCGTAGAAGGCTTCTGTGCAGACGGGGATGAGTAAAAGCCTTCCATGCATGCGTAAAAGCCTTCTAAGCATGCGTAGAAGTGAGCTGCGCAGAACGTTTCTGCGCAGGTCCATTGTACGCATGCATAGAAGGCTTTTACGCATGCATAGAACGGACTTGCGCAAAAACGTTCTGTGCAGAAACATTCCCGTAATCTCCGGAGCTGCGCTTGACAGGTATGCTTAGAGCTGGCAGAACAGACTAACCTCTTCCATCCTATAAAACTGCTTAGGACTACCATAGTCCTGTGCTGGCATAGCCACTATAGATTTGGGCTGAGAGATATCTGGATATAACACAATTCCTCCCCTTCTTTACTCTCTGATTTTGGGGTTGGCTCCCACACACACACTCCTATGTTGCCTCATAGCCATCATAGCAGCTGCGTCTGCAGATCTAAACCAAAAGCACAAGAGGCTTTTACCCATTTCTACCCCACTACAGTTGGCTGTCCTTGAGTCTACATTGCACAGTTTGCCATGGTGTTAAATATCAAAAATAAATTATACAATAATCCTCCATCATCAAGCTAAATCTAGCAGCAAATGTTTTGGAGTTCACTATGTCTTTACTATGCCCTTTATAGCTGAATAATGCAAGCATTTCCCCTTCCAGGCCCTCCTGGATAAACAAAAGTTCACATTTCAATACAGGAGTTAGTCTTTAAGGTATCACGTCTTTTTTGTTGTTTTGTTTGTTTCTGATATATGCTTGTTAATTAAAATGCCAGTTACTCCTAACAGCCTTTCAGCAATATACAGTATATACAGTGAATAACAATATGCATTGTTATGCAAAGGCAACCCTGTTTT
This sequence comes from Bradypodion ventrale, assembly GCA_035047345.1. Lineage (NCBI taxonomy): Eukaryota > Metazoa > Chordata > Lepidosauria > Squamata > Chamaeleonidae > Bradypodion > Bradypodion ventrale. The sequence continues at coordinate 104,325,420 of JAWDJE010000005.1, read as the reverse complement.
GGCGGCCAATTTTTCTCACAATAGGTCAGGTGAAAGGAACTATATAATTAATTCACCAAACCGTGATTTCATTTTGGCAGTTTAAAGTCTGGCATAGACACAAAGGAAGAAGAATATGGTTACATGACAAAACATGAAAATAAGAACATAAGAACATAAGAACAGCCTTGCTGGAACAGGCCACAGCCCATCCAGTCCAGCATTCTGTCTCACACAGTGGCTCACCATTTCCTTCAGGGTATTCCCAAGCAGATGCCTGCTTAGGATTCCCTGGAAATGATATTGAGAGATATCCTGCCTATCTCTCCAACCTGGAGGTTGTCCTTAGGTATCCATAATTATAGCCATTGATACCCTTGTCCTCCATGAACTTGTCTAATCCTTTCTTAAAGCTGTCAAGACTGACAGCTGTCACCACTTCTTCTGGCAGGGAGTTCCATAGACCAATAATCCTCTGGGTGAAAAAGTACTTTCTCTTATTTGTTTGAGAACTAGTACCCAAAAGTTTCATGGAGTGTCCCCTAGTTCTAGTGTTATGCGATAGGGAAAACAGTTTTTCCTTATCTACTTTGTCCACACCGTGCATTATTTTATAAACTTCAATCAGGTCACCTCTTAGACGTCGTCGTTCAAGAGTGAAGAGGCCCAACCGTTGCAGCCTCAGATGGTAAGGAAGGTGTTCCAGTCCCCTAATCATTCTGGTTGCCCTCCTCTGCACTTTTTCCAGCTCCATAATATCCTTCTGGAGGTATGGCGACCAGAACTGTACACAGTATTCCAGATGGGGCCTCACCATAGATTTATAAAGAGGCAAAATGACACTTACTGACTTATTTTCTATACCCTTCCTAATGATCCCTAGCATTGAGTTTGCTTTTTTCACTGCTGAGGCACACTGGGTTGACACCTTCATTGAGTTGTCCACCAGGACACCAAGGTCCCTTTCCTGGTTTGTCGCAGAGAGTTCAGACCCCATCAGTTTATAAATGTAATTGGGGTTCTTTGCCCCAACATGCATCACTCTGCACTTACTAATGTTGAAACTCATTTGCCACTCTTTTGCCCACTCCCCCAGTGTCGAGAGATCCCTCTGGAGCTCCTCACAATCTCTCACAGTTTTCACTACCCTGTATAATTTAGTGTCGTCAGCAAATTTGGCTACCTTGCTTTTTACTCCTACCTCTAGATCATTTATGAAGAGGTTGAAAAGCAGGGGTCCCAGTACTGAACCTTGGGGGACCCCACTCTTTACTTCCCTCCACTTGGAGAAGTGTCCATTTAGTGCTACCCTCTGTTTCCTGTCCCTTAGCCAGTTGCTGATCCAGGACAAGACCTGTCCCTTTATTCCATGACTGGTAAGTTTATTCAAGAGCCTTTGGTGTGGGACCTTGTCAAAAGCCTTCTGAAAGTCCAGATAAACAATGTCAACTGGATCCCCCTTATCCACATGCTTGTTGACACTCTCAAAAAATTCCAACAGATTAGTGAGGCATGATTTGCCCTTGCAAAAGCCATGTTGGCTCTCCTTTAGCAGCGCCTTCTCTTCTATGTGCCTATTAATTCTATCTTTTAGGATGGTTTCCATCACTTTACCTGGGACACATGTCAAACTGACAGGTCGGTAATTCCCTGGATCACCCCTGGATCCTTTTTTGAAAATTGGTGTTACATTCGCTACCTTCCAGTCATCAGGCACAAAGCCTGATTTGAGGGAAAGATTATATATTTTGGCTAGGAGATCAGCAATTTCATCTTTAAGTTCCCTGAGAATTCGTGGATGGATGCCATCTGGTCCTGGTGATTTGTTAGTGTTTAGTTTAACAAGACATGCAAGGACCTCCTCCCTGGTTATTTCTATCTGGCTTAATTCTTCGGTTTCCCTCCCTACGAAGATAGGCTCTGTTTTGGGCATGTGGCCTCTGTCTTCTTCAGTGAATACTGAAGCAAAGAATTCATTGAGTCTCTCTGCAATCTCTGTTTCTTCTTTAATAACCCCTTGCCTTCCATTGTCATCTAATGGTCCAATGGCCTTCCTAGTTGGGTTCTTACTTCTAATGTACTTAAAGAAGTCTTTGTTATTTCTCTGAGTATTTTTAGCTATACGCTCCTCAAAGTCTTGCTTTGCTTTCCTGATTGTTGCCTTGCATTTGTTCTGCCAGAATTTATGTTTTTGCCTGCTGTCCTCATTCGGACAAGCCTTCCATCTTCTAAATGAGCTTTTCTTGCTCTTGATCACTTCCCGAACAGCTCCTGTAAGCCACATCGGAGTCCTCTTGGACCTGGCAGTGCCCTTTTTCCTTTTGGGTATGCATTCCAATTGAGCCGCTGTTATTGTTTTTGTAAACAGCCTCCATGCCTCTTGGAGTGTTTGGACTCTCTCAATTTTCCCTTTCAGCTTCTTTTTTACTAGTTTCCTCAACTTTGGGAAATTTCCTTTTTGAAAATTTAAGGTCTCTGTGTTAGATTTTATCAGTGACTTGCGGTCTATGATCAAGTTAAACATAATTGAGTTGTGGTCACTGTTCCCTATTGGATCAGTCACATGAACATCTTGCACCAGATCCAGTAATACTCAGGATCAAGTCAAGGATTCTTGTACCTCTAGTTGGGTCTTCAACCATCTGTCCCAGGGAACAATCATTTAGCATATCTAGGAACTTTATCTCTTTATCATGTGCTGAACAACAGTTCACCCAGTCTATGTGAGGGTAATTGAAGTCTCCCATTATAACCAGGCTTCCCTTCTTGGATGCCTCCTTTACAACATTCTCCAACTGCCAGTCTCCCTCAAGAGTTTGGGTCGGAGGCCGATAGTATATGCCTACTGTTAGACCATCCTTGTGGCCTGGTACTCTTACCCACAGAGCTTCTAATGGTGACTCTAAATCACCTAGATATTCCAATTCATACAATTTTATCACTTCTTTGACATACAAGGCTACACCACCTCCTGTTTGCCCCTTCCTATCCTTCCTGTACAGTTTGTAGCCTGGGATAACTGTATCCCATTGGTTATCATCCGTCCACCAGGTTTCAGTGATACCAATAATATCAATATTGTTATCTATTGCTAAGTATTCCAGCTCCCCTATTTTGTTCCGGAGGCTTCTGGCATTTGTATACAAGCATTTATATATGCTTTTCTGACACAGTCTTTTGTGTCCAGTTGCATTGTTAGACTGCCTCTTGCATCCTTCTGCTAGAATGCTAGTGACTAGCTCCTCTCTCTGTTCAGTAATTTTTGCATCCTCCTCACTACTCAAGTACACACTTTCCCGAACCGGATGCTGCCCAGCTCCTGTCGGCTTTCCCCCAGTTATCAGTTTAAAAGCTGCTCTGCAGCCTTTTTGATGTTGAGTGCCAGCAATCTGGTCCCATCATGGTTCAAATGCAACCCATCCCTCCTGAACAGATTTGGCTTGTCCCAAAATGTTCTCCAGTTCCTGACAAATCTGAAACCCTCCTCTCGACACCACCGCCTCATCCACGCATTGAGGCTTCTGAGCTCTGCCTGCCTGGTAGGTCCTGCGCGAGGGACAGGCAGCACTTCTGAAAATGCTACCTTGGAAGTCCGGGACTTCAATCTTCTTCCTAACAACCTGAATTTGGCTTCCAGGACAGACCGCTTGGCCTTCCCAACATCAGTGGTACCAACGTGTACCATGACAACTGGCTCGTTCCCAGTTCTCTCTAACAGTCTATCTAGATTTCTTGTGATGTCTGCAACTTTTGCACCTGGCAGGCAAGTCACCATACGGTTATCATGTGCATCACAAATCCATTTCTCTGTATTTCTAATTATTGAATCGCCTAGTACAAGAAGCCTCTCTCCTGCAATCTGTTCATCTACATGCACCTCATCAACCATATTAAGGGAGAGAAACTCAGTTTGTTCCTGTTGTTTATCTTCCTGGAACTCATCAAGTGTGATGAAGGAGAGATCATCAGGTGGAACCAGTTGTTCCTCTGTGTGTTCCTCATCAGGTGTGATGAGGGAAAAAGCCTCAAATTTATTCTGTAATTTCAGACTCTCAGAGTGATCCCCTACTCTTTTCCTCCTTTGAGTCACATTCCTCCAAACATCTCCCTCCTGAGTTAGTGAAGGGCCTTCTCCCTCAGAACTGTGCCCTGTCTCTACTTTGTCCAGCATAGTCTGTTCCGCTCTGTCCAAGAACAGCTCAAGCTCCTTAATTTGTTGATGGTTAGATATGCGGGCCTCTAGCTGCTGGACCTTCTCTTCTAGTAGTGCAACCAGCTTGCACTTGCTGCAACTGTAGTTCTCCATATTCTTTGGCAAGAACACAAACATGGCACAAGTATTGCAGGTAACTACAACTGTTCCCTCAGAATCCATTTTAACAAGTGCAGTATTCCGGGCCTCAAAAATGTACACGTTTACTACCTTTCTACCTAGTAAGACTATATTCTTCCTTTGTTACTAGTTTGCAATCTCGCGCGCCGTTAGGTGCGCGGGCCTCTAAAGCAGCTCTACTCCAACTGCAAAACTTACCAGTGCTCACTTCCTTTGTTTGGCTCTCCTCAGCAGCAGCTCTGCTTAAGAGCACATGCAGAGTCAAAATGGCTGACCCTGAAAGAGCTCAGAGCTTTTAAAGGCTAGTGTGGCTCCGCCCCTATGAGTCACAGTTCAGGGAAGGGCCTGGTGTAGCTCTGCCCCCCTGCTTCTGGAAGCTTCTAACTGCTTCCTCTGTTTGAACAGAGGTGGCTCTCAGCAGTTTAAATTATCAATTTAAATTAGTGGAGGCCTCTAAAGCAGCTCTACTCCAACTGCAAAACTTACCAGTGCTCACTTCCTTTGTTTGGCTCTCCTCAGCAGCAGCTCTGCTTAAGAGCACATGCAGAGTCAATGTTAAATGAAGATGTAAAATACAGTGAAGTTAATTTATACGGCGACTGTTTACTATTTTCAATCAAAAGAAATGAGACAGGGATCTTCTTTTTAAAAGAACTGCATTCTTCCAATTGATCATGAGTGTCCTGTGATATTTTGCTTCAGGTATTTCTGGTGGGAATTTTTGAAGTGGCAGCCGTATTAATCTGTGCAAGCATATCAGAGAATTACCATCTTTTGTTTTGGATGGGGCAGTTTTGCCCCAGACAAACCCGGTGCGCAATTTGGGGGTCCTCTTGGACTCACGGCTGCTGCTAGAAGACCAGGTGGCAGCCATGACCAGGAGGGCTTTCGCACAGCTGCGATTAATTCGCCAGTTGTGCCCATTCCTGGACAGGGACTCCTTGGTCATGGTCACTCATGTTCTGGTCACCTCCAGACTATATTATTGTAATGCGCTCTACATGGGGAGCAGCCCGGGTGGTGATGGGGTGTGGACATTATGCCCATGCCTCGGCACTGCTTCGGGAGCTGCACTGGGTGCAATTCAAGGTGCTGTTTTTGATCTTTAAAGCACTATATGACAGTGGGCCAGGTTACCTAAGAGACCGCATCGCCCTAGGGATGTCTGTCCGTCCAACCAGGGCAGACCGGAGGGGCTCTCTTATTGTACCATCTGCTAGAGGGGCTCGCCTCTCTAGCACAAGGAGGAGGGCCTTCTCCGTGTCCGCACTGGCACTCTGGAACCTTTTACCAACAGAGCTTCGTCTCCAGACGGAATTGCTGCCTTTCAGAAAAGAACTTAAAACCTGGCTTGCAGGCCAAGTATGGGGTGCAGGGGGAAGAGTGATTCCTGTTGGGTGGCTGGTATAGTATATTCCGGCACCCTCGGTCCCTGCACTCTTTTTAGGGGGAGGGTAGTTTTTAAGCTGTTTTGATCATGTTTTTATTATGATTGTGAACCGCCCTGAGTTGGCCTTGGCCAAGTGGGCGGTATAGAAATCGAAATAATAAATAAATAAATAAATAAATAACATAGCTCGCATCACGGCCCACACCAAAACCGTTGGTAACCTAATTTTTCCTCTCTTTTGTATGCCATCGTCTTAGAATGGATAGGGCATGTCCACCATATGGACGGTTCAACGTTTCTTCATCAAATTCTTTATGGGAAACTTAGCTCCAGTACAAGAGCTCGTGGAGCTCCTTTGAAGTGTTATAAGGACCAGCTGAAACAAACTATGAAGGTGTCAGGTATAAACCCACAAACCTGGGAGGCAGCAGCCATAGATTGCCCACTTTGGCGTCAAACCTTCTCTGCTGTTACCGATCACTTTGAAGGAGAACACCGCAGACATGAAGAGGCTAAGTGACAAGCATGGAAGCTTCGTCAAACTCAATTATGCGCTCTGCCATCTATTCAATGTAATGTGTCTGGTCGCATGTTTCACGCCAGGATCAGTTTATTGAGTCACCAAAGATACATCCATCAACAGTGAAAATAACTTCTAGGGAGTGACGAAAAATCATTCTTAATATGCTAATAAGAACTAGCACATAACAAACAATAGTGCCGGTCACAGGAGGTGGAAGTGCAGCCCAGCTGATTTCCATCACGACGAGGGCCGTGAAAAGCTGCCAACGCCGCTCCTGACACCAGTGCTTTCCGCTACCTCCCGTGGCCCTGCCGGTCATGGGAGGTGGGAGCGCAGCCCAGCTGATCTCCATCATGGCGGGGGCCATGAAAAGCCGCCACCGCCACTCCTGATGCCAGCCGCTCGGGATGTGGGAGCGCGGCTGTGGACTGTTCCATCGCGGCTGGAGTTGTCGGATGCGCTGGACCCCCACCCCTGGTGAAAGCAGGGGCGGGGAAGAGAGACTGGCCCAATTGTGGGGCGACCGGCGCGGCTTCAAGATCTTGGCGCCTCCGGAGCTCCTAGACTCGCCATTTCCCACCCTTGGTGAGAACAGGGGCAGGGAGAGAGATGAGAGACAGGGTGATAGACCGGCCTAGCTGTTGATGTTTCCTCAGCTGAGGACGTTGAGCTGGGGCTCCATCTAAGACATGAGCTGTGCTCCATCACCTGGGGATTTTGTGTATGGTGATGTTAAAGATATTTGATGCTGATGTGATTTTTTGAAATTTTGTATTATGTGATTTGTACCGATTATTATTGTGTTGGATTTATTTTTCTGCATTGTTATATTATATTTTGGGGTTATTATATTGTAATTAGTGACTGATTTTGTACTGAATTTACTTTTGTATTATTATATTATGTTGTTATATTGTATTGATATTTTGTTGCCGCCTTGAGTCGGCCTTGGCCGAGAAAGGCGGGGTAGAAATTGAAATTGAAACAAGCACCCTGTTTTATCTGGTTGCGCAGCCACCCTTCACTTCAGATACCTGGATCCATTTCAGGTTTCCAGCTCCTGAGCCATGTTTGCTATGAAACACAGCCGTTGTTTTTGTCAATTTCTCCCAAGAACAAGATGTCCATTTTAACAATGCAAGGCAGCACTCAATGTCTAGTATAAAGGCAGCCATGTGCCAACTCAGTGCCCAATATAAATACTGCCAATGTACAAAACATTTCACAGAAATTTGGACAATGATCCTCACATGAATAGTTGCATTCTTGTTGAATACTAGAACATCTCTTACAAAAAAGCAGCACTTCAGAATTTCAGAAGCTACCATATGATGGAGGAACCAGAAATGATCAAAATAAAATCTATTCCCCAAGTATAAAATGTTGCAATGAGATTTTTTTGTAGATAAATATTTTTATAAGAAAATCCTAGGACTGCTACAGAGGCTTAACACAACTGATGGTGAAGTTCATAATGTTTGGATTTAAGAAATACTTGCTTCACTTGGTATAAACAAAAACTAAAATTATTTAAACTGCCTGATCAGGATGACTTTAGGCAACAGAACTTTTCAATACAAGGGTATATATTTGGCTTACATTTAAGTGCATATAGCAGTTCATTTGCCCATATAATGTATTGTATCCATCTGATGTATTTATTTCAGTGAAATGTTCTGTATTTCTTGCCAAGGGCTGCTACTATTGTGGCAATCTGATCCTGATTTACAGCATATTACACACTTCTGTTCTGATTCGATGATCTTATGATTGTATGAATGCCAGTATTCACATTGGCCCCTTGGTCTGATGTGTTTTGATGTTCACCGTAGTCCCCTTCTTTTGATCCTGTTGTCTGCCAATTCCCCAGCTCTCCTTTTATCATTCAGTGTAGACCTGATGGGCTGTTTAAAGTGTTGCATGGTGCTAGGAGAAAGAGTTAGTTTCCCAAAGTTTTCATAACCTACAAATACATACACCCATATCATGGAAATACAACAACCTCTTGTAGTTTGTTGGAATTGTTTCTATCTCAAAATGATTTTCATCTTCTTTGTTTGTCTGTGCAGAGGTGATCTAGTGCTAAATCTGTATGGCAATGTAGCGATAAGGTAATGTAGCACTAAACTCAGCAATTAAAATATTTTGGGGTGACTAGGGAAAAAGATCACAGAAGCAGGTGTTCCCACTGTCCAAAACATCACATCCAACTTAGTAAGTCATTAGAGTACAATCCACAGCCACACAACCCATCCTTTTGGAGAATGAAACAACTGATTTACGCAGGGAAAAGTCTGTTTGATCATTTCAGTCTTTAAAAAAAAGAGAGAGAAACCTACAGCCATAGAGAGAGAAAATCCACATTGGGAGAAAAAGGGCCAGATTAGTTTGAATTAGCTTTTGCATAATGTGATCAGTCAGAAGAACAATCCTGGCAGGACCTTGAGCCAAATAAAATACTAATGCCACAGCATAGGCTTAGTAATAGGTGTAACACTACTGATCTATGTACTAATTTTACTACTCCTTAACTCTGAGCAGAAATGCTCCTTTTTAAGCACCCTCATTTTAACTTTTGTCTCTTGATATATTTTAAGTACCCCCATTTTAAGGCTTCATGATTAACTTGTAATGCTGTTCTTAGAAATCTAGATCACTGGATTTTTTAGACCTGTTAGTTCTACTTTGCACGATCACTATAGGAATTTCATCACCAGTGCTTAAAAGTGAATGATCTTTTCCATGGTTTTCTAGATAAAGAATACAGAGAAGTTGTTTACCATCCCCTTCTTCTGGGGGGCACCCTGGGACCATGCAGTTTGCCCAAGGTTGACTTGTCTCCTGGGAGGCACAGAGAAATATTGAACTCCAGGTCTTTGGCTTCACAGTTGGATATCTAACTGATTGAGCAACTCAGCCAGTAAAGGTAAAAGTCGCCCTTGCTTAAAAGCCAGTCGTATCCAACTCTAGGGTTCAGTACTGATCTCTGTTTATAGCCAAAAAGTCAGTGCTGTCTGTTTCTGTGGACATGTGGCAGGTATGCCTCAACACTGGAGTGCATGGAACACTGTTTACCTTCCCACCGAAGTGGTCCTTATTTATCTACTTGCAATTTCTTGCTTTTGAACTGCTAGGTTGACAAGAGCTGGGACAGAGATGGGAGCTCACTCCGCCATACAATACCCAGGAATAGAACTCTGACCTTCCAGTTCAGCGTCTTAAGCACTTGAGCTACCACAGTAGATTGTTATAGCAATCGGTAGATTGTTATAGCAATCTAAGTAAAAGTAAAGGTATCCCTTGCTCGAAAGCCAGTCGTATCCGACTCTAGGGTTCAGTGCTCATCTCCGTTTCAAAGCTGAAGAGCCAGCGCTGTCTGCTTCTGCAGACGTTTCCATGGTCATGTGGCAGGCATAACCATCTACTCTACTAAAAAAATACTTTTTCACAGTTTATCCTTGAAAATATCTTCACTAATATTTATGTTTGTTTATTTTATTTAAGTCTGTCCAGATTATCCTGCTATGGTGATAGAGTAGACCATACTGCGAGCGACTCAACACCGAGTGTTAGGCGGCAGTTAACTAATCTGACAACCCTGAGGACTAATGACCTTGGGTGCTGAAGTCCACAGGGAAGGGTGATGGTCCCCAAATGAATTAAATACCACTGAAATCCATCTTGATGGTGGGCAGCAGCTTCATAAATACTGGCCTGGGATTGAGGAGGACTTTGCGTTCCAAAAGGGCTCAGGACCAGAGTGACTTGTGGAACTGGATCAGTGGTATGGGGGGTCATGCTGTGATGTGGAAGGCAGATGAGAGGCCACTGCATTATATTCTCAGGACAGTCTTCATGGCTGATCGCCATAATGATCGTCAATATTTAGAGGAGGAGGAGAGTATAAAACATGCTGGAGTAGAAAAACTTATATAGTCCAGCATGAGTTTCACAGAACAGCCAGTCATATCCTGAAGAGAAGGTGGAACATATGGGCAACAGCAATCATGCTCCATTTCCCATTAGCTTGATATGCAAGAGCATGCAAGCTAATCTGTCCCCATAAATTCTTAAAGCTTTAGCTCGATGAGTTTGTTGGGAATTTTCTGATCTAGATCCAGGCACCACCCCCATCCCAAAACTGCAATTTGCAGCATTCTTTTGTGAGAAGAAACTAAGTTAGAAAGATAGTGGACAAAGGTTGAAATAGATCCACAGCGCCCTGGCATGTTAACGGATTGTGACAATATTATATAAAGTTCTTTCCTTGATGGCTGAAGTAAAGGAAAAGAGAATGATAGCTTTATTATTGCCCCATCTGTGCTAATTCCCTGGAAGCATTTGTTTCTGGTTATTGACCTCATAGAATACTAATTTGATTTTGCTTGAGAATCTTAATATTTTTGAAAGGATGTCAGTTTCAAAAATATGAAGATAGTTGGTTTTACATATTGATATCACATTCATGGACCAACTGAATAGAAGAACACTACACTATTACATTCAAAACTAGGATTTATATCAAGAATGTACCAGATAGAGCAAAGTCACTTTCAGAGCATGGAAAAGTTATTTTTAGACTATTGCTTCCAAAAAAAACCTAGCCAGATTGGCTAGTGACTGTGCTAGCTAGCGGAGCCTGGGAACTGTAGTCTAGAAAAAGTAACATTGCCAAGCTATGGTCAACAAATACTGCAGAAAGCATCATCATCATCCTTTCACAATTTACAGCATATTCTTTAAAACAGTACAACTCCATCCTGTATTGAATATGGAAAAAAATATTCTGCTTACTTTTGTTTGATCATCAGCTTTGAATACATAGCAGACACTTTGCTGATTTACCGATCCATCTTTTATTAAGCAAGCAAAATAGCTTGGGTCATGGCTGTTGTGAATCAGTTTGTGGACATGCTGCGGTCTACACTCAAACAAGCTGGAACAAATCAGCGGATCCCACTGCTGATTTTTTCCTGTGTCAGCTTCACATCGCAGCCTCATCGGTGAGACGTATAGCCGGATTTGCCTGGTGCTGCTCTCTTCCTTCAAGGACTCAGTGCTGCGTCGTCTAATCTCTGCCACAATCCAAGGAAGCACCGCCATTGTAGTTAGAGAGTGTACTGGTAGAGAACCTACTAGCTGAAGACTGAAGTCTACCGACCCATCGCTGGCTGCTTCAGGATTTTTAACTTTGAACGATATGGCATCCATTTTGGAGTCATCAAGGAGTAAGTCAGCCAGACTAGTTACAGAGAAGCGCAATTCTGAAACAAGAATTATATGATGGATTAATTGTATATCTGTAATAATGCCTACTCTAAATAGATATGATTTGTTTGTTTATATTTATACCCCGGCCTTTTGGTGCAGGCACCACTTTAATATATAAAACATTTTAAAAAAACACATTACAACCAATAACCAATTTAGTTAAACAAAATATGTATTATAAAAAACCACATTAATAATTGTCTTTCTATAATGTGGCCTTCAAGATATGCATTATTTAAAATCAAAGAAACGCTGCTTCTTAATTTAGAAATATTATGGTTATTATAAGCACATCTTATGCTGTTTGTTTATTAGATTTTTATATCTCCACATAGTGATAGGCACTGTCAGTATAGTGTACAAATAGATATCAATTACAGACAACAGCAACAAAAATAAAAAATTAAGCATATTGGTAAGCAACAAATAGTCTAAAAGAGTAATAAAGACACAAAAGGCAATACTGTACTCTATATCCTCTGCTGAAGTGAAAATAGTTAAATTAAAATTAAATTCCCAGTCTAACATCCAAACTACCTAAACCAAGAATAACATGTTGAATGCTATAGCAGATGAAGTGACTGAAACTTAGGTGATTAAAACTCATTAAATAGGACTGCAACTCTAGTTTTCAGAGATAGTTATGTCTGAAGAATAAACCATTCTATGTCTTTTACATAGGCTGATATGATGGCAGATCTACCGGTATTCAAATACAAGGAAAAATAGAAAAGTATTAGGAAATTGTATTTCCAATCACATCTCTATTACTTTCATGCTGCTTGATTCAATAATGTTTTAAAACATTATTTACTTATCTAGCATCGACAGCAGTGGCTCAGCTCTGGGGGAAATATGTGACAAATTATACTAAAGTCCAGGTGATCCTCAGACCATTACAAGCCAAAAGTGGTAATTTAAAGCCTGCAGTGCAGTAATAAGTTAATTACAGCTGTTCAGTATGGATTTAGTTATGACAGCAGATGACAGAAGCACTAGGCTTTTATGGAACTACTAAATTTTTGCATGGTTTTCATAAAAAAAATTTTTAGCAGGGCACTACAAATATTGTCCCTGAAAGTAAAATCTTAAGCAAACTCTCAGTTCACCAGCTTTACTCTAGCCATAGAGGTCACAGGCAATACCCCACCATCCTCTCAGAAATTCACACAACTGAAAACTGCTGGCTTCTGCTCTCCCATGAATAATTTGATTTGAAAAACTTGATTTGATTTGATTTATTCGATTTGTATACTGCCCACTCAGCATACGCCGACTCAGGGATAAAAATACTCATATGTATTTGCCTTTGGAGCAAAACCAGCCTCTGGTCTAAAGTGGAGTATTAAGTTGGAATGATCCATATGGAAAGTCTCCAAGAAGGAGCTAACAATGCAGAAGCTTCCAAAGAAATTGCTCTTATACTGCATTAGTCTTGCTCCAGAATGAACATGGTCCTCTGGCACTTTTAGAGACAGCATATAAGTTTGTTATATCTCCTGCTAGGGGAGAGCCTTGTTGTGGCGCAGGGGCTTGAGTGGTCTATTTAGGCAGTGTTGTCCATCTCCTGTCAATGATGTTAGGCCAGGACTAAAACTCACCAAAACGTCCTCCATCCGATTCCTTGGACAAGGTGAAAGCGGAGAGCACATGCCATTGTCCGCCCAGCCAGTGAGTGACGTGATATCCAAATGGCTAAAAAAACCGCATGCAAGTGGACTTGATTTCTCAAGTCCATTTGCATGTGTGGAATGTCATCGCGGAGACGTCCGCCAATGCGTGGATTCCTCACTGAATAATGACTCCAAGGTATCCAAGATATCCTGATGTAATAAAGCTGGCAATAGTTTAATATACCATTATAAAATTTGTCAGACAGGCTGTGATCATATGCATGCTTATTGGAGATGACATAATGAAATACTGACAAAAATTCCTACAAATTCCTCATTTTTGCATTGATGAAAAATATGGACACATGATAGACCTTAAATAGGGGAGTAAACCAGAAAAAAAGCTTCAGGACTTTGATATGAAACATTTTTAAAAGCTGCTTTTTTCTAAACAAAAAGAAAAAAAGAAAAGGGGGGAAAGTTTGAAAAGATGTGCTCCCCATGAGATTTTGTGCTTCAAATTGATAATGCAGTTTTGCTTTGTTTCACCCAGGAATCAAATCTGGGCCATTCAACTTTGATCTAGACCTCATACAAATTAATCTACATCAGCTTGATTCAGTCTGTAAATTGTGATTTATCTTAATCACGTGCGCTGCTTTAGTATTTCAGCGCACGTCTTTTAATCTGCATCTGTTTCTAAATACAATAAGCATGGAGAGGGAAAATACAATATCTTTTCCAGGGCATGTCCAAAATCATATATACGACTACATAAGCCCCAGACACTGTGTTTAGAGAATTAATTAAGTGACAGCATTTATTCTGCAGTAAGCAGGTGGAAAGGGTTTAAATGCCTTTACAATAAAGCTGTACGCTGGGAGTGTTCAGGAAACAAGCAGAAGCTATTTTTAAACGTGACATTTTATTTATTTATATATCACTCTTGTCCCAGTGTAAGGTCTGAGGCAGCTCGTAACATGAAATAAATAAAAGCAGACAGAATTTAGGCAGATGCAAGTCAGGGCCCGCATGATTACAGTGAGAACATCAGCAAGTCCAGCTGTATGGAAACAATGCTCCTGCGCATTAGGCTTCCTGACTGTTAACTATTGGGGGCTGGGGGTGGGGAGGCATGGGAACAGCTTTTCCAGACCCCAGTTATCTGCAGTCAGCATTGCAGTGCCAACCAATGATTCTGACTTTGCTCCGATGAGAAGAAATGACTAGCAGTGTATTTTGTTACTGCATTTAGAAAGAGATGCCATAATCAGCATAAACACTAGCAGGAGAGGACTGCATCTAGGAACGGAGAGAGAAACAATTCTAAAAATATTTTTTAAATTCATTTTATTAGATTTGTAGGCCACCTTTCTCGCCTCAGCAACCCAAGGCGGCGCACATTGGTCAAAGACCCATCCCCACACAATAAAACTGAATACTAAAAGCTATAAAACATTTAAAACATTTATAAAACGTCCCTAACCCCCTTAAAAACTCCGGACAGGGCTAGATAAGCCAGCAGGGCTGGGTTGTGGTGCCAGATGCACCCCACGCCTGCTGGCAAAGCCATGTTTTTAAAGCCTTCCTGAAGGGGGGCAGCTCCGCCCGGAGGTGCATTTCTGGTGGTAGGAGGTTCCAAAGGGCCAGGGCGGATACCGAGAAGGCTCTCTTCCTGGTCCCAGTGAGACGTGCCTCCCTGGCTGATGGGACCATCAAGGAAACCCTACGGTCCGTCCTCGTAGGGTGGGTCGAAAACCTTGGGGCAATGCAGCCTCTTAGGTATTATTATTATTATTATTATTATTATTATTATTATTATTATTATTATTATTATTATTATTATTATTATTATTATTATTATTATTATTATTATTACTACGTTTAATTTCTATCCCGCTTTCCTAGCACAAGTGCCACTCAAAGCGGCTTACAACATATATAAAAAATACCATATCATCGAACAACAAGATGATAGAAATACAATTACAATAATATAAAACAGATACATCCTAGAAACAATACAGTCACAAAGCAGCAGTATCCCAATACTCATAATCCCCCAAACGTCCCAACGAAATAGAAAACCGCCACAAAAACGTCACAGTTACACCCTCCCTTGCCAACCTTCTGGACAACAAAGGAACTAGGAGGCGCAACGTCCCTTTATCTCCCCGCCGGTGGTTGGGGCGGGGAGAATGCGGCGTTCACGTTGGAGGCGTTTTCGGAGTCTCCCGGTCCTTGGGAGACTCCCTTTATCTCCCCGCCGGTGGTTGGGGCTCACGGTATCCTGGCCCACTTCCATGAAGGTCTTTAAAGGTCAAAACCAGCACCTTGAATTGCACCCGGAAACACACTGGCTGCCAATGCAGCTTCCGTAGCAGCAGCGAGGCACGGGCATAATGCCCGTCAGCACCCGGGTAGCCACATTTTGAACCAACTGCAGCTTCCAGATGGTTGTCAAGGGCCATATCCGAATCCGAATATTGGTGAGCCATGAAGACTGTCCTGAGAATATAATGCAGTGGCCTTTCATCTGCCTTCTGCACCACAGCGTGACACTAGTACCACTGATCCAATTCCGTGAGTCACTTTCTGGTCCTGAGCCCTTTTGGCACACAAAGTCCTCCTCAGCCCCAGGCCAGTATTGATGAAGCTGCTGCCCTCCCTCAAGAGGGATCCAAGTGGGATTTAATCCACTTGAAGACCATCACCCTTCCCTGTGGACTTCGCCACCCAAGCCATTAGTCCTCAGGGTTGACAGGTTAACCACCGCCTGACACTCAGCGTTGAGTCGTTGGCAGTATGGTCTACTCCAGTGATGGTGAACCTTTTAGAGACCGAGTGCTCAAGTAGGTGGAGGCGGCACATGGGCAGGCACTGCACATGTACCCATGTGATATTGCCAGAGGTGTCAATGATGTCACATGTGTGTGTGTGCAAGCGCTGTGCCTGAAGCCTGCTACTGCCTCCTACACTGCCTCCTAGGAGGGGTGTAGGGGGGTGTCTGGTCACCTCACCTCATCCCTGCCCCCACCTCCCATGCAGGATTTCAGCCTCCCCTCTCTCCTCCCCATTGGTGGAGGGAGAGGGGCGGGTGGGGAAGCGGTGCCATTGGCGTCGGTGGCATGGGGTGGGGCTAACCCACAACAGCACGTGCCCACAGAAAGGGCTCTGCATGCCACCTCTGGCACACATGCCATAGGTTCGCCAACTCTATTGCCATAGCAGGATAACCTGGCCAGAATGGGAAGAATTATATACAAACCAAAAATAAAGACTAAGCCTTAGGGCAAATTAGATGTGTTTCTACATTGTATTGTTTTAACATCGGATTAAACATCTGGTTAGTCCTAAAGGCACAAATGAAAGAAGGCAATTGTAAATTGTAAGAAACATGACCTCATTTTGTAGCAGACCTGGCCATCCTTACACACAAAATGTGGAAGATGTGCATTGTAATGTGTTGCATGTGCACTAGGCCGCAGAAAATATTACATTAGAACTGCCTCTTTGGCCTCTCTAGGGCAGGTGTTCCCAAACTTTTCACGCCACAGGCCAGCCATGTGGTTGAGCAGGCCGGTCATGTGGTTCCTCCTGCCGTAAAATGCATCTGTGGCTGTCATAAATGAATGCACCGTAGGTGCATTTACGGCAGCATTTGCACAGAAGCATTTGTGCACGAGTGGCCGCGTTTTACTTCCACTTCTGGAAGCAGTGAAAGTGGCGCGGGCTGGATGATTTGGCACCGTGGGCCAAGTTTGGCCTGCGGGCCATAGTTTGGCCACCCCAGCTCTAGGGATTATTCTTTCCTTCACAACCAAATTAGAATACTAGCAACCTACTTATCTAGGAAATGCAAAGGTGGTGATGTACCCAGTATACTAATTTCACCGCAGCTTTGTCTTGAAGTGCTCACTTGTGGCTTAACAGGAGTTTCTGTACTTGAAAAAATCAGCATGTGTGTGTGTGTGTGTGTGTGTGTGTGTGTAGTAATTCATTAATAGTATAGAAAGCCTTTTGAACTCAGAGATTGCAAAGTGTCTTTTTTTTTCTTCATTTTGCACAGTAATATTCTTTCCAATATCCAAGCTTAGCGACAATCACAAATCCTACCATCTGTACTGCAGTGGGTCTTCTAAGTACTAGCACAAAACTATTAGCACTTTTTTTCCAAAATAACATATGGCATATAAGTGACCTCTTAAGACTAGGCTAAAATAGAACATATTCATTCCCATGTTTATGCTGTGACTCAGAGAATGATCTATCTCTTACTCTGTATCGCATGTTAACATTTCACAATGCTTGGGAGAAAACAAGACTCCCAAGATGTTCATGCGTTGGTATCAGAATGTATTTTCCTTTAAAAACAATTTTATTATTATTTCTTTGGACTTATAAAAACAATTTTACATCTTACAGTCTTGCTGACTTGCATACGAAGTATAAACATGTACAGGGTAGTTTAAAAAATGAAGGTTGAAGATATTCAGGAATCTTACTCATACTCAGTTGGAGGAAGTAACAGCCGGAAATGCACCAGATAACGCTAAAACCGCATCAAGTTAAGCAATCTGGAAAAAAATTGTATCGCATAACGTTGAAATCCGATGGGATGTATCGCATAACGTTTGCTGAAGGCTGTGCCGGTTACAATGTATCTCTATGGAGTTTTAACATTATGCGATTCATCCCATAGGATCTTAACGTTATGCAATGCATGTATCGCATAACGTTAAAAATCGGATAACGGTAAGACTCGTGGAAACAAGTTTTAGCATTATCCCAGGTTCTAATGCATCAGAAAATGAGACAAGCCACATATGCATGCACTTTCCTTTTCTTTTTTTAAAATCTACACTGATGGTAGCCTATAGGAATACGAGTGTGTGTGTCATTTGGAATCTTCTGGGGGTTAAGCATCTTCAATGACAAAATCTAGGGGTTGGACATGGTGTGGGTAGGGGGTGGGAAACCTTTTCCTTTCGGAAGGCTGCATCAATTTAGCTGCAATCAAATAAGGCCATGTTGGAAGGCCACATTAATTTAGCTGTAATCAAATAAGGCCACATTCAAGAAACTTCAATTAGATATACTTAAAAATGTACACTGTTTTGTAAAACTCTAGTCTAACTACTATGTAGTTAATAATTTCAAAAAGCAAAAACTATGTGTTAATGTTAAAGTTACTAAAATAAAAGCATAAAAGACAAACAAAAATGTCTTGGAAGTTATGAATAATTAGCTGCCACTCTAACCAACTCAAATGCTACCTGTTTATTGTTTTATTAATTACTGATTTATTGTATTTTATTATTTGTCTTTCAAAGATGTTACTCATCTGAGGACAGTGAGAACAAACAAGCAATATGTCCCAGACAATGTAAAATCATTTACTGTCCTAAGAAACCAAAGATTTACTCTCCCAGGATAAAATCTGGTATCGGGAGATCCTGTCAGTCTCAAGTTTACTTCCTAAGAAAAATTCAAGATGCTGTATCCTTATGGCAGGAGTTCTCAACCTTTTTACGCCAGGGGCCCGGTCATGCTCCCTCAGACAACTTCAGTGGCTGGATGGCAATTTTGCCCTTCCTCCACCATATGGCACTTCCTGGTGTGTTGGAAGCGGGGGGCACATGAAATGGTGCCACAGGCTACATCTGGCCTGTGGGCTGCAGGTTGGGAATCCCTGCCTTATAGTAATAGAAGGAAGTTTATACAGTACAGTATTGTATATCTGTTTCATAGCTTTGGCTTGCCTTTGCCTAGAGAACAGTTCTTGACTGAACAAAACAGCTACACTGTTACTATTCCTTGATCTATGTTTACTATTCCTTGAAATACACAACTTGTACATACCTGTCAACCTTCCTGGATTGGCCGGGATGTCACGGTTTTCAGCGCCGATTTGCGCCATTTCCCGCCCCGCACTGCCGAAACCCCGGAATTTGGCAGGGGGGGAAAGGTTCTACGCATGCATAGAAGGCTACGCCTCTTACGTAGAAGGGTCTTACGCTTGCGTAGAACCCTTCTACGCATGCGTAGAAGGTTACGCTGCTTGCGTAGAAGGCTACGCATGCGTATAAGGGGGCTACGCAAGCGTAAAACCCTTCTACGCATGAGTAGAAGGCGACCGCAGAACCGTTCTGCGCAGGTCCCGGATTGGCTGGAGCCGCGGTTGACAGGTATGATCTTGTAACTACAGTATTGTAGTTTCCTCCGTTCCTTTACTTGTTCCAGCCAGCTAAAAACACTCAAAACTTCTGTAGAACACCATAATTGAAATGCACAGAAATACAGTGCTATACTTTAAATTACTTTCTATACTTTATTCTAAGGACAGCTTGGAATGTACTACTCTGACATTATGTCTTCAAGGAGAAAACTAACATAAGAAAAATCCTGAGATAATATTTGTTCCCATAATACTGTACTTCAAACACACCCTGCGTATAACTGCACTTACAAAGGAATTATCTGCTATCTGTGTAAACACGATCAACCAGCATATCTTGGATGAATTCATGCAGCTGGAAGAATGAAGTTTTTCTGGTGAAAATGAGCACATCATTTTTTATTTGGAGTGAACTGGGACAGGCTCAACATATACAGTATGTACTGAAATGCAATTTAAACTGGACCACGGATCACATCATTCCATCGTCACTAACCCACAGGATGGTGCCAGGATGAAATATTATCCTTCAATCTGAAACGCTGAATGGCACAGTGAGTCTCTCTCACTTGATCCCAGAACAGAACAGACAAACAAGATGCAGGTACATAGTGTTAAGTTATAAATTAACCATGCTCCCATAGTTCTGTAATTTCTTATTGGCACAAGTTACAGCTGAGTCTACAAAGTAAATGTGAAGCAGGTTTTTAATCCCAATAAACAGCAGAAGTTCCAGATAAATCTGTCTTGCCGGAAATGGAGAACTAAGATGCAATGCCCTCAATGACATTTCAAGGTTGTGTTTTCCCCCCCTAAGCGATAAAAACAAGCAGAACATCTGGAAAGATCTAAGGCAAAGGTCAGATGTGCTTGATGAATGCTAAGGTTTATTGTCAAGACAAGATCATCAGCTTAGATGAATCTCTGAGAGCAGTGGTGGCGAACCTATGGCACATGACCAGACACCACACACACACCACTCCTATACAGTACTTACAATTGTATGTGAGTGCCCAAGGAGGAGGCGCAAAGGCAGGCACCACGCATGCGCACACACCTATGTGATGTCACCAGCATGCCTCAAGCTGTGCACATGTGTGCACATGCACACACCCACGTGACATCACTGGCGTGCCTCAAGCAGCGTGATGCCTATCAGTGCTCACCTCCGCCTCCTTGGGCACTCGGTCTCTAAAAGGTTTACCATCACTGTTCTAGAATACAGTGATACCTCATAGAACGTCCAAACTTGGTTCCACAAGTTTGGACTTTATATGGATTTGAACTTTGTATGTGGCATGTAAAATCCTAGCCGCGATGCCTCATACAACGTCCAAATCCTTGCTGCGATGCCTCGTACAACGTCGTTTCCATAGAGATACATTGTACTGTCACAGCACAGACTTCAGGGCAAAGTCAAGGAAACAGACAGGAAACAGACAGAACTTTAAGAAATCATTGTCTAAAAGGCTAAATACATTACAAAAACATGTCAAACAACCCTGATTTTAAGGGACCAACCATACAACAAGTTTTTAACTTTTGAAAACTTTATGAAGTGCAGTTTTAAAACTTAACATGTCCCATCATGCAGCACAGTATTAATCTGCAGCCATGAGGCTGATCATCCATTTTGTACAAGCTACTGTAAACAATTACTGGATGGAAACAAGGACAAAATGGATGCCAACATGTTCCATCATGCAGCACAGTGTTAATCATCCAAACAGCAGCAAACACCAAACAGTTGCTCACCCCACCAAACGGTGCCCCCCAAAAAAGAACAACATAAGGAAAATTATGGAGCATGCAATCTGTTTTTAAAACCCACAGCAGCAAACACCAAACAATTGCTTACCCCACCAAAAAATTGCCCTCCCCCATCCACCTCCCCACCCCAAGCCAATCGGAAACAGTAAACATCATTTACCAACCTTTCCACTGCGCCAAAGAATGGTCCAAGAACCTGAAGAATGCTGCAAAAATCCCAGGAATGCTTTCAAAAATTCTGATGAAAAAATTAAAAAAAACAACAACCCAAAATCGTGCTCAAAACCACTCCTAAACACTCTTCGCCTCGTGCAAAACCCACAAGAGCAATGCACGCACACGTTCTGCTTTTTATACTGCCCAGGCACAATGCAAGCTGGAAAAAACCCCAATGCCTCATACAAAGTCACAGCGACTTTGTATGAGGCAACATTTTTCAAGGAGTTAGGCGACGTTGTATGAATTCGATGTTGTACGAAGCGGACTTTGTATGAGGTATTACTGTATAGAAATGAAAATTGTTATTTGTGTAAATGATATCAAGTAATGGTGC
Source organism: Bradypodion ventrale (assembly GCA_035047345.1). Taxonomy (NCBI): domain Eukaryota; kingdom Metazoa; phylum Chordata; class Lepidosauria; order Squamata; family Chamaeleonidae; genus Bradypodion; species Bradypodion ventrale. The sequence goes on along the minus strand of JAWDJE010000005.1, from coordinate 104,303,810 downwards.
TAAAATGCTTCACTATAGGAGACTGCGCATTTTGATTCCTCAGCTACTATGCCTCCCTTGAAATTCAACAAAGAACCTGAAACAGAACGTCAACCAATTCTGTTAGTTATTAGGTAGTAAAGAGGGAGAGCTCTTTGAGCAGTTGTAAGGTCTATACATGCTACTCCATATGCTGTTGTAAGGTCTATACATGCTACTCCAGATATTTTATGTCAGGAGTTCTCAACCTTTTTAAGCCAAGGGCTGGGTCACCCTCCCTCAGAAAGCTTCAGAGGCAGGATGGTCATTTTGCCCTTCCTCCACCACATGACACTTCCTGGTTTGGTGGAGGTGGTGGGGCCCACATGAAATGCGCTGTGGGCCGCATCCGGCCCCCAGAACACAGGCTGAGAATCCCTGTTTTATGTGCTTCAAATCCATCTTCAAAATGCTGATTAGATTTGAGAATTGAGCTGTACATCTTTTGCCGGGACTAAAGCTTGATTCATCAGGAAATGTATTAAACACCTTTTAAACTAATTAGCCTAATTAAACTAATGACTGGGAAGCGGAAGGTCAGCAGTTCGATTCCCGAGTACTGTAGGACGGAAATGAGCTCCCGTCTTCATCCCAGCTCCTGCCAACCTAGCAGTTCGAAAGCAAGAAATTGCAAGTAGATAAATAGGGACCACTTCGGTGGGAAGGTAACAGCGTTCCGTGAGCTCCGGTGTCTAGTCATGCCTGCCACATGACCTTGGAAACGTCTGCAGAAGCAGACAGCGCTGGCTCTTCGGCTTAGAAACAGAGATGAGCATTGCACCCTAGAGTCGGATACGACTGGCTTTCGAGCAAGGGAAAGCTTTACCTTTACTTAAACTAATTAGCCATGGCATTTGTGTAGAATCCAGCCAGAACTCAATAGCCGCTTCCCATACCATAACAGTGTACAGTAAAACCTCGCATAAAGAGCACCTGGCTTAGAGACTAACTCGCTTAAAGAGCAGAATTTTCTCTGAATTGTTTCTTCGCTGCACAACTAAAACCAACCAAAAACTCACTTAACAACTAAATCAGGGTTCGCAATCCCGCCCTGCCAGAAGTCACAATTGGTCACTTACAATGGTGTTTCGCTTAAAGAGCAAACTCAATTAAAGAGCAATCCCGTGGAATGCATTATGCTCTTTAAGCGAGGTACCACTGTATTAGATAACATGAAATTAACCAGTATAGAAATGCACTAATGTTTAATCATGGTTTAAAGTGACTAGTTACTTGTAATTAATTCATTTCCTCATTTGCAATAACAAAGATATAAACATTACTATTGTAATTTATTCAGAGATTACTTTATTATTTCTCATGTAATGGCAACTTTAAAACTAATTAATTATAAGAGCATAATCACACTAAATGGCAAAGAAGAAATACATGCTTCATCTGCTACATGAGGGGTGCCCATCATCCGGCGCCAAATCATCCGGCCTTCACCGCTTCTGGGAGCAGAAGTAAAACGTGCCCACGTATACACAAAACACTGGCATAAATGCACCCATGGCTGTCGTAAATGTGTTTTGCGCATGCACAGTCACATTTTACTTCTACGCCCGGTGGGAGGAACCACGTGACCGGCCGGCTCAACCACGTGACCAGCCCACGGCGCGAAAAGTTTGGACACCCCTTTGCTACATCATGCAGGAAAACTGTTGAGGTGACAAGCAAGAGCCTTGGCGGTGCAGTGGTTAAACTGCTGTACTGCAACCAAAAGGTTGTGAGTTCGATCCTGACTAGGACTCAAGGTTGACTCAGCCTTCCAAGGTCAGTAAAATGAGCATCCAGCATGTTGAGGGCAAAATGCTAATTAACTTGTGAACCGCCCAGACCAGAGAGTGCACTAAGTGCTATGGGGTAGTATATAAGTGATTGCTTTACTATGTGAGGATGCTGTGCCATGGAGAACAGTTACTTTTGGGTAACTCCAGCCATAATGGGAACTATGGGTGCCTCAAAACTATAGGTTTAAAGTAACTTTCTCAGCTGTGTTCTGAATATATATCAACAATACAGTAATACCTCATACAACGTCCGCTTCGTACAACATCGAATTCATACAACATTGCTTAATTTCTTGGAAAATGTTGCCTCATACAAAGTCGCTGAGACTTTGTATGAGGCATTGGGGTTTTTCCCAGGTTGCATTGTGCTTGGGCAGTATAAAAGGCAGGACACATGCGTGCATTGCTCTTGTGGGTTTTGCACGAGGCAAAGAGTGTTTCGGAGTGGTTTTGAGCGTGGTTTTGGATTTTTTGAATTTTTTCGTCGGAATTTTTAGAAGCATTCCTGGGATTTTTGCAGCATTCTTCAGGTTCTTGGACAATCAGGGTTGTTTGACATGTTTTTTTTTTTAATGTATTTAGCCTTTAGACAATGATTTCTTAAAGTTCTGTCAGTTTCCTGTCTGTTTCCTTGACTTTGCCCTGAAGTATGTGCTATTACAGTACAATGTATCTCTATGGAAACGATGTTGTACGAGGCATCGCAGCAAGGATTTGGACGTTGTATGAGGCATCGCGGCTAGGATTTGGACGTTGTATGAGGCATCGCGGCTAGGATTTGGACGTTATATGAAGCATCGTGGCTAGGATTTGGACGTTGTATGAGGCATTGTGGCAAGGATTTGGACATTGTATGAGGCATTGTGGCAAGGATTTGGACGTTGTATGAGGCATTGCGGCAAGGATTTGGACATTGTATGAGGCATTGCGGCAAGGATTTGGACGTTGTATGAGGCATTGCGGCAAGGATTTGGACGTTGTATGAGGCATTGCGGCAAGGATTTGGATGTTATATGAGGCATCGTGGCTAGGATTTGGACGTTGTATGAGGCATCGTGGCTAGGATTTGGACGTTGTATGAGGCATTGCGGTAAGGATTTGGACATTATATGAGGCATTGCGGCTAGGATTTGGACTTTGTATGAGGCACTGCGGCTAGGATTTGGACGTTGTATGAGGCATCGTGGCTAGGATTTGGACGTTGTATGAGGCATTGCAGTAAGGGTTTGGACGTTGTATGAGGCATTGCGGCTAGGATTTGGATGTTGTATGAGGCATTGCGGCAAGGATTTGGACGTTGTATGAGGCATTGCAGCAAGGATTTGGATGTTATATGAGGCATTGTGGCTAGGATTTAAACGTTGTATGAGGCATCGTGGCTAGGATTTGGACGTTGTATGAGGCATCGCGGTAAGGATTTGGACATTGTATGAGGCATTGCGGCTAGGATTTGGACTTTGTATGAGGCATTGCGGCTAGGATTTGGACGTTGTATGAGGCATTGTGGCTAGGATTTGAACGTTGTATGAGGCATTGTGGCTAGGATTTGGACGTTGTATGAGGCATCGTGGCTAGGATTTGGACGTTGTATGAGGCATTGCAGTAAGGATTTGGACGTTGTATGAGGCATTGCGGCTAGGATTTGGATGTTGTATGAGGCATTGCGGCTAGGATTTTGCATGCCTCATACAAAGTCCAAATCCGTATAAAGTCCAAACTTGTGGAACCAAGTTTGGACGTTGTATGAGGTATCACTGTATTTCATTTTAAATATAGCTGACCTAGTTTTCACAGGTTTCTAATGTTACCTGCATTGTGCAAAGGATAGGAATATGACCTCTTAGTTCCAGTAAACAAAGTCAGTTATTCAAATATCCCTATTTGGATCCTACAATTTCCTCCTTATTATGTAAATCCAGTTTCGAGTGTCATCCTACAAAAGGGAAATGTGTTTAATTCAACTTCATTTCCCAACTTCAACTGGAAGAAAGCCTAAAGCTATGGTCCACTGAACTGGGAGTAAGCATGACTGGACATCCCAACTCCACCCCACACTCTTTATTCCTAAAGAAACCTTTAGGGTTTGTTTACATCAAGGCAATTTCCTCCTCGCATCTAAGGTGGCCATTGCTTCATTGCCAAAAAGGAGAGCAGAGGTCACCAAAAAAGGAGGACAAACAAATCCTTTTGCATTAAATTCACATAGTGTAACTTAAACTAATATAACTTCATTTTGGCAGTCCAGGGTTTGATCGGGACATGAAAGAAGAAAAAATGTAAACAAACTGAATCACAATTAGTTAAAGGTCGCCCTGGCTCCAAAGCCAACCATGTCCGACTCTAGGGCTCAGTGCTCATCTCTGCTTACAGCCAAAGAGCAAGTGCTGTCTGCATCCTCAGACATTTCCGTGGACATGTGGCAGGCATGACTATGCTGTTTACCTTCCCACCAAAGTTGTATCTATTCATCTACTTGCAATTTCTTGCTTTCAAACTGCTAGGTTGGCAGGAACTGGGACAGAGGCGGGAGCTCATTCCATCATGCAGTACTTGGGTCTTGAACTGCTGACCTGCTGACCTTGCAGTCATCAAGTTCAGCATCTTAACCACTAAGCCACCGCAGTCCCTGAATCACGATTAGACATTATTTAATTTAGGTGGACATACATTACTGCCCCACCACACTAACACAATTCTGTGACTAGATAACTGTGTTGGGACACAGCACTGAGATAAAGATGGGGATATCAATCAATCAATCAATCAATCAATCAATCAATCATATTTAATAGTTCCCTGGAATGGTTGTATTTTATATTTTCTGCAGCTTGCTGAAGGTCAGTAAAATGAGTACCCAGCATGTTGGGGGCAAAATGCTAAGTAACTTGTGAACCACCCACCCACCCCCAAAATTGCACTAAGCGCTATCGGGCGGAATATAAATTTAATTGCTATTGCTTCTTCTTCTTCTTTTAGTGCCATATCCGTTCCGGATCTTGGCTAATGGCTATCATCATGGCGATAGTCTTCCTATCTAAATACAGTAAAACCCCGACTTACAAATGCCTCGAGTTACATAAAATTTGACTTACATAATGATTTTGTGCTAAAACCATGTCCCGATTTACACGATTTCCTATGGGTTTGCTTCTAGCTACATAAAGATTATTTTTCCTATGGGTTTGCTTCAAGTTTCGTAAATAAAAAAAAACTCCCTATGGGTTTGCTTCACTTTACATACAAATCTCATTTTTTCCTATGGGTTTGCTTCGAGTTACGTTAAAAAAATTTTCCCTATGGGTTTGCTTCGAGTTACATAAAAAAACGATTTAAGCAAAAGCCTACAGAACGGGCTTTTTTTCGTAAGTAGGTGTTTTACTGTACCTACTTATTTAGGAGTGACAAATATGAGCAAGGTGGTCCCAGGACACTTTCTCCTTGCCATGGTCTTCCCTGCAAGCCTGCCGTTCCTAAACTGTCCCCAGTGGTAGAGCTCAGACCCAAAAGGGAACTTTTAAACCTACCTTGCCCAAGCCAAGCCAAACTTTCATGGGAGACTTTTAAGACCGAGGAAATGACATGGGATGAGAGCATACCTGTCAAGCGCAGCTCCGGAGATTACGGGACCTGCGCAGAACGTTTCTGCGCAGGTCCGTTGTACGCATGCGTAGAAGGCGTTTACGCATGCGTAGAACGTTTCTGCGCAAGTCCGTTCTACGCATGCGTAAAAGCCTTCTACGCATGTGTACAACGGACCTGAGCAGAAACGTTCTGCGCAGCTCACTTCTACGCGTGCGTAGAAGGCTTTTACGCATCCCCTTCTGCACAGCCTTCTACGCATGCGTAAAAGCCTTCTACGCATGCGTAAAAGCCTTCTACGCATGCGTAGAAAGGACCTGCGCAGAAGGGATGCACAGTAACTCATTCCCCCCCCCCCCCCCCCTGCTGCCAAATTACGGGGTAGCAGCAGCTCCGGGCGGGAAATGACGAAAATCAGTGCAAAAATACGGGAAATCCTGGCCGATCCGGGAAACCTGACAGGTATGGATGAGAGGATACCGAAACACTCACCCAGGATAGAAACTGCTGGAGATCCTTTGCTGCCTGACATGCTACATAGCACGGGAGGATCAAAGTCTAAGACCAAGATGCCCAAACTACGGCCCGTGGTCCGGATCCGGCCCCTGATGCCAATTCATCTGGCACGCAAAGCCCTCATCGCTCCCGGAAGCAAAACGCAGTTGCACGGGCGAGGGCTTTGTGAGCCAGATGAATTGACATCAGGGGGCCGGATCTGGACCGCGAGCCATAGTGACCGGCCACCTGAACCACGTGCCCGGCCCATGGCCCGAAAAGTTTGGGCACCCCCGGTCTAAGATGCGCACCCAGCATGTTTGATGTTGCTTTTAATTGTTGTTAGCCGCCCAGAGTCGTTGCCGAGTTGGGCAGCGATAGAAATTTGAAGAATAAATAAATAAGTAACTAGAATATAATATAAAATAAGTAAGTAAAAAGTAAGTGTTACATACACAACAATGTGCAAGCCGGCAAAAAGTCGGAGGAGAAGGCGAGACACTTACCCAAACGGCGCAGGATGTGTGCGGCGGCTCCGTTGCCTTGAAAGGAAGTGCCGCCGCCAGATGTGGTGTGGGTGGTGGGGCCTGGGGGGGCAGGGAGCTGTCAGCGGTGCGGGTGGAGGAGGAAGAGGAAGGCTCGGGGAGGAAGGCAGAGGCCAGCCATGGGAACACAAGCGATCAAGAAAAGGGGCGACCAGAGAGAACACTCAGCAGCCCTGGGTGGACAAGCGTGCTCGAAAGCCAGTCGTATCCGACTCTAGGGCTCAGTGCTCATCTCCGTTTGTAGCCAAAAGAGCCAGCGTTGTCTGCGTGCGTCTGTCTGCATGCAGAGACGTGTCCGTGGTCACGTGGCAGGCATGCCTAGACACTGGAGTGGTGCGTGCACGGAACGCTGTGTTTTACCTTCCCACCGAAGTGGTGCCTGATTTATTTATCTGCTTGCAATGTCTTGCTCTCCTCGAACAGCTAGGTTGGCAGGGAGGAGCTGGGGCAGAGAGAGGCGGGGGGTCGGGGGCGGGTGCTCGTTCCGTCTCGCAGCGCTCGGGTTTCGAACTGCTGACCTTCCAGGCTGCTCAGCCTCTTAAAACTTCTAATAAAGCCGCCGCAGTCCCGTTTTAGGGTCGGTTGGAAAGAGAGGGCTGGGGGGGGGGGGGGGGGATATGAGGAAAGGAGAAGTGGGACATGTGTGGTAAGAAGACTGCCAAAACCTCGCCAAACCAGCCTTATTGTAACAATAAACAGCAACAAGCCCGCGCAGGCACACTAGTGGTGGGGCCCCTCGCCTCGCTTGCTCTCAGCAATCATTTCCCGCCGCCTCTCCTGAGGGAGGAGGAAGAAGAGACAAAAGAGCATGGCCGAGCCTTGGGAGGCGGTCTCGGTCTCGGGGCCATTGCGCGCCCTTTTTTCTGAGGGAAGGCAAGGCGCACTGGCGTCGGGAAGAAGTCGAGTGGAGGAGGAGAGCTGTAAAATAATAATAATAGAAGATTCAAAAGCAAAGCAACCACTTCACACCTCTATCCCACCCCACAGCGCTTAGTGAGCGTACTCTGGGCGGTTCACAAGTTAATTAGCATTTTGCCCCCCCCCCCCCCCCCCCAAACATGCTGGGCACTCATTGACCTGGTAAGGATGAAGGGTGAGTCCACCTTGCACCCTGGTCAGGTTCGAACTTGCAATAGCAATTGCACTTCTAAATGCTATGGGGCGGCATACCCGTCAAGCGTGGCTCTCAAGCATGGCTCCGGAAAATATGGGAAATTACTGCGCAGGTGCTCATGCGCAGTAACCCGTTTGCACATGCTCAGTAACCCGTTTGTGCATGCGCAGAACCCCTTTGTGATGGGTGCGCATGCACAGTAACCACTTTCCCCGCTGTTCAAAATAGGATGGCGGCAGGAAAGGGGAGGAACGAGCGCTAAAATACGGGAAATCCGGCCAATACGGGATACTTGATAGGTATGCGGGGCGGTATAGAAGTGTACAGTAAAACCTCGTCTTACATATGCCTCAAGTTACATAAAATTCGACTTACATGATTTTTGCACTAAAACCATGTCCTGATTTACATAACAATTTACTATGGGTTTGCTTCGAGTTACGTAAAAAAAGTTTTTCGTATAGGTTTGCTTTGAGTTACGTAAAAAAAATTGTTTTTCCTATGGGTTTACTTCGATTTACATAAATATCATTTTCCTATGGGTTTGCTTCGAGTTATATAAAAATTCATTTTTCCTATGGGTTTACTTCGAGTGAAGTAAAAACCGATTTGCATAAAAGCCTATGTAACAGACTTTTTATGTAAGTAGGGTTTTTTACTGTAATTGCTATTCTATACCGCCCCATAGACTGCAGCGCAGGGCCATAGCCAGGATTCTAGATGTGGGTGGGCGAATATTTTTTCAAGATGGTCAACAATGTCATATACAGTAAAACCCCTACTTACATAAAAAGTCTGTTCTGTAGGCCTTTATGTAAATCGGTTTTTTACTTAACTCTAAGCAAACCCATAGGAAAAATGAATTTTTTACTTAACTCCAAACAAACTTTGGTGTTCAAGGAATTATGACGACAAGCATTGGAAGTGAAACACAGCTCTTTATTTGGAGGGTTTGAACACAACTTGGATGGGGCAAAACTTGGAATTATATACAACTAGCATAGGTTGCCTGGCGTTGCCGGGCTTTTATAAATTGTGTTTTGCTTTTTTGGGGGAGGGGGGGTTGAGTTAGAAATCAACAGCGGATGCTATAAATCTTTTTATTTTATTTATTTAACATATGTTTGTTATTTGTGTAAACTTTTGATTTATTGTTATATTTTTGACTTGTTTTTACTCTCGTGGCCTCTAGGTGGGGCTGTTTTGTTTTTGACTTGTTTTTAAGATTCCGGCCTGCAGGTGGGGCTGTTAGTAATAGTGTTGGTTTGGTTTCATTTCACGTGTTTTTTCTCTCCTGGCCTCTTGGTGGGGCATCTTCCAGTAAGTAGTCTTTGTTTCTTCATTTCTGTTTCGGTCTCATGGAGGGAGGACGTGCTAGTGGATTCTCTGATTTTATTTATTCTGGGATTTTTTTTTGTTTTGATTTTGTGGTGGTGGGCTGGAAGGTGTTTCTATTTGTTCTTTTGTTGGGCTTTAGATGTGTGTAATTGGTTTGTTTATTTCTGGTTTTGTTTATTTTTGATTTTGTTGGAGTTTATTTGTATAATTTGTGGTAGTTGTGTTGTTAGAGTTAGGTATTTTCGTGTTGTAGTTAGGTGTTTTTTCTGTGCTTTTCTGGTATTGTGGATGTTTTTGTTTGTGTGTTTTGTTGTTTACTTTTTTGTTTATTAATGGGTTATTTATTTATTTATTTGTGTTGTGTTCATTATGTTTAATTTTTAAAATCTAACATGATGTAGTGCTAAATTATCAATACTAGTAGTTAGGCGATCTAGTGCTAATCTCATATATGCGATCAAGAGGAAAGAATGAAGGGTTGGGTATTCCCATAGTCCTGAACAACATGCCCCAACTGCATACATCATGGAAACACTATCCATAGAAATATCCCAATTTCTTTACAGAATGAATGAATTGATCACATAGGAAAGTCTGATCAAATTATTCCAGCTTGGGAAAAAAGTAGAAATCGCTCAGCAAGAAAGAAAAAAAGCTTCACTGGGAGAAAACTGGCATTTGTGTTGTGCAATCAGGAAAAAAATACTTCAATCAACCCATACTATAACCACAGCAAATCCCATGGTATTTGATCATGTAGTCACAGCTTAAGTTATTTTGGTAGAGGCAGAAAATTTCACGAGCAACTCTCCCCACCCTGACAGTAAAAACACAATGACTACAAATCAAATAACTAACAATTTAATACCATTCATGAGGCCCCAAATCTCCTGCTTGAAGTGGTTGCCTCGTTTTATATGACTGGCCCTGCCCCACTTTTTAACATATAGAAAATGGATCAAACTAGATACTTTAATCATGTGGTAAACAAGTGCATTGAGGGATTTAGACAGATTTTATACTAAGGCTAGGTGATTATTGGGTGCCATGAATTGCAAGATGTGACATTCCTACCATTGCCGAAATTCCAACAAAGTGGGGCGGGGGACAGTTCCCATGGCGCATATTTTAGTTTATTATTTATAATAATTTTATATTTTTTTTAAAAAAGTATTTCACAATTGCTGCAGATTAGTTGGATTTTTATTGCAACGTTTGTGAGGAAAACAGAGCTAAAATTCCCTTCTGCCTTTGTGAAGAAGCGATGAAAATCTTTTACTGCTCATACTCAGATAGAATACTTTTTTAAAAAAATTCCCTGGTCATGATTGCTATGCATTTATTAATATGAGTGTTTTGGTGCTTAGACCGGTAATTCAGTTTGTACTTCAAGACTAGCACCCAAAGCACATCCTCTGCTATGGTTCAGGTTAACACTTGTTCACCACATTGAGGGCCTTTTCAAGCAGTGTTTTCATCGAAGAGCTGGGAAGAAATGGCTTGGTAGCACCTAATAAGTACTCTTCAGAAATCTACTTTGGTTTACAAATGACACAAAGAAAGAGAAAAAATAGGAACTATATGTGGTTTATCCGCAGATGTAATTGGCATAACCTTTCCTGAAAGGTTGGGGGTTTGGGCGCACACGCCCTCGAGCCTTCATAACTTGGTTGGAATGGAAATTGGGTGCGGATTAATATTAGCCATAGTTAAAGATTCATGCATAACACCTCGGCCATTAGCTCGGACAAGGTGGTAATTAAAGGTAAACACATGATGCATTAATCATATCCACAGACTCCCGAAGCAGGAGAGTAAACTGCAATGTGTTATACTTGATAAAGATAGTCCCGGAAAGATTCCGTGATAGGGCAGGACAATGGTCTCGCCAGCCAGTAGTTAATTAGTAGATAACAGACTTCCCCGGTAATTTCCTGATTACACATTTCCTTCAAGTAACTTCTGTAAATGTAACTGGATTAACAATGTGCCACGTCGGCAGTCTTCTGTGACGGGTCGCGCGCAACCTATGCACGCAGGTACCCGAGGCAGGCAATAAATGCCAGCACTCCGAACCAATCAGAACTGGTCTTCCACCTCATCTTTGCCTATGTGCCTTCCTTGTGACCAGTCACTCCGTGACCCAGCGGGCCATTTCTGGCCCACCATTGCACCAACTATAGATGGCATAATAAGAAAGGGCAATCAATTGGCAACACATAAATTTCCATTCCTCAGCAGCTGGGATGGAATAACCCTTGGTCTGAAGATGGTTTTGAATGATTCAAGTTCTTGTGTTACATGTGACATACTTCCCCAGCAGTTGGTGACAGGAATTAAACTGATCATAAATAATCTCAGCCATGGAAATGCCCACAATAAAATTACAGTGCCTCTCTGTCCTGTGTTCAGGTATGTTGATGTTTGCTAGATTGACAAGGACCTGTCACAGCAGGACAAAATGGGCCCCTCCAATTACTCTAATAGCTCTATTTTAAAAAACCTAGTTCTTTTGAAAGAAAGAAAAATGTCAACTTTCCATTTTACTCAATAAAAAGGAAAAAAATAAATATTTAAAAGTTTCTTTTAGTATGACAACTGAATTGCAATCAAGGACATGAGTGTTAACTGTATAACTCGTTTTGTATTTCCTTATATTCACTCTGAAGCATCAGGGTGCTTAATTTGAACCTATATTAGGCAAATATTTTGCCTATCTAATATTTGATAATTTGACCAATCTTGGAATGTAATAATTTTGTATTTGGAAGGTGAAAGATGACAGGATACCACTCCTCCACAATACTAAGAATATATTTGAAGTATAAAGCAATAGTGACTACAATAAAAATAAATTTCAATAAAAATGGCCAATGTCCAGGTATGTATCCATACACAGTTGTCATCTGTACAACATATGTTTGAATACTAGAGATGTTATAAAACTATCCACTGAAAACCTTACATTTGGGGATTCCACTTTCTAATGTTGCAGTATCAATCATTCCATCACCATAAGGGCACCAAGAACCCATATTTAATTACCATATATTGATTTCCAAGAAAAGAGAAATAATGTAACTGAAGGCATACATCTATAAAAGTCAGGGACTGATTCAGTACAAAGTTCATACAAATAAGAACTTGCCATCTCCGTAACAGAAGGTCTGACTGGACATAGCCAACACATATTTTAAAGAAATGCACCATGAATATTGTACTACCAAAAATTAACATTTACTCAAGCCTTTATGGAAAAGTTTTTATTATATCCTAGATACTCAAAATACAATTTCCTGTCATATAAGCTGCACTTTTATACCCACAGATATGATTGTTACTATCATACTTTGATTTTAGAGAACAAGGTAATCCTATTTTTTACTCCATCTTTTGTTGTTTTCTTTTTTATGAGTCAAGCATTATTAAAGGGATCAGCTTTAACTGAAGTTTTCCTTATTATTGTAGCATGTCTCGCACCTTTCATCAACAGAAGAGACTTTAGAGCAGTTTCAAGATCAATATCGAAATAAGTAAGATAAGTTTTGCTTTTTGGCTTAGGGTCTAAAATAGGTAGCATTAAAAAGGGGCAGGAGAAGGAAAAAAGAAAACAGGAAACCACAATTATTATGAAATGCTTATAACAAGCAGCATAAGGTCAAACTACATTTTAAGGGAAATGTCTATTCCTTATGATTAACCCGATTAGCCAACTAATCTTTTTTCTCTTCCCCAATTGAGATCTTCTGAGAAATGTATGCCTCTACAATCGAACTTGCAAATTTAAGGTGATATTTACCGTCAAATAACTAATCGCAACGCACTAAGGACACTAAATGCAGAATATCGTTATGAAAATGGTAAAGAGACACTTGAGGGGAGCTCCTCTTCTAAAAATGTACTAAGTTATCAACTGTTTGACACAGAAACAGTTGCAAGAGTTCTTTCATTCCTAGATGACAGATTCTAAATAGATAATTTTTGCATGTACAGTATATAAAAAGTTAATACCACTTAAATTGATATCAATATAATTGCTAAGGTAGGAACTCCTGACCACAGGAAAAAATAACTACAGTAAAACTTCGCGCCTTGCTTAGAGACTAACTCGCTTAAAGAGCAGAATTTTCTCTGAATGGTCACCTCGCTTAACAACTAAAACCAACCAAAAAAACTCACTTAACAACTAAATCGGGGTTCGAAATCCTCCTGCCAGAAGTTACAATTGGTCACTTACAATGGTGTTTCACTTAAAGAGCAAACTCGCTTAAAGAGCAATCCCATGGAACACATTATGCCAGTTAGTACTTAGTTAATATCCCTCCCTTTGTGGTGTTGTATTCCCCCCATCCCTTTTTTTCTTTTAATTGGGGTGGGAAGTAGTAGGGTGGGGAAGTGAGGGGGCGATTTAGGATTTTAAAATCTGTTTTTATACATTTTTAGCTGTTGTACACCACCCTGAGTCAGGTTCTCCTGATTGGAAGGCATATAAATTTAATAATAAAAATTAAAAATTAAATTAAATTTAAGTACCACTGTATTACTTTTCTTTTTAACCAAAGAAGTGTTACATACCTATTTCCAGAAAATCATGAAGAAACGCTCCTAAATGAGGCCCAGAATCAAACCCAACTTAAAAGTCAGTGGAAGCTCTTCTCTCTGCTCCAGTGGGCTTTGAATCAAAACAAATTCTTTTCTAATGACATGTTTATTTTCTCAGGTCTATTTTTATATTGTAAAAGCTATTGCTATATACAGAAGCTGAATGTTGTGTGCTTTGTGAGAATATACGGGCAGTATTGATTTATAGACGAATGACAAGAGATCAGATAACAAAACTGAAATAACAGTTAAACTGACCTTTCATGAATGGAATATATTTATTTCATATTACAGTGGTATCTCGCTTAAAGAGCATAATGCATTCCACGAGGTTGCTCTTTAAGCAAGTTTGCTCTTTAAGTGAAACACCACTTAAGTGATCAATTGTGACTTCCAGCAAAAGGGGGGGGGGATTGCGCACCCCGATTTAGTTGTTAAGCAAGTTTTTGGTTGGTTTTAGTTGTTAAGCGAAAGAACCATTCAGAGAAAATTCTGCTCTTTAAGTGAGTTAGTCTCTAAGCAAGGTGCTCTTTATGCGAGATTTACTGTATATTATTTCTTATCGCTATAGATATCCCCACAATCGAAACGGTTCTGCTGGTAGTTTTCTAACACAGTTTCAAATATGACACTAGTTTATCCATTTCTGCAGATGACTTTAAAATCACTGGCGACATAATCCTAAATGTTTACATCGGCAAACAGACATACGAAACGACTGTAACTTACTAGCAATACCAATGTTTTGCAGTAACTATTGTACCATAGCAATTACACTAAAACCAGAGGGTCCTGTTGCTTCTTAAAGATTAACAAGTTTCTTGTGGTATTTAGGTTTCTGATGCAAGAATTTTCTTTATTACATGGGTAAAACAAACAAGATTATATAAGATCTTATATACAGAAATGCCCAATGTTAGTATCTCAGTGTTTTGTTTCAAGTGTGATGTAAATAAAACAATTCTAATTGCTTAGCTGATGTTGTTGTACAGAATGTTGTTTTTTCATAATGGAAGTCATTCCATGTCCTCTGATGAATCACTCAAAAATAATATGCTTTAACCCAGACAGAACATTATTGTTTAAAATGAATTAACCATTGCCACATTAGATTATTTCATAAAAGAAAACAAACTGAGGAATGAAACTAGGCAGAGGAAATTGCATATTTTGATCATTATTACCAAATTATTTTCAACACATTCTTTAGTTTCAGATCTCTATTTAAAAACTTTCACTTCTGCTTACTCTCTTCCAGAACATTTATAAGATTGAGTCACATCTCTGCAAAAATTATGCCACTGGTTGACAGTAAGAAACCTGTTTATCTGTGTAAAGAAGATTCAGATAGGATTTTATCGATAAGAGGAAAAAGCACAACAGAGCTCCCGCAGTAGCAGGAAATACAGGAAAGCATTCACTAACTGCAGCTTTTTATTTAATAAAGAATTTGAGTATCTCAGATTCCCATGAATAAGTGCATATGTATGTTAACCAGCCATTTGGAAGTTTATGACCAGTAGTAACAATATAAATGTCATTTTCTGCAAAGCATTTCATTATGATCTAACCACCATAACTATGACCTCTGCATCCACACTAACCTATGCATAAATACTGTACTCTATATATCTGAACAAGTGGATTTTATTCCATAAACACAGGTGCTAAATGAAATCTATTAGTCTTAAAGATACAAAAAGATTGGCATATTCCTCTTTTGTGTTCTTTGAAGTCATAAGTGGAAGGGATGTTATTGGAAAATGTTCCCGAGATTACAGTTTTGGTATAATCTTATTGAAACCGCATGCCCCTACACTATAATGTTGTGTCATCAATTATTCTGGGTTGAAAGGATTTTTGTGGGAGAAACTCCGCTCAGGGATGCCTCCTTTAATGTCCCAAAGAGCTGGGAGAGATGGGTGCTCAATCCATCATGACATTAACTTGTCATTTAAAATATAAAAGGAAATGGCTGGCAATCCATATATCCACCTATATTGCCCACTAGCAGACCACTCTGGGTGGTGTACAAAAATAATTAAAACCAGGATGAGCAAATATGCCCGTATAACCATGAAAACAACCCTCCAAGATGGTAGCAGGGGATGTCAAATTCAAAATAATAATTGAAATAATTAGATAAAGCCTAAACAACAAATGGCCCAGAAACCAACTAACAGACATCTCTCTGAAAGCCTCCCTAAAGAGGATTGTTTTAATGATTTCTTGAAGCAAGGAACTGTAATTGGGAATTTAGGCTGTTAGGAAGAGAATCCTCTGTCTTTCTATAATGAATATTCTAATCCTCCATACAGTGAAGGATTTTAGTAAACTGTAGAGTTTACTAATCTACTTCTAAGTAGATTGAATTATATGGGATAGTTTCCTTTGAATATCACTTGGATGCAACTACACAGGGAGGGAAATGTGAATTCACTTACATTCAACTCATTGTGGAGTTGCACTAGCAAATTTAAGTCTGTTTGGCTTAAGTGGCCGTATACAGACAGATGATGTAATGCTAGGCTATTTAAAAAATCCAGGAATCTTTCCCACAGAGGAAAAGCTATTTTTTAAAAAAAGAAGAGTCTTGCCCATGGAAAGAGGTGTCACTCATTATGAGCATGTGCTGGTGCTGCTTTGTGCTTGTGTGCGTGCAGCTCATCCTCCCTCAGGTGGAAAGAGGCTGGGGGGAAAGTGCTTTAGCAAAGTATCACTTTGTGTGAGTGTGCATGCACATCTCCTTGGCTTCTCTTCCCTTACTGCATGAAGCATCATACACCTGAACCAATGTGAAAGTAACCCTTTTTTAAGTAGAAGTCCAAGCAGTGAATGATAAAAAACTATGGCTCTGGAGCGGTGTGTGTGTGCTCTGGACAGACTTACATGTCACGTAATCAATTGGACAGAATCATGGAACACGGGGCTTGGCTCCTGAAGACAGAGTCTTTGGACTGACTGTTGCTCACCTGACCAAAACGTAGCAAGTCTCCGACAAACCGTAAGCAACTAAAGCAATGAGCATAAAGGGAATGTCAGAGAACATTAGCTCAGGAATTCTCAGCCTGTGGGCCGGATGCAGCTCACAGGCCGGATGTGGCCCGCAACACCATTTCATGTGCCCCCCACCGCCTCCACCACAACAGGAAGTGCCATGTGGTAGAGGAAAGGCAAAATGGCTGTCCAGCCCTCAAAGCTGTCTGAGGGAGTGTGACCCAGCCCCCGGCTTTAAAAGGTTGAGAACTCATGCATTAGCTATATGAACAGTATTGATCACCACTTGGCAAGCCCAAGATTTGGAAAAGCAGCAGATATTTTTACAGAACAAATAATTACTTGATTTTGTTCATAATCTAACAATATGCAATAACTACAATAATATGCATCTAAACCCTGGTAATTTTATCTTTCTCGTAGAACAATGTTATTTTCTTGTCACTGAGCACTGTTATAGATGTTAGGTGTGGTGATTTGTGACTCATAACAAGCCAGACGCATACATAATTTATTATTATTTCTAGGACACTTATAATAATAATCCATTGTACATAAAACAAAAAAGACGTTGTATTCATTGTTACAATTTAAAACACTAGACATGCATAGCCAATAACCGGGACGGATAGGGCTCCTGAAGAAGAAGACATGCAAGAGAAGGGGAGCAAAATGGAAGAAGTAGGGTCGCGGAGAAATCATTTTGAGAATAAGACAGTGGACATGTAAATTTTCAACAGACGTGAGAACACATCAACAGAAGAATCTAGATAGATATCACCTGGCAATTTTAAGTGACAGAGTTCACACAATAAAATGCGTTATTTTGTATGAAATCTCCACCAATGCTAAATCGTTTTGTGTATTTCCAGCAGTATGCTATGGTCTAGTAAATCCTTTCCAAACATACACTATGAACTACTTTACTAAAAGGGAAATCAGTTTCACCAGGAATGGGTTATTCTTTCAAATTAAAATATGCATGGGTAATAATACAGGCACAAATGTTTCCCACTGCAGCCACATTTGTGAAATCATAATTCTTTTGTAAAAAAACAAACCCATTGTATATATATTTCCAATTAACAATAAAAAGCATTTTGATTGTGGAAAAACAATCAAGGACAAAAGCATTCACTCTGGCTTGGGCTGCAGATTATTCTTCTGTGGCTCAAAGAAGTATTTTTCCATAGCACAGACCAGTTCATCCAGTTCTTGCTTCAGCTTCTCAAAGTCACTAAAGAGTAGACCAAAATAGAAGATGTTATACCATTTCTGTCAACAAGATTCAATTTAAAGATTTTACAGTATAGAGGAGGGGTCGGCAATCTACGGCCCATGGCACCAAATCATCCAGCCTTCACTCCAGCCACCACTGCCATTGGAAGCGGCTGCATTTATGACTGCCGCAGACACATTTACGGCAGCCATAAATGCGTTTATGGCAGTGTTTACGGTGACAGGAATTAAACTGATCATTCCGCCTTAAATATAATAAAGTCTTGAAAACCACTAAATGATGGTTACACTGTGACAGTATCTTAGTGGATTTTAATGATTACGGTAGTACAAATGGCAGTATTTCCAACTATACCTGTTTCCAGGAGCAGCACAAAGTTCTGTGTAGTACTTGATTTTTGGTTCAGTCCCACTAGTTCGCATTGTAGCCACACAGCCATTATTAAATGTAAATGTTATCATTTGGCTGCTCTTGCTTGTAGGGAGCACCTAAGACCAGAGAAGGCAATTTGATCAGAAAGTGTGCCAATAGGTTGTATGAGATTTGGATGTGTAAAAATGAAGCAACAAATCCTTAAAGAGTAGTTTTGAAAACTGTGGAGGAAGGAATGGACAGAGACAACTCTAAATTTTGCTTCACTATTTCTCATGAGAATCTGAGGCAGCAGGGAGAAAAATTGCTCTCTTTTTCTTGAGAGAGGAAATCTGTATGACTTGACAAACACAACATACATTCCTGTGACAGGCAAGTACACCAGACCCTCACATAACAACGTTGCTTGGTTCCCCAAGTAGCGTCGTTATGCGGAAAACGTCGTTTTGCGGTTTCCTATAGGGGATCTCCCGCAGAACGTCAAAACTGTCATTATTCACACAACGATGGTAAAAAACCCATCGTTATTCGAGTAACGCCTTTTTGTCATTGTGCGGGAGATCACGTGGGGGGCGTCGGTAGTGTCATTAATCGAAAATGACGCTATTCGAACGCGTCGTTAGTCGGGGGTTCACTGTAACTTTCTCCTTCGAGATCTAAGATAAAAATAGGGAATTACCATTGCAGACTATACTACTAGTACTGGACCCATTATATACTCCTCTCAAGTGTGGGTTTTGCTAGGCAAAGAAGTCATTAAGCTCTACAACTGAAGCTCATAATAGAGATTTATACTTGAGCCGTGTTAGCTTTTTCGGGTAAATAAACCATTATGTCGCACTGGCAAATAAAACTTCAGCAACTAATCACCAACAATATTTGGCCACTGGTAGTGCCTATAATGGGGCGACTGTGGTGGCTTAGTGGTTAAGATGCAAAACTTGACTGGAAGGTCGTCAGGTCAGCAGTTTGATTCCTGAGTACTGCAGGACAGACTGAGCTCCCATCTTTGTCCCAGCTCCTGCCAACCTTTGCAGTTCAAAAGCAAGAAATTGCAAATAGATAAATAGGGACCACTTTGGTGGGAAGATAAACAGCATTCTGTGTCTAGTCATACCTGCCACATGTCCACAGAAATGTCTGCAAATGCAGACATCGCCGGCCCTTTGGTTGTAAACGGAGGTGAGCACCGAACCCTAGAGTCAGATAAGACTGTCTTTCGAGCAAGGGAGACTTTTACTTTTACAAAGTGCCTATAATGCAGATCAATCAGTGTCATGCTGTTGCATGTTAAGTTATGAAATGTCATCTGGTATTCTCTGAAAGCAACTATGATCTTTGAAGAAAATTAATATCAAATGGTCACATGTTTTTACCTACAGGAGTTCTTTTTGGTCTACTAGAGTCAAATGCAGCAATCTCAAATACACTCATTCTGAGCTGGTACAAGGCCTTCTAAGACACTATAATAAACCTGTTAGGCTTTATGTGCTAAAGGATTGTTTTGTGGGGCTATTGTAACTCAATACAATAGGCCTGTGATGGTGAACCTTGGCACTCCAGATGTTCTTGGATTTAAATTCCCAGAAGCCCCCATGAATCCACATGAATGGGTATACTGCAATTCACCTGGCCGTACGGGCACATTTTACTTCCGCTTCTGGGAGCGACAAGGGCAGTGCGGGCCAGATGAATTGCAGTATACCCATTTGTGTGGATTCACGGCGGCTTGGGCTTCTGGGAATCAAAGTCCAAGAACATCTGGAGTGCCAAGGTTCACCATCACTGCAATAGGCTATCACCTAAAAGGAAATCAGTGGGGCTTATTTTTAAGTAAAGATGTATACAGTTAGGCCAAAAATAGTAAGTGTGCAATGAGCAAAAATTTCACAGGAATTTTTAAAATGGCGGCAGGAGAAGGCTACTTACAGCTTTTTTATCGGATTGGTTACTGTCATAGCCAGTAGTTAGATCTCTGACTCCAGACACTGAAAATCTTCCACAGGTTTTGGGATAAGTATTCTTCCCATCATAATTTCTAAGCTTCTCAAACAGCTCCTTAATAATCTTTTGATCATGACAAATGAAATATGATGCTTTGGTCACATGGTAGCCAAACCTATGAACATAAAACGTTCATTTGTGAATGCCAGGGGCTTTATATATAGAACATGTATTAAAGTAGTCCAGGAAATTCAACTCACTCATTGTAAATTGTTTTCAGTTGCTGGGATAAAGATACATTTTTAGTTGCCAGGAAACTTGACATCTCTGCAGTTATGACTGCAGCACTAACACCATCTTTATCCAAGACTACAGGGCTACACATATAGCCTGAAAAGCAAAGTCACAAGTTGGGGGGGGGGGAAGAGACAGTTTTTAGAAATTGTTCAGTCAAAATGTTACTTAGAGATGATGGAAACACAACTTTGGCTTTCAGTACTTGTGTAACCGCGGGGTAGTTGGCTGCCCATAAGAACGCTGCCGCCGCTGCCGCCACCACCACTGGGACTTCTCCCCTCGGCCAGTACGGCCTTGAGGGGAGGGAGAAGCAGCTGCATGAGGTGGTTGGCCGCCGAAACAATGGGCGCCAGGACCCTTCCACCACCAGTGCCCTGGGCCCTGCCCTGGGCCAGAGCTCAAAAGGGCGCTGTGGCGGCAGGACTTTGTGGCCACCCTCGGACTTTTGCAACTGGGGCAGAGAGGCCACCGCGGCAATGGGTGGCAGGACATTTCCACCACCGGCACCCCAGGCCCCGCCCTGGATCAGAGCTCAAAAGGGCGGTAAGACTTTCGCTGCTCACCCCACCCCATCCCCCAAACTTACTTGCGGTTGGGGATAGAGAGGCTGCTGTTGGACTGAATACTGTATAATTACTATTTACTATGTATCGTGTATTGAGTATTTTGTGTATTGTACATTGAGTATTTTGTATATTTGCATTGTTATATTGTATAACCATTGTGTAAGCAGCCCTGAGTCAGGCTTCCCTGAGTGGGCGACATATAAATGTGAAATGTAATGTAATGTAATAATTAAAAACCAAGCCTTCAGTCTTGATCTGAGAATGAAGTCATTTAAAACAGATTACCTACACCAGTAAATATGTGCCACTGTAATGTAAGGCTAGTCAAGCAGGTGTATAAGTTATATACTGTTTTGATGCGACTTTCTCTGAAAAATGTACGATGGCAAATCTGTATATGCCAAGAGAATTTTTAACCCACAAACAGGAAACCAATATTAGAAGCAAATCTATTATCAAATAAATCATAGCATAATTCAGAATCACACACATCAAAAATTGTCATAATTATCGTTGGGCTTTCTTTCTTTATATGCCTCAATGTGTTGCACAATTATGGATGCATATGGAATATAGGTAAAATTCAAACCAAATTATTTTTTTTTAATTAGACTATTGGTTATTGAGCATTATACAGTAGAACCTCAGATAAAGTCCAAACTCTGTTCCACAATTATAGACTTTATCCGATTTTGGACTTTATCTGAATCAAATGGCCGATGCATCGGATAACATTCAAAAAATGGACTTTATCCGAGGTTCCTATACCAAATCCCTCTGATAACATCCATTTTTTAGCGGTTTTGGACTTTATGCAATGCATCACGTGTGCATGAAAACCATGACTTTATCCGAATCAAACTTTATCTGAATCAGACCTTATCCAAGGTACCACTGTACTTAGAAAAAATATGTATTAGTATTATAGCCACCCCGTTAAAGGTAGACAGCTCCATAATTTATGCATTTTCCCTAGGTCTCTACCAAACTTGTATACTATTCACTGTATTATTATTTAATAATAGTTTCATAAACATCTCTTTTTAAAAAGGATTCTAAGTATTTTCAAATCTACTAAGCACAACTGTAGTAACTTTTTCAGTTTTCACGACGAGTAATAATTCAATAATTCAATAATTTTGAGAGTCTCCTGGATAGCGAGGAGAACAAATAGGTCAAACTTAGAAGAAATCAACCCTGACTGCTCATTGGAAAGACAAATAGTAAAGATGAAGATGAAGTACTTTGGACATCAAATGAGAAGGCAGGATTCACTTGAGAAAGCCTTGATGCTGGGAAAGGTGGAGGGCAAAAGAAGGGGGCAGCCAAAGATGAGATGGCTAGATGGTATTGTAGACACAATGGGCACAGAGCTGGGAGGGCTGAGGAGGATGGTGGAGGACAGAGGCGCCTGGAGAACAATGGTCCATAGGGTCGCAAAGGGTCGGAATCGACTGAACAACAAAATGATTCAAGAATTGACATAACACTGAACAACTACAACATACGTCTCTATGTAAAGACCACATTTTAAACAGGTATTTTTGCAGCTTACTTTCATTTATAGTTTAATAAGGGGAAACTTATTACCAATGGCTTCTTCAAAGGCAAATAAGACATTTTTCCCTTGGTCTAGGAGCTGCTTGGCTCGATTTCCCATCCATTTGAATCCTGTTAGGGTTTCCTGTATGAACAAAGGTAAATGAGATTCATGCACAGGGGTGGGTGGAAGTGGGGGGGGGGGGGGGGAGGGCCGGGGAGGATCAGCCTGCCTCAACTCCTTGCTCAACTTACCTCAAAGTGGAAGCCTTCTTTCAGTGCAATTGATCTTAAGATTTTTGATGAGACTGTACTAGACAGCATGTACACATCTTTAACATCCTCAGGACTCCGATCCGGCCTTTTCCAGCAAGTGAAGATCCACCAGCCTAAAAGAGCTCCCAGTTCATTGCCAGAAAACACCTTCCATTCTCCACTTGGGTGAGGGAGGAGACAAAAGGTGAAGACAGCTAAGACAGTGGTTTGACAACTTTACATTTGGAAGCAAAATAAGAAATACAATAAAGAAACTGCTGGTTCTGCAATTATAGAAAGAAAGGATGTTACATTTGCAGGTCTCATTAATTTTCTGCAGATCTTGGATTCATAACCTTTGGGATGAATACTCATTTTGTATTATTTTCAAGGATTAGGTACATCCAGGAAAGTTGGCACTAGTTCAAGGTTTGCTTATTTTTAGTAAGACTGGAAGAAAAGACGTACAACAGGTAATATGTTTACTTGGGAGTGTAAATTAAAGAAACAAACTTGTCATAAAATCAGCTGCAGCCAAGAAAATACAGGGAATTTGAGTAATTATAGAAATTGATTGATTGATTGAAGTTTAATTTCTATACCGCCTTTCTTACCCAGCGGGCAACTCAAGGCGGTTCACAGCAATAATATACGTGATACAAAATACAAAATCTAACAAGCAGCAATAGCAATACAATAGTTACAAGATAATCAATACAACCAATATGACAATAAAAGTAACAAAAGGTCCCAGAAATACAATGTTCAATCCCCACACAATACAGTACAGTAGCAGAGACATATTAAGCATGTTATAAAACACTATAATACATATAGACTGCCAAAACAGCATACAATATAATAAAAATATACCCCAAGACAGTCCCTTCCCGTCCTTCCAAACCCAGGTTGGGGGGAGCAAGAATGCCAGCAGGTGCACAAGTCCACACGCTCCTAGCCGGGGGTGTCCTCACCCCTGCCGAACATTGAACATAATTCAATGTTCACTGATATATCCCTCCCTACATATGTGAACAGATACATATTGGTATGAAGGGCAAATCGCCACTTGTGTGCAAAAAAGAATGGTGACGTCCATGAATGCTAACTTTACAGTCAATTGTTATGTCCTTGAAGTGCCTCTGTATTCACCCAGCGTATGAAAATGCTGTTTCACACGTCAAAATACATAGTTTGCCGTGGCGGAGCGAAGCATTGTCTCCCACTGTTTCTGATTCTGTGCCAGTCTCATCCAGGGCCTTTGCCTTGAACTGGTCTTCCCATCTGGTTGCTGGCCTTCCTAGTGGTTGCTTTATGTCAAGTGGTATCCACTCTGTGGTAGCTTTCATTCTCCTGCCATCTTTAAAGCGACACACATGCCCGTCCCACAGATGCCTTGTAAACCCTATCAACCTTGATGCTTGTTTTGCACCTGATCTTATGCACAGTTCTTCATTTGATATTCTATCAACACATTGTATGTATAGCATCCTTTACTCGATTGCTCTTTGTGTTACATCGATTTTTTCGGTGTCGGCTTTTGTAGGTGTCATTGTTTCACTGCTGTATAACAAAGCAGGAAGAATGGTGGTGTTGACGAGTTCAGCCTGTAATTTTTTTATTTTTCCTTCACTAAGCACATCCTTTATGGTATTAAAAGCTGCCCATGCTGCTTGTCTTCTTCTCAAAATTTCTTTTGTTAGATCGTGCCTTAGGTTTGTGTCATTTGCCAGTTATGCCCACTCCTGCACCGGGACTCCTTACTTATGGTCACTCACGCTCTGGTCACCTCCAGACTGGACTATTGTAATGCGTTCTACACGGTGCTGCCCTTGATGACCATTCAGAGGCTTCAACTGGTTCAAAATGCGGCTGCCCGCGTGGTGATGAGGTGTGGGTGTTATGCCCACGCCTCACCACTGCTGCAAGAGCTGCACTGGTTACCAGTGTGCCTCTAGGTGCAATTCAGGGTGCTGGTGATTACCTTTAAAGCCCTACATGGTAGTGGACCAGGGTACTTAAGAGACCGCTTCACCCCAAGGACATCTGCCCCTCCCACTAGAGCCGACCGGAGAGAGTTCCTGATAATTTTATCTGCTAGAGGCTCGCCTCTCTAGCACGAGAATGAGAGCCTTCTCTGTGTCTGATCCAGCCCTGTGAAACCTCCTGCCAATTGAGCTTCATCTCCAGGCAGAGCTTTTATCTTTTCGTAAAAACCTCAAAACCTGGCTGCCACAATGGGTGGGGGGTGTGTGCGGTTGGGGAGATAGCCACTCTGGGCTGGCTCATATAAAAGCTTCCAGCTTTTAGTGTTTATGCGGCATTGGGGAGGGCTTTTTGATATTTTTTTTTAACTTTAAGCAATTTAATATTTTTTGACTTAATTTTTGGTAGAATTTTATCTGTTATGTTTATATGTGTGAGCCGCCCGGAGTCACCTTGGCGAGGGGGCGGTGGTAGAAATGTGATTGAAATAAATAAATAAATAAATAAATAAATAAATAAATAAATAAACCACTTGCCTAATATATGTATACTGGTTCAAAAACACAGAACACATATATGTGTACAGTGGTGGGAATCAATTTTTTTTTACTACCTATTCTGTTGGCGTGGCCAGGGGGAAAGCCCTGTTTTGCACCTGAATTAGAACTACTTTATTTCAAAACTTGGATGGGCGGGGCCAGTCAGAATTTCTGCTACAGGTTCTGGCAAACTGAGGCAAACCTGCTGAATGCCACAGCTAGTGCACATAAAAAAAAAAATCCCTGTCCACGGTCTCCTCTCTAATAGAACAGCACTGTGCACAGCCCCTTAATATACAATCCAGGGGTAGTGGACATGGTCACTTGACTGTATGCTGGAAGGGCCTGTCTTTAATATGTAGGTTTTCCGTTATGCTGTTGCAACACTATTTTAGTTGTTCAGTCGCACAGTCGATTGCGACCCTTTGTGACCCCATGGACCATTTTCCTCCAGGCTCCTCTGTCCTCCACCATCCTCCTCAGCCCGCCCAGCTCTGTGCCCACTGTGTCTACAATGCCATCTAGCCATCTCATCTTTGGACGCCCCCTTCTTCTCTTGCCCTTTACCTTTCCCAGCATCAAAGCCTTCTCAAGTGAGTCCTCCCTTCCCATTTGATGTCCAAAGTACTTTAGCTTCATCTTCACTATTTGTCCCTCCAATGAACAGTCAGGTTTGATTTCCTCCAGTATTGATCTATTTGTTCTCTTTGCTGTCCAAGGGACTCTCAGGACTCTCCTCCAACACCACATCTCAAAGGCATCTATTCTCCTGCGCTCAGCTTTCCTAATGGTCCAGCTCTCACACCCATACATTGCCACCGGGAATACCATTGCTTTGATTATGCAAATTTTTGTTTTCAAGGTGATGTCTCTGCTTTTTACTATATTCCCCAGGTTTCTCATAGCTTGTCTCCCCATAATCAGTCGTCTTTTTATTTCATGGCTACAGTCACCATCTGCAGTGATTTTAGATCCCAGGAAAGTAAAATCTGTCACTGCTTCTACTTCTTCCCCATCTATTTTCCAGGAACTGATCAGACCTGTTGCCATTATCTTGGTTTTCTTGATATTAAGTCTCAAGCCAGCTTTTGCACTCTCCTCCTTCAGCCCAATCCAGAGGTTCTTTAGGTCTTCCTCACTTTCTGCCATCAGGGTGGTATCGTCTGCATATCTCAAATTGTTGATGTTTCTCCCAGCAATTTTGATCCCATACTGTGATTCCTCCATCCCTGCATTGCACATTATGTGCTCTGTGTATAGGTTGAACAAGCAGGGTGATAAAATGCAGCCTTGTCTTACTCCTTTTCCTATTCCAAACTACTCTGTCATTCCGTGTTCTGTCCTAACTGTTGCTTCTTGGTTCGTGTACAGATTTCTCATGAGGCATATGAGGTGTTCTGGTATTCCCATCTCTTTAATTACTTGCCACATTTTGTTGTGGTCCACACAGTCAAAAGCCTTGGTGTAGTCGATAAAACGAAAGTATATTTGTTTCTGGTATTCCTTTGTTTTCTCCATGATCCAACATATGTTGCCAATGTGATCTCTAGTCCCCCTGCCTCTTCTGAAACCGGGCTGGACCTCTGGCAGTTCTCTCTCCACATGTTGCTGAAGTCTATCCTGTATTATTTTGAGCATCACCTTGCTGGCATGTGGGATGAGCGCAATTGTTCGGTAATTTGAGCATTCTTTGGCATTGCCTTTTTTGGGGATTGGAACGTACACTGATCTTTTCCAATCTTGTGGCCATTGTTTTGTTTTCCAAATTTGCTGACATAATGAATGCAGTATTTTGATTCCATCATCTTTTAGGTTCTTTGAAAAATTCAACTGGAATACCATCATTTCATGCCACACTATGGAAAGATACATATAGGGGCCTACCTTACCCATGAAGAAAAAAAGGTTGGTTTGCGCAAAGTGGGAAGGAGCATAGTTGTGACAAATGAGTGCATATTCAGTTGAAGTGAAGAGGAGGGGGTGGAAAACTACAGGAAAACAAAACTTTAAACAATAAAATGTCTATAAACTGTTCTCAGTTATTTACTTTCAATAGCTCTCAATCTTTGCTAACAATTGGCCTGTTGCTAAGCGCTAAAGTCAGCAAACCAACCGTACCTTTCTTGTTTCTCTGCAACAGCCAGCCGGTCAGCATCTGGGTCATTTGCTAAAATAATCTGAGCTCCTACTTTTTCTGCTAAAGCAAAAGACAGTGTCTGGAAATAAAATGACAAAGTAAAGCAATAAATACCTAAGATGTGGGGGGTTTTTTAATGGAAGTTCTTCAACAGCTTAGTTTTTCCATAATACAACAGGTCGACATGCTCATTAGTAAAAGGTTAAGATTTCCCTTGCTCAAAAGCCAGTCGTATCCGACTCTAGGGTTCAGTGCTCATCTCTGTTCCAGAGCCGAAGAGGCAGCGCTATCTGCTTCTGCAGACATTTCTGTGGTCATGTGACAGGCATGACTAGACACCGGAGCACACGGAATGCTGTTACCTTCCCACCGAAGTGGTCCCTATTTATCTACTGGCAATTTCTTGCTTTCGAACTGCTAGGTTGGCAGGCGCTGGGACAAAGACGGGAACTCATTCCGTCCTGCAGTACTCGGTATTCGAACTGCTGACCTTCCGCCTCTGAAATGTTTAGATGAAGCCTTAAGGATAGGTCGCAGACAGACAGAAATGAGTAAGCATTGATTCATACATTATTTTAATTTCACAGCTTACATAAATCTGATTCCCTGCAAGCAACAAAAGAATTAGCCCTCAATCTATTGCAGGTTGGGAAGAAGGAAGAGAAAAAAGATGCTCCCCCCAAAAAAAGAAAAAAAGAAGATGTAAATTCATAGGAAAATTGATAGTGGATTCAGGAAGTCCTTTCATGGATGATCAGGAAAAGTCTGAAGCACCAGAAAAGAAATGCAGAAGAAAGAAATTTTACTAAATGATGTTTACCAGTACGCCTTTACCCTCCTCGGGATTTGGATATTTTACTGTTGGAAATTCTGGATCAGGGTCCTTCTGTTCAGGAACAGCAAATGGAGGGCTAAAGTCAAACGCCTTAAAGGCTGACTGCACAAACTCATGACCTACACCGTGCACAGAAGTATGGACAAATTTCAGCTTGGTCTCCTTGTTTATATTCCTGAAATTAAATACATCAATGTTAAATTGGCATAAGTTTGTCTACAATTAAGAACAAAGAAGTGCACTATATCATCTTTTTTTTACTGTAACTTTTTTTCTGCAGCTGCCTGATTCTGAACTTCAGGAACACAGAGTATACAGGCTAGCATTGTTGTGCATCAATTAAATGCGTCCCGGATGTTGTAGCACATACAGTGATATAAAAGTCTAGAAAGGGCTTACCCAGAAAGCCTTGCCAATATGTGGATACCCTTGGTGCCAGGTCTGCTAACAATGCCTGCAGAGAGATTCCATAAATTACAGCTCTAAGCCTTTGAACATTCCTTTCAGGAATGCTTTTTCCTAATATTGAATGAGCAAAAATAGACTCACCACAGGTGCCTTTTATCTGTATAGCTGGCTTTCTGGTGGCTAATCGTCCTGCAGTGGCTCAAGTGGCTAAGACGCTGACTGGGAGGCGGAAGGTCAGCAGTTCAATTCCCAAGTACTGCAGGACGGAATGAGCTCCCGTCTTTGTCCCAGCTCCTGCCAACCTAGCAGTTCGAAAGCAAGACACTGCAAGTAGATAAATAGGGACCACTTCGGTGGGAAGGTAACAGCGTTCTGTGCACTCCGGCATCTAGTCATGCCTGCCACATGGCCACGGAAATGTCTGCAGAAGCAGACAGCGCTGCCTCTTCGGCTTTGAAACAGAGATGAGCACTGCACCCTAGAGTTGGATACAACTGGCTTTCGAGCAAGGGAAACCTTTACCTTTACCTAATCTTAATCGTCCTATGTCAGGTCACCAGTTGGGTTTTATGAATATAAACCACTCTTACAAAATACTAGAGGAGCCTTGGCTTCATAGACTCCTAGGGCTTCTCTTGTTTGAAAGCCTGTCGTGTCTGACTCTAAGGGGTGGTGCTCATCTCCATTCTTAGACAAAGAGTCAGTGCTGTCTGCAGACAATTTCTGTGGTCATGTGGTAGGCATGACTAGACTCCGAAGTGCACGGAATGCTGTTACCTTGCCCACCAAACCAGTACCTATTTATCTGCTTGCAATTTCTTTCTTTCAAACTGCCAGATTGGCAGGAGCTGGGGCAGTCAACAGGAGCTCGCCCATTGCATAGCACTTGGGTCTTAAACTGTTGAACCGCCAATCTTATGGTCATTCTATTATTAGAACTACTGTATAGCTTTCTCATAAAAGAAATGGAAAGCAGCAAACAACTAAACAAGCAACCCAAGTATAGCATAATGAGTAACTTTCTCAACACTGTAATGAATAATGACAATGGATTACTTTCCAAACACTGTAAACAAAAATGGGAATAAATTACATATGGAAAAAGTAATTTTCAAAGTCCTGATTTCAACTCCATTCTATTACAGTGCTGTTGCAATAAACATCAGCCTCACAGGTTTATCCTCAAGAGATAGAGAGAACCTTTGCAGCAAATTCACCTGTGATAGCAGTGCTTCTGTATGTCTTTGAAATAGTCTTTGTTAATAGATGCATAAGGATCATGGAGAAGTGGGCTTTGATCCACCAAGCTGTCATCCCAAGCGTGAGACCATGGCTCTAGGTTTTCTTCAATAGCTTCAGCGATTCCTTTGTCATGAGGTTCAATAATCTGAGAGCCATTTCCCCAATACACCTAAGCAACACACAGGGCATTAGTGGAAATTTCGTTCAGTGCCATTTGCGTAAGCTGCAGTTTGAGATAATCAATTATAAAGGTGATTGAATAGCAAACTTGCCACAACGAGTGCATTGTAATACAGTACAGTAATACCTCATACAAAGTCCACTTCATACAACATCGGATTCATACAACATCACCTAATTCCTTGAAAAAAGTTGCCTCATACAAAGTCGTGTGACTTTGTATGAGGCATTGGGGGTTTCCCAGGTTGCATTGTGACTGGGCAGTATAAAAGGCAGGACACATGCGTGCATTGCTCTTGTGGGTTTTGCATGAGGCAAAGAGTGTTTAGGAGTGGTTTTGAGCGCCATTTTGGATTTTTTTTGAATTTTTTCGTCAGAATTTTTAGAAGCATTCCTGGGATTTTTGCAGTATTCTTCAGGTTCTTGGACAATCAGGGTTGTTTGACATGTTTTTGTAATGTTTTTAGCTTTTAGACAATGATTTCTTAAAGTTCTGTCAGTTTCCTGTCTGTTTCCTTGACTTTGTCCTGAAGTTTGTGCTGTTACAGTACAATGTATCTCTATGGAAACGACGTTGTATGAGGCATTGCGGCAAGGATTTTGCATGCCTCATACAAAGTCCAAACTTGTGGAACCAAGTTTGGACGTTGTATGAGGTATCACTGTATAAGAAAACACAAACTGTTGTGTTCTAATGGAGTAATCTTCTACATGGATAACAATGTATCTTAACCAATGTAACCTTGCCAACGGGTAACAATGTAACCTTCAGCTGTATCACATAAACCCTGTAATCGGACGCGAGCTAATGACCACCAGCTGGCAGCAGCGAGCGTCCAAGCTCTCTTGGTCCAAACTCATCAATGGCAACAGCGCGGGAAGTTTTCCCGCCACCACCTACACCTGGACAAGAAGGGCGTGACCAGCAATGACGTCACGCAGACAGTAGCCAATGGGCTATCAGGGAACCACGTTCAAATGTATCACTGCTGTATATAAAGAGCGATTGATCCGCCATTACCTCATGTTCCCTCTGTCCACCATGCAATAAACCTGAGTTAACCCAGCCCGAGGCTGTGTCCTGTGTCTTAGTTCTCATACACTAAAAAACTGAAGAATTTTCTTGAAATATCTTGACCAGCTAGTGCTGTTAAGACTCAGCTACTCTATCCAAAATCTATATCAATATCTCAGAGAGAGAGAAATCTAAAGGTATACCTTGTACCCATTGTCTTGTTTTGGGTTATGAGATGCAGTAACCATAATTCCAGCAGAAAGTTTCAGGTGAGTCACCGTATAGGGCTACACAGGAAAGCAACAAAAAAGGAAAATTAAAATGGAAGAAGACATAAAGGAATGCTTTTTCTGAGATTTTTTGAAGAAAATATTTGTTACATTTGTCTAATGTCACTCTACTAATACAGTAAAACCTCACATAAAGAGCGCCTCACTTAGAGACTAACTTGCTTAAAGAACAGAATTTTCTCTGAATTGTCGCCTCACTTCACAACTAAAATCAACCAAAAACTCGCTTAACAACTAAATCTGGGTTTGCAATCCCCCCTTCCCACCAGAAGTCACAATTGGTCACTTACAATGGTGTTTCACTTAAAGAGAAGACTCGCTTAAAGAGCAATCCTGTGGAACGCATTATGCTCTTTGAGCGAGGTACCACTTGTACATTTAGCAATATGCATGTAGGTACCATGCTCAGAAATTGCATGAGGAAAACTGAAATTTTTCTATCCCAGCATCATTAAGTAATCCCTTCCACTGCGATTTCACAGTAGCCCAACCCTGAGCACTTTTTACAAGTACAGTGGTACCTCATACGACAATTTTAATCTGTTCCACGGGGTTCATTGTTGTATGAAACAATTGCTATACGATGCATGCATCATATAGTGATTTTCCCTATGGGATGCATCGTACAACAAATTTTTATTTATTTATTTTTTGCTAAGTGGTTTTCCCATTGAAAAATTGTTGTACGGTTTTTTCCATAGGGAAAATTGTTATGTGGGAGACCATTTCCCCCCAAAACTTAATTGTTATGCTATTTCGTTGCTATACGGGGTGATTGTTGTATGAGGTTTCACTGTATTGTCAGACATTCTCATTCGAGAGGATTGATGGAATTCAAAATGAAGTTAAGAAAGGATAGGAATGTTTTCTGTGGAATAGATGAAATCTTGTTCACTATTACTGATATCTATATTCATTGTGTATAAGCATCTCAATATATAATCAACCAATCCAAATTTATCCTTAGAACATCACTATGAAGTATGCAAGGATGAACAATAATTATTTTTTCAGAGCCAAGTAATATACAGTAGTTTTATAGCAGTGGGGACTGACACTATGGTCTTTCTGGTCTGAGCAAAACATGCTGCTTATTCTATTGGGATGGGAATGTATAACTCTTCAGATGCTGCTAAGATTGTCATTCCCATCACCTGTCACAACTGATTATAGAGCAAGTGGGAATCACAGTCAACATCCTGAAGGCCATGCATTCTTCATCCTGCTCATCCTATCTATTTCTTCTTCTTTGCAGCTGTATTAAAGGTAAAGGCCACCCTTGCTTGAAAGCCAGTTGTATCTGACTCTAAGGTTCAATGCTCATCTCTGTTTACAGATGAAGAGCCAGCACTGTCTTGGTTTACAGATGTCGGGTCTCAAACTACTGACCTGCCGACCTTCTAGTCATCAAGTTCAGTGTCTTAACCACAAAGCCACCACAGTTCCTGCAGCTGTATTAACACCATATTAATGAGTACCCCTTATATCAAGATCTTATGACATTATATTCTAGGTTCGCCATCACGGTTCTAGGTGGTTACAGATTAACATCTTAATTATATCTCAGGGAGAGATTGTAGAGTCATCACATGGAAACTACATGGAGATGATGACTCCCTAATGAATTCCATGTGTCCTCTACTGTACTGTAGCAACATACAAATAGTGCAACTGGAGGGAAAATGCTACCTACCACAAAAGGAGTTGGTGTTATACTAGAAAAAAGGTACACAGGAACACCTTGACTGAGGAACGTGGTTGCAGCAAGTCTTGCAAATCTATTCACAATAAATAAAATAATGAACAACTCAAAGCAGAATTATCTCAAAATCTGAACAGTACCAAACATCATCATCACTTCCACATAATGAAAAAAGATTACACAGGAGTTGGATGAGCAGCGGGACAGAAATAGACATTATTAATTACCAAAAAACTTCTTCCATTGATGACACTCATCACCTTTCCATAAACAAAACTTACACAACAGATTTGTTCCTGTGAGCAATAATATTTGAAGTCTTACTTACAAAGTAGCGTTAATCAATGCAGTCAAGGGAAATGATACTACTTCAAAATATTGTTTTCCCACAATAGATTCTCATTCTGGCAAGGAACACAAAATCCACAAGTCCAGATTGTTTCCCAGTTCTTAAATAAAGCAAGGTGTATCTCCTGATTGCCGCATAGAGGAAGTGAACTCTGTTTTTCCTTTTTGTCCACAAGAGCAAGAAAAGAAGAGAGACTGGCCATCAGATGGCAGCAAAGTGAAAATTTAGGGAATCCATTCAGCTGGTGAAATCTTAAATTTCATTAAACAGTAATACCTCGGGATAACGCCAAAACTTGGTTCCGAGGGTTGGGGGACCCGACCCACGCTGTTTCCGATGTGCTTCTGACCTTCCCAGGCACTGCTGCAAGGCAAAACCAGCAGCCTAGGAAGGAGTTCCCCCGGCGTTTTGCCTTGCAGCAGCGCCTAGGAAGGTCAGGGGATGTCGGAAACGACATGGATAGGGTCCTCCGACCCTCCCAGAGGCGGCAGCAGCGGCAGAGAACCCAAAACATCACTACGGAATATTTTTCGTCCATTCTGGGCTCTCTGCCACCCCTGCCACCTCTGGGAAGGTCGGGAGACCCGTTCTGCGCTGTTTCCGACTTCCCCTGACCTTGCTGCTGCAAGGCAAAACCTGCAGCCAAGGAACGAGTTTCCCCGGCGCCTGGGAAGGTCGGGGGATGTCGGAAACAGTGCGGATCGGGTCCCCCGACCCTCCCAGAGGCGGTGGGTAGATCTGTGCTCACCTGCCGCTGCTGTGGGCAGGGAGCCGGTCAAGCGCTTGACCAGCTCCCTGCCCACAGCGGCGGCGGGTGAGTGCAGAAAAATGATGCATCACATAACGCTAAAATAGTGTTATCCGATGCAATTTTTTTCTCCAAAATATCGGGTCATTATCCAATTTTAGCGTTATGCGATGCAGTCGTTATCTAAGGTTTTACTGAACTTTGGCACATTCCCGTGACAGTTAGCCTTGTGTGATTTTACCTA
This sequence comes from Bradypodion ventrale, assembly GCA_035047345.1. NCBI lineage: Eukaryota > Metazoa > Chordata > Lepidosauria > Squamata > Chamaeleonidae > Bradypodion > Bradypodion ventrale. The sequence continues at coordinate 104,269,441 of JAWDJE010000005.1, read as the reverse complement.
AACCAATGGAATTTCAACATAAATGAATCCAGCATTCTCCAGTCAATGTCCTTTGTTAATTTGTGGGTCTTATGGGGGTTTCTATAGACTTTTTTTTACCAAGAAGTGAACAGTGGCTGAAATCTTGTTGTTTAGCGCAGTAAGTTGCAACTTGAGAAGCTATCTCATAAAATCACTGATTCAATGGGCCTACTCTACATTAAAGTCCTACATTAAGGAAGACTTTAACCAGTGAATGATCTTAAACCTCTTTTTCTAGGAAATAGGGTTTTATTCTTTACTAAGAGTGCATTAGAATGATAGAAATGATAGGAACAACATTTATCAGCCAGCTTTAAGAAATATCTTTTCTTACAATTCAGAAAAATGAACTTCACATACTTTTTTAATAATTAGAGAACAAGCACAGCATACATCAACCATTGTAAGGAGTGTCAAGTTTACCTTTTGCTACTACCGCCACTTGAAGGATGAGCCCGAGCATCATAGCCAATTACTACTCCTCTTTTCCTAAGATCACTAACACTTTTTTCAAGGTACCTACAAAATCCCTGTAAACCAAAAATAAATAGAAGTCTCTGTATGTTGCAAGATGTCACACAAATTTGTCACCTAATCACTAGAAGAAAGGAAAGATGGATTTTTTTCTAAGAGCGCTGAGATGTTATACTATATTTCAATGCATACATAACAGGTTTTGTGAGGAACTGTCCACCGTTAGTATATATCCCGATAATACACCATGAAACTATATAGCTTTCATAAAGCCTTTTCATACCTCACAGCTTGTCTGCTCTCTTTTGTCACATTTTTATATGAAATAATTTTTAAAATTTAATTTGTTGAATTTTGCCTATGTTTCATATACGTACATCCATAATTTTAAATTGTGCAATGATCTCATGTAGAAAGAAAGAAAGAAAAAGAAAGGGAAGGAAGGAAGGTTCACCTCTAAAGTTGAGTGTAAATTTCTGAAATAAACAAACAGAAACATCCTAAAATACACAGCATATTTTATTTTTCTTCTTTTTCATGAAACTATTTTCTTTCCAAAGGGGAATGTTGCAGACAGATAGATACTTTTTGTCAGGATAATTCATAAATTATCAAATGGAGACCTCAAACTTCAAATCTTATACAGTAAAACCTCACACAAAGAGCACCTCGCTTAGAGACTAACTCGCCTAAAGAGCAGAATTTTCTCTGAATGGTCGCCTTGCTTAACAACTAAAAACAACCAAAATCTCGCTTAACAACTAAACCGGGGTTCGCAATCCCCCCACCAGAATTCACAATCGGTCATTTACAATGGCAGCGGCAGCGCTTTTTCCAAGCGTTTCGCTTAAAGAACAACTCACTTAAAGAGAAATCCCGTGGAACGCATTATGCTCTTTAAGCAAGGTACCACTGTATTATGGATTAGCTGCTCATGGCATTTCTAAACACACATACTGGCATTTCAGCAATGAGGTTCTGGACTGCAGTGCTAACAACAAAATTCTAGCTTCGTACAGTGTGTTGTCAGCATAATTAGCAGTTCCCACCCACTATCAGTGAAGTTCTTAGTATTGATATTGGATTGTTAAAACCTTGCTGGATTAGGAATTTCCTTATACAGTGGTACCTCGCTTAAAGAGCATAATGCGTTCCACGGGATTGCTCCTTAAGCGAGTTTGCTCTTTAAGTGAAACACCATTGTAAGTGACCAATTGTGACTTCTGGTGGGGGGGATTGTGAACCCCAATTTAGTTGATAAGCAAGTTTTTGGTTGGTTTTAGTTGTTAAGCGAGGCAACCATTCAAAGAAAATACTGCTCTTTAAGCGAGTTAGTCTCTAAGCAAGGGGCTCTTTATGCAAGGTTTTACTGTACGTCAGGAATTTTGTTTTACTTTGTTTTATGTGTTGTGAATACAAATTTAAGATAGGCAGCTACTGGGATGTTACACGTCAGTTTAAGTAGACTGCCATTCAGGTTGATGGAAGGAATTACTTGACACATATGGGAGCTAGTGGATGGTAGGGGAAAACATTTAATTTTCAAAATTTGGTGTGGATGATGATGTCAATCTTATACTGCAGAATTTATAGAAACATGATTTCAGCATTCATATTGCAGACATAAGTTTACAGCTACAACAGCACTTTCCTTTCTGATCTAGCTTCTTGTTTAAAAAGGAGGTTGTGTCAGTGCTAGTTAGGGAGCTTCAAGTTAGCATTAAGGCAGCTTCCGTTTTTTTAGCAAGAAGCTAGGCTGGAGCTAGGCATTGACGGCTTCAAACTAGGCTCTTCTCCAAGTAAGTGAAATTTAGGCACTCATAGAAGTGGATTTGTCCGGCAGAACTTCCTGAATGAAGCAATGCCTTGCCACAGCTTCGGGAGCTGCACTGGTTGCCAATGTGCCTCCGGGTACAATTCAAGGTGCTGGTAATTGTCTTTAAAGCCCTACATGGTAGTGGGCCAGGATACATAAGAGACCGCGTCACCCCAAGAACATCTGTCCGTCCCACCAGAGCAGACCGGAGAGGTTCTCTAATTGTTCCATCTGCTAGAGAGGCATGTCTCTCTAGCACCAGAAAGAGGGCCTTCTCAGTGTCTGCTCCGGTCTTATGGAACTTCCTGCCAATTGAACTGACTCTCCAGACAGTTGCTGCCCGTCAGGAAAGGGCTAAAACCCTGACTGGCAAAGCAGGTGTGGGGCACCAGTGACATGGTGACTCTGGTCTGCTGGCTAATTTAGTAAGAACACACTCATCTCTTTTAATATTTTTTTTAATCTGTAAGGGTTGGGGTAACTTTTGTTAGTAGTTTTAATGGGTTTTTAATTGTTTTTTAATTTTTATTGGTTTTATTCTCTGTTAACTGCCCAGAGTCTTCCGAGTTGGGCGGCAATATAAATCAGAAAATAAATAAATAAATAAGTTGAGAATCCAAAAATTCTAAATGGCACAGTCCTACCAACCAGAGAAATTCAAAGAAAACTAGATGGACTTAAGTTGCCTTGACACCACAGGAAATGCACTCGACTTTCTGTCAATCACAGCTGTTGCCTGAAAAATGGTAATACATCTACAGTTTTAAAATGAAAATTCAGTTAAATATAATACCTGAGTGGTCTGAATAACGGTCAAATCATTCATCCGAGAAGTCCCTGGTCCCATGGCGGCTCGAAGTCCTGCAGTTCCAAACTCCATCCGTGAACCAAAACACTGTTGGAGTTCTTTTGTATTTCCTTTGGCAACCAGTTCCTTGACCATTTCCAAGGTTTTAGGATTCTGTAAAAGATTTAAGATGGCTTATATTTGTAGTTTAGATTTCAATTACCTTTTCGTGGAAAAACATATACAGTGATACCTCATACAACATCCAAACTTGGTTCCACAAGTTTGGACTTTATACGTATTTGGACTTTGTATGAGGCATGCAAAATCCTACCCACGATGCCTCATACAACGTCCAAATCCTTGCCGCGATGCCTTATACAACGTCATTTCCATAGAGATACATTGTACTGTAACAGCACAGACTTCAGGGCAAAGTCAAGGAAACAGACCGGAAACCGACAGAACTTTAAGAAATCATTGTCTAAAGGCTAAAAACATTACAAAAACATGTCAAACAACCCTGATTGTCCAAGAACCTGAAGAATGCTGCAAAAATCCCAGGAATGCTTCTAAAAATTCTGACGAAAAAATTCAAAAAAATCCAAAATCATGCTCAAAACCACTCCTAAACACTCTTCGCCTCTTGCAAAACCCACAAAAGCAATGCACGCATGTGTTCTGCCTTTTATACTGCCCAGGCACAATGCAACCTCGGAATACCCCAATGCCTCATACAAAGTCGCACGACTTTGTATGAGGCAACTTTTTCCAAGGAATTAGGTGATGTTGTATGAATCTGATGTTGTATGAAGCGGACTTTGTATGAGGCATTACTGTATTCTTTGCCATTTGATCTAATAAACCTAATGTTTGACATTGTTCATCTTAATAACACTAGAATTTCTGGGAAATTTATCAAGTGTTCCTTAATGAGAACAGTAAAAACAGATGGAGTTGACAGGTCAACAGCTATCCATTCCCTAATATTTGAGAGTAAAAACTTGAGACTGATTTGAGAAATTGTCAGAAATTTGAGATGTGACACACCAGGCTGGATGCATTTTTGTAGACCCTACAGCAATGTTTGACAGAATAAACTGAGAAAGACTGTGGATACATCTTTGGAACTGTAACAAATGAAATCTGGCAGCCAAAACACCAGGTCAGCTTACTATGAACAACAAATGCTAGCTTTTGATTTAACTCCAAATAAGCATTTTGGAACAGACTTACAAAAACATGATGTAAGACATAACATTGATTAATAGTATTACAGTACTGCCTTTCCTAAAACCAGCTTGCTGTTCAGCAGTAATGTGGGTACATTCTTCCCAGCCTTCCAATTTATCAAGAGATACTTTGACGTCACGTCCAATACGTTCATAGGTTTGTAGACTGCAGTGGCTCAAGTGCCTAAGATGCTGACTTGGAGGCGGAAGGTCAGCAGTTCGATTCCCGAGTACTGCAGGACGGAATGAGCTCCCATCTTTGTCCCAGCTCCTGCCAACCTAGAAGTTCGAAAGCAGGAAATTGCAAGTAGATAAATAGGGACCACTTCGGTGGGAAGGTAGACAGCGTTCTGTGCGCTCTGGTGTCTATCATGCCTGCCACATGGCCACAGAAACGTCTGCAGAAGCAGACAACGCTGGCTCTTCGGCTTTGAAACAGAGATGAGCACTGAACCCTAGAGTTGGATACGACTGGCTTTCAAGCAAGGGAAACCTTTACCTTTACCTTTAACTAGGCATTTCACTTAGAAAAACATTTTGGCACTGAGATTTCAAATAATGGCATTGCAATATAAAGAAAGGCACTATACCCAGACACCAATACAGTATCACAGCACTTGTGTATATGTGAAGCCCAAGTAATAGACGATTGCACTGTTCTTCGTATATTCAATTTAGAGCAAAGTTTATATCAAATTTGCTAGAGGACATATTTGATAAAAGTAACCAAAAGAAAATTACCTATCTGTCTGATGTTTATAAAGTTGTGCCAAATAGAACAGAGTAGGATTTTTTTTGTAAAGACGCTAATTGAAATGACTTATCTCCACCTTCTCAAAAGTGTGCATGTGTTTAAATAATTTCTTTGTACTTTGTTTCTTACCCTTGTGTCTTGTAATCATATGTGCTTGTACTTGTATGTTCTTTTAACTCTTAGCATTATGTTTTCAAGCTGACATTTCCCCAGTGCACAGATTTCTATTTTAAGTAGACAGTATTTTCATTGAAATGTTAGATGTCATTGTATGACCAAAGTGCTGAAATCAACCATAAAGTCTATATTACACCATCTCTGTCCCCGGTTCCCTCCCCTCGTTCTCCAATTTTTTGACACTGTGCAAGTATAATATACATACAAGCACCTTCCCACAGAGACAATGAGTTTAGCTTTGTAAACCACCTCGACCCGCCCAGCCAATAAATAACCCAACTTCCTCTTCCTCCAGTGCAGCTGTCCCTGAGTTTTGTCTTGCTGCTTGGGGATCCAAAGTGATGTGGCAATTCCCTGAGGCTTCAACAGGTGACCTGAGACATGGCAACCCTAATAACAGATTAAACTTCCCTGAAAGACAGTTTGTTGCATACCACAATTATGACCCACAATAGAAAATATCTGCCACAATTTCAAAAGTTGGGGCCCCAGGTCTTCTTGGATTGTAATGCCCACTAGCCCATGGGCAGGATGTCTGGCAACTGTACTGCAAGACTATCTGAGGGGCAGGGCAAATTTGTACAATCAGGAGAGAAGATTGGGCATCATCATCATCATCATCATCATTATTTATTGGATTTATACCCCGCTCTACTCAAGCACAAGGCCGACTCAGAGCGGCTACAACAATCAATAATCAATACACATACAGTTTCAGTATCACCATAATACAGATTACCACAAAATAATACAAAAGGCACAGCATCAGAATATATATATATATATAAAATCCAACAACCAGTAGTTATACAAGTCAAATACAGGATATAAAAGACAACAATCATAATATCAAAAACATTGCAAAACAAAAGGGAAATCTCATTTTGGAGGCCCCCACAAAAGACCGCCAGCAGTAGAGCCGCTCCAAGAACAGAGTCCAAGTCACGGTCCTTGTCCTCCTCCTGGCCGGTAACAGGCCAGGAGGGCGCAGGCAGCTCGGCGGTGGCGTCTTCAAACTCCCCATGGCCAGGGAGAGCCCTCTTTAAACCTCCCGGCGTTGGCGTGGCTGGGAGGGCTTGGCGGCTAGCCACACTCTCAGTTCAATTGCAAGGCCCAACAGCCTGGTTCAGCAACATATGTGAACTGAGTCTACCATAAACTTTAACAGCCTAGCACATGGGCTGATGAGATATTGCATCCAATGGTATCTGGTAGGCCATAAATAGTCTGCCCTGCTCTAAAGTTTCAAATCCTCTAAGAGGCAGCAGAGCTCATCTAAATTCTACACAATGACTTAATTACTCCCAAGGTAACTTACTACTAAAACAAATCATCTTGATCAAATTGCCTTTACAGCAACACAGAATCACAAAAGTAAATTCATGTTACTTTATAATCATTCTGGCATCCACTTACCTCTCTTGAAAGAGAGGTAATACTATTGTGAGAGCCGTACTGATGTTATTTTCATGGCACAGGACGTAAATTCATTGTATCTGTTCCTATGCCACAAAACAATTTGAGAAATGGTCCACAGTCACAATGGATTATATTAGACAGTAGTAGTAGTAGTAGTAGTAGTAGTAGTAGTAGTAGTAATAATAATAATAATAATAATAATAATAATAATAATAAAATAATAATAATAATAATAATAATAATAATAATAATTATTATTATTATTATTATTATTATTATTATTATTATTATTATTATTATTATTATTATTATTATGTGTCAGAAATTATTCTGGGTTGAAAAGATTTTTGCAGAAGAAACTCCGCTCAGGGAATGCCCAAAAGAGGCTCCTTTCATGTCCCTAAGAGCTGGGACAGAGACGGGCGCTCAATCCGTCATGCAGTACCCGAGTCTCGAACTGCTGACTTGCCAGCCATTCAGCTAACAAGGCAAACCACTGAGTCACCTCAGCCCCTATTAGAGAGTAAACAAAACAAAACAACAAAAAAGACAAAAAATTTGTGCCACCTTAAAGACTAACTCCAGTATTTAAATGTGAGCTTTTCTGGCTCGAGTCCACTTCGTCAGACATAAGAGTGAGACCTCATGGCATCAATTCATACACATCAGGTACAAAGGCAAATTATCTAGATCAGTGATGGCTAACCTCGGCACTCCAGGTGTTCTTGGACTTCAATTACCAGAAGCCCAAGTCAGCACTTCTTCTGGAAATTGAAGTTCAAGAACCGCTGGAGTGCCATGGTTGGCCATCACTGATCTAGATCATTCTACCTGATTATTCTTCTCTCATTGTGAATTGTATCCTCGTTGGGTTTTTAATGTTACAAATATTTGTTAGTGGTTTACCATTGTCTTCTTCTATGCAATACTAACAAAACTGGGCTTAAGTGTCATTGCCATTGTGAGTCAAAGATTCAATGCCAGTTTAACCTTCTACTGCTGCCGTCACCCAGTAGATACCACTGAGGAAGTTGCTCTTCCATTTGGTAGTATCCAACCTCTTCTGTTGATATGATTATTCCTGAAAAGGGCGGATTCATTTTAATCTGGTGCCTTTGATTTGAGAGACTCCACCTGGATTCTAAACTCATACAGCATCTAGCTTTCTGATGGCATAATAAGAGATCAAATGACTAAATAAAGAATGCTATGCTATTAAATGCTAATTAACTTTTAAACCGCCCAGAGAGAGCACTAAGTGCTATGGGGACATTATATACATGTAATTGCTATTGCTAGGTTTGCAAGAGATGTACAAAGGCTGTTTATAGAACTTTTCAGAGGTCACTAATGCATAGCAGTAACACAAGTCAGAAGTGACTTGATTTAGAGCAGTGGTTCCCAATGTGGGACCCACGACCCACAGGGAGACTTCAATTCCCAGAAGCCTAAGTCAGTACGTTGGCTGATCAGAGCTTTGGGGAACTGACTTTGGTTTCTGGAAACTGAAGTCCAAAACCCAAAAATTGGGATTGAGTTAGAGACCTTCCATATCTTCCCCTACTAACAAGCATTCGATGTTTATCTTCAAGAATTAAACATAATTTCTTGTCCAAGTCGCAGGAGAATTTGAGTGAGGAGGTACATCATGAGAATTTTGTTTCCTGCTGTTGATTTTTTCGAAAGGAATCTTCCAAACAGAGTAAGGATTATGATGGTCACCCATGTCTGCAGAATGACGACATCTTTTTCAATGAGAGTCATCACAAGCATAATGATATAAGTGTGCTCGCTGATGCTTAAATTTCCAACCATACGGCTCCCATTAAAGAAGTATTTATAAAAAATATACCCACAATGTTGAGAATATGAATATAGTCTAGCTAAAAGCCTAATTTAGCCTTCTAATTAGTCAGATAAAAAAGAAGAGGGACAAATAGTTGTTTTGAGACTGTCCAAAACATTTCATGTGAATTATTTCAATAATTCCTGCAATAGAACAGTAATTCATATCTTGTAGATTGTTTGGGGCAAATGAGTCTGATTGCATCTTTGCCAAAGTACCGACTAAGCTTTCACCCAAAAGTCATTGCAGAATTTTTAAAGCAATAACCCCAATATTAAAACATTCCTCTTCTGCCGTATCCAAATCTGGTGATCATCTTGACAATCAGCCATGAAGACTGTCCTGAGAATATACTGCCTTCCGCATCGCAGCATGACACCCGTACCACTGATCCAGTTCCATTAGTCACTGTCTGGTCCTGAGCCTTTTTGGCATGCAAAGTCCTCACGGGCTCAGGCTAGCATTGATGAAGCTGCTGCCATCCATCCAGTGGTGGGCTCAAAAAATTTTTTACAGTACTACCACACTGTGGGCATAGTATGGTGGGTGTGGCCAGGGGGGAAGCATTGCACCCAAATTAGGACTACTTTATTTCAAAACTTGGATGGGCAGGGCCAGTCAGAATTTCTGCTACCGGTTCTGGCGAACTGGTGCGAACCTGCTGATGCCCACCACTGCATCCATCAAGATGGATCCAAGTGGGATTTAAATAATCCACTTGGGGACCATCACCCTTCCCTGTGGACTCTGCCACGTTAGTCCTGAAGGTGGTCAGGTTAGGGTAACTGCCTCCTGACACTCAGCGTTGAGTCACCATAGCAGGATAGCCTGGCAATGCTGACAATATTGTAACATGCCCTTACCATCATATTTTGTTTCTTTTCCAAAGTGAATGAAATCTTTCCTTTCAGAAGACTTTTCAAGAATGAGATCTGAGTCTGGTTCACTCCATCAAATATGTTTTCGAATTGCCCTCTTAAGGAGTGAGCCGGCCTGTTCCTGCACATACTTGTCAACCACAGCTCTGGAAAATCCAGGACCTGCGCAGAACGGTTCTGCGCAGGTCACTTTTTACGCATGTGTAAAAGCCTTCTACCGCATGCGTAAAAGTGACTTGTGCAGAACCGTTCTGCGCAGCTCGCTGCAACGCATGCGTAGAAGGCTTTTGCACATGCGTAGAAGGCTTCTATGATCCCCTTCTGCAAAGAAGCCTTCTACGCATGTGTAGAAGGGTTCTACACAAGCATAGAAGAGTTCTACGCATGCGTAAAAGCCTTCTACGCATGCGTAGAAGCGAGCTGCGCAGAAGGGATGCACAGTAATGCCTCCCCCCCCCCACCGGCTGCCAAATTCCAGGGTTTCGGCAGCTCCGTGCGGGAAATGGGGAAAATCGGCGCCGAAAAACGGGAAATCCCGGCCAATCCGGGAAGGTTGACAGGTATGTTCCTGCAGTGGAACAAATGGTGGGTTAAATGCCCACGTACTCACCCTCAACTGAGGTACCAAGTACAGTGCTATCTTAATTTCTGCAGCTAAGATAAGACCAGTAGTCAATAAAATGGCACCCATTCTGATTACAGCTTCAGTTGGGCCAATCTTGTAACAGATTATCAGACCGCCCAAATTTAACCTGTTTTCTGGAAAAACGAATTCTGATATTTGTGGCAAAAAAAAAAAAATTAGCATGTCTAAACTCCACATATTACTGCAGGAATGGAAGTACAGTACTGTAAAGGTAAAGGTAAAGGTTTCCCTTGCTCGAAAGCCAGTCGTATCCGACTCTAGGGTGCAGTGCTCATCTCTGTTTCTAAGCCGAAGAGCCAGCGTTGTCTGCTTCTGCAGACGTTTCCATGGTCATGTGGCAGGCATGACTAGACACCGGAGCGCACGGAATGCTGTTACCTTCCCACCGAAGTGGTCCCTATTTATCTACTTGCAATTTCTTGCTTTCGAACTGCTAGGTTGGCAGGAGCTGGGATGAAGACGGGAGCTCATTTCCGTCCTGCAGTACTCGGGAATTGAACTGCTGACCTTCCGCTTCCCAGTCAGCGTTTTAGCAACTTGAGCCATTTACTTTCCCAGATATTCTACCTAGGTGCTCTGTTTATCCAAAGATTGAGAGTATCCTTGCTTCGCGACAATTATACTGTTTATCAGGACAGTGATCTTAGGTGAAATTTACTTTAGGTTTTGTAACCATCTTGTTATGAAACCAACGCTGTACTCCTCAATCTGAAAAAAAAATACAAAAAAACCCAGACTTCCTGCTTGGAAAGGTTAACTCCGTTTCAAACTTTATCAAACTAGGACCTGAACAAGAAATATTTAGTTCCAAAACTTCTAAGAGAATGATCTTGTGCACTGTACTCCCGTTTCAATTCCCTGCAGGATTAATCAGTCATTAAAAACAGTCTGCAGTTATAAGGAAGCATGAAACAATAAAAAGCAGAGTTATAAATAAGGGTAGTGATCCACAGGAAGATCTGAAACTGAAGTGGGAACAGGATTTGAACATAAAATTAGGAAATGATGAATGGAGAAATAAGTGGAAAAAGAGGATAATGAGAACTATGTCAGTAAGAATTAAGGAACATAACTATAAAATGTTGTGGCAATGGTACTTGACACCACTGAGGTTGCATCAGATTGATAATAAAAGGGATAATTTATGTTGGAGATGTAAAGACACTGTTGGAACTTATGAGCACATGTGGTGGAGTTGTAAAATGATAAATGATTTTTGGTGAAGAATAGAAAGAGAGATAGGGGAAATAATGGGTAAGAAAATCAAGCTGGCGTCAGGTATCATTATGCTAACAGATGTGGAAGGTATGTGTTTAAATAAGGAGGAAAAAGAGTTATTAGAAATAATGTTAACTACGGGTAGACAATGTATTGCTAGAAACTGGAAAAATGATATAATTATACAGACGGGAGAATGGTATAAAGAAATGTGGAATCTAGCATTGAATGATAAATTGACACGGGAGATAAAAGTAAAAAGGGATAAATTGAAGGAAAATAGATTTTGGAATATTTGGAAGCCTTTTGTTGATCACTCCCTTATGGGTATGGAAGGTTTTAGACCTGTACCATCTCAAAGTAGTTTTGGGAGATAATATAGAGACCAAACTTTCCAGGGCGATGCAAATATACACTGGGTGATTTGTAAACTGAAAATTTGGAGCTTGATAGTTGTTGATAAACAATTGTATTATAGAAAGCTTTTATGAAAGCTATAGTTACAGTATTCATCCTCAAAGTGGATATTTAATAATATGCATACTACAACGGATAATAGTTCAACTATCATTTATGTGGATATTTTCTATGAGGTTTATGTATTCTTGTTTTGTTATATGATTTATATGTTTGTAATGTTTTTTTCCCTTGCAAATGAATTAATTTTATATATATATATATATATATATATATATATATATATATATATATATATATATATATATATATATATATATATATATATATATATATATATATATATATATATATATATATATATATATATATATATATATATATATATATATATATATATATATATATATATATATATATATATATATATATATATATATATATAAAGCAGAGTCATTAGAAGAAACTGGTTTCAATTCCTACCAGGCAGCAACTCTTTTTGTTAGGTATGCAGAGTATTAGTACAGTGTATTTCAAATACCGCAAAGTAACGCCAGTAAATGCCCCTGAAGTTAAAAGAAAAGATTCAAATATGATTGGTGCAGCTTAATCTAACTTTACCATCAAAGTTTGAACAAAAAGAATCCAGATCTTTCTCAAATCTAATTTTAATAGTCACTCGTGCTATCACCTACACATGGGAGTGGAATGTGGGATATAATATATCCCATTCATAATATATTAGCCATACCAAGATAAACTGGCCATGTGACTCAAACATAATGTGGCACAATCACCATTGTATCTTCTGCCTGCTGATGATTACTATATTAATTGGTATTCACGAGGTTTTGAGGAAGAATTACAGCCAAAAAAAGGCAACAGATTCAATTTATTTTTATTTTATTTATTTATTGTTAGATTTCTATACCGCCCACTCATGCACAAAATAGTGTGTTTTGTTTGCAACCTCTGCCTTTTCCATCCACAATAATAAGTAAAAGCTATATTAACTTCATCCCATACCATTACAGTATCGTCTCTAATGCTTCTGTATTTCCTTATCAGGCAATGTTGATGAAGCAGAAAATCGATGTACCGTATTTTCCGGCGTATAAGACGACTGGGCGTATAAGACGACCCCCAACTTTTCCAGTTAAAATATAGAGTTTGGAATATACTTGTCAGCTGCAGTTAAGTACCTGTCCTATAAGACGACCCCCGACTTTGGCACAGATTTTTCGGGGTTAAAAAGTAGTCTTATACGCCAGAAAATACAGTAATTCCAAATACTGTATAAGATTTAATGCACAGGTGTTTTAGTAAACAAAGTTGCTTTGCGCATTGCTTTCATAGTGACAAGTATGCTTCGAGTGCACCTATACAGCAGAGGTGTAAGCAAGACTACTACCACAAATCCGTTACTTTAATTAAGATAGGTAAGGATGCCAGCAGAGTGATAATGCATAGCAAGACTTAAAAGAGTAAATTAAGCAGGGCTTTACCTTGACATAGGAAAAGCTCTCCCACAAGAAGTTATAGTAGAATGAGGAAGAACTAGGATAGGAAGGAAGTAGGAGATTTTGAAATAATATATATATAAACGGCCTTCTAATAATTGCAGTGGCTCAAGTGCCTAAGACGCTGACTGGGACGCGGAAGGTCAGCGGTTCGATTCCCGAGTACTGCAGGACAGAATGAGCTCCCGTCTTTGTCCCAGCTCCTGCCAACCTAGCAGTTCGAAAGCAAGACATTGCACGTAGATAAATAGGAACCACTTCGGTGGGAAGGGAACAGCGTTCCGTGTGCTTCGGTGTCGAGTCATGCCTGCCACATGACCACGGAAACGTCTGCAGCAACAGACAGCGCTGGCTCTTCGGCTTTGAAACAGAGATGAGCACTGCACCCTAGAGTCGGATACGACTGGCTTTCGAGCAAGGGAAACCTAATAATTATCTACCCTCTTTTTAAAGTTTGCCATAAGGTAAAGGTTTCCCTTGCCGAAAGCCAGTCGTATCCGACTCTAGGGTTCAGTGCTCATCTGTTTCAAAGCCGAAGAGCCAGCGCTGTCTGCTACTGCAGACGTTTCCGTGGTCATGTGGCAGGCATGACTAGACACCAGGGCACACGAAACGCTGCTTACCTCCCCACCGAAGTGGTCCCTATTTATCCACTTGCAATTTCTTGCTTTCAAACTGCTCTGTTGGCAGGAGCTGGGACAAAGACGGGGAGCTCATTCCGTCCTGGCAGTACTCGGGAATCGAACGGCTGACCTTCCGCCTCCCCGTCAGCGTCTGAGCCCCTTGAGCCACTGCAATCCCTTCTAATAATTCTCTACCCTCTTTTTTTTTGAGTTTGCCATATGTAAAGGTAAAGGTCTCCCTTGCGCAAACGCAGTCACGTCCAACTCTAGGGGGCGGTGGTGCTCACCTCCATTTGGTGCTCACCTCCATTTACAGCCAGCGCTGTCTGCATCACTACAGACGTTCCCGGCATGACGAGACGCGCGGGAGCGCATGGAACGCTGATACCTTTCCCACCGAAGCGGTGCCTATTGAGCTACTTGCAATGTCTTCGAACTGCGAGGTTGGCAGGGAGCTGGGAGAGGGACGGGCGCTCACTCCGTCGGGTCTCGAAGTGCTCAGCGTATTAACGCCTAAGCCACCACAGATGCATTTTACACACACACACACACACACTTGCCCGGTTCCTGTTCAGTGCCCTCCCGGCTTTCCCCCCTCACCTTGTCCCACTGGAGCCATTGCACCGCCGCCTCCTGAGCCCCCTTGGCGCTCTCCGTGGACGCAGCCATTCCTTTCCCGTGCACCGCCGGCCGTCCAGTGAAAGGCCAGCGTCGTCCCCACCCACCCGTCCGCCCGGCTTTCGGAAGCAGCAGCCGCAGCCGCAGCCGCCCTCCCCGGCGAGCCCGCCCTGCTGAAGGCGGTGGCTCTGGCGAACCAATCCGGCCAGAGTGGGAAGGAGGGAGGGGGAAAGGAGGAACCATTTCAGGCCTCTGTGTCAATAATAGGGAGCCTGCCTAGTCCTTGCTGTGCGGTTTGGTTAGTTAACCCTTCCCTGTCTTCCTTTGTCGGCCCACTGTGTGGCAGGGATGGCACATGCGCGTCGGGACGTTGGGGTGCCGTCCTGGCCCTTGGCAGCCTTGTGAGGCAGTTTTTGCACTAGCAATTACACTTATATATATATATATATTGTGGTTGTTCAGTCGCACAGTCGATTCCGACCCATATTACCGCGGGGTTGTTGATGACTGGGAGGTCGGCAAGCCAGCAGTTCGATTCCCCGAGTGCGGCACGATGGACTGAGCTCCCGTCTCTGCCCCAGTTCCTGCCGACCTAACCTTTGCTACCAGAGGCATAGCAGAGCAAAACGGGCTGTTCAGTTCCAGAGTCCAGTGTGTGCCTTTTTCTTTTTGGCATATAAGCACTGCAGTGGCTCAAGTGGCTAAGACGCTGACTGGGAGGCGGAAAGTCAAGCAGTTCGATTCCCGAGTGCGGCACGATGGACTGACCTCCCGTCTCTGCCTCAGCTGCTGCCAAGCTAGCAGTTCGAAAGCAAGAAATTGCAAGTAGATAAATAGGGACCACTTCGGTGGGAAGGTAACAGTGTTCCGTGCACTCCGGCATCTAGTCATGCCTGCCACATGTCCACGGAAACTTCTGCAGACGCAGACAGCACTGGCTCTTTGGCTATAAAGAGAGATGAGCACCGAACCCTAGAGTTGGATAGGACTGGATTTCGAGAAGGGATGACCTTTATTTTTATTATTATTATTATTATTATTATTATTATTATTATTATTATTGTTGTTGTTGTTGTTGTTGTTGTTGTTGTTGTTGTTGTTGTTATTATCCTTTACTGCCTCATATTATACCACGGTGACTTAGTGGTTAAGACACTGAGCTTAACAACAGGAAGGTCGGCAGCTCAGCAGTTCGATTCCCGAGTGCTTGCACGACTGAGTGGGCTCCCGTATCTATCCCAGCTCCTGCCAAGCCCGCAGTTCAAAAGCAAGAAATTGCAAGTAGATAAATGTGTACCACTTCACCAGGAAAGGTAACAGCGTTCCATGCGCTCAGTTCATGCCTGCCTCATTACCATGGAAACACCTGCAGACACAGACAGCATTGGTTCTTTGGCTATAAATGGAGTTGAGCACCGGACCAATAGCTGTATAACCACTGTGCCACCAGGGCTCTGAGTGATCTCCCCTGGATGAACATACTGTAGAGTTTAGGTTTGGGGTTTCTTGCCTAGAATCTAGTTACAATAATTTCGTGTCAGACGCCTGAATGAGGCGCCTTTCATGCTCTGAAGAGCTGGAACAGAGACGGGCGCTCAAATCATCATGCAGTACCCAGGTCTCGAACTGCTGACTTGCCGGGCTTCCAGGTAACCAGGTGAGCTTCTTAACCACTGAGCCAACGTGGCCGCTTAGAATCTAGTTGTATCCATGTTACACGCTACAAACCCTGGCATGGTTGTGCACTCACATCACAAAGGTCGCAGGTTGACTTTGGAAAATGTTACGCCTGAGAGTAAAAATATAAATAAATGATTCTTCTCCGGTGGGGGCTGTTTAGAACAGTAAAGATGGAGTTAAGAAATAGTGTCGCTGGGTCAGACAGATGGCGATGTGTGAGAGGAACAGGTTGTACTTGCATTTTCAAAAGGGGAGGACAAGATCAATAATGTATTGCAAGCAGTTTTGAGTGAATTAGAAGAGAACACGCTGGCAATAACGTAGCACAGATATCAGGGCAAATATAATGCTCAAGGAAGACCAGAACTGCAAAATAAACATACATTATGATAATGATGACTCACTGAAAGTTCCATACATTTACTCTTTTTGATTATAAGAACATAAGAACAGCCTTGCTGGAACAGGCCACAGCCCATCCAGTCCAGCCTTCTGTCTCACACAGTGGCTCACCATTTGCTTTAGGGTATTATTCCCAAGCAGATGCCTTCACCTGCTTAGGATTCCCTGGAAATGACACTTTTTCCAGCTCCATAATATCCTCCTGGAGATATGGCAACCAGAACTGTACACAGTATTCCAGATGGGGCCTCACCATAGAGGCAAAATGACACTTGCTGACTTATTTTCTATACCCTTCCTTATGATGTTTATGTTTATGTTTATTCGACTTATACCCCGCCCTACTCAACACATGGCCGACTCAGGGCGGCTAACAACATGTAAATGACCCCATGGCAACCGAAGGGGCTTACATATAGGATACAATGTTCAAAATACAATAATAAATACAATGTTTCAAGTAAATACAATAAAGCCCAAGGTCTAATATTACAAATTACAATATAAGGTAAAATAATAATGCAAAACCCACAAAAACCCCTGCCTTAGAGTCTTTTGAGGGGGATATCAATCCATACAATATAACAATAGCATAGTAGTACAAAATAGATTCAGTACAATAAACAGACAATAATACAGTATCAAATTCAGGGGGGAAACACATCAATACATCACATAATACATAAGTAATCAATATTAACAAAATCCCCAGGGGATGGAGTACAGCTCACATCCCATATAGTGCCCAGCCCAATGTCCCCAGCTGCGGCAACATCATCCTGTCTCTGTCCCTCTGTCTCTCTCCCTGCCCCCCCTCTCACCATAGACCAAGGGTTTAGTGTATGGGACCAAAGACAACAGAACAGCCGAAGGGTTGGCTTAACACAGGTTTATTGCATGATGATCCGGTGGAACATGAGGTAATGGCGGTGATACATCTCAATATATACAGTAGCATTATACATTTGAATCTTGTAGCACGGTAGCTCATTGGCTGCTACCGGCGTGGCCTCGCCCAGGCACGCCTCTCTTCAGTAGTTCTTTCTCCTCCTGATTAGTGCGGGGAAGGTTTTCCCGCGGCTGTCCGTGATTGAGCAATGTGAACCATGTGAGACTGAACGCTCGCAGCTGCCCTCTATGGGCTGCTTGCTCGCGTTCCTTTACAGCTGAGATACATTGTATTTGGAGTGGTTACATTCTTATCTTTCCAGTACAGTGAACATGCATACATAACATCCCTCCCCCCTAGGATGGGACGAAGTCCCGCAACCATTGTGGCTTGCTGCACGTGCGCTTGGGGCGTGCATGCGCCTGACCTAGTACAGGAGAGCCTGTGATCCTTGGCTCCGTGGGTGCTTGTCCTGCAACGGAAGACGGGGATTCGTTAGTGGCTCTGTGGGGCGTCCGTGCCTGCCTTGCGCTGGGGGATGGGAATGGAATGAACAGTTGGGAAGTGAACCCCTGCCTGTTGCCTGCGGACCCTGGGGACCCTCCCATTACGAATCTCGGGACCGACGAGGATGCCCTCGTGGTCCCGCTGCCTCCTGCTATCCGTTCGGGGGATCTTGAGACTGTGGTGGGCGGATTTGCCTTCGCCTCCTGTCTTGGGGGTGTTGGTCTCCGGGGAGCTGGCGCTATGTTACACTCTAACTCGCAGGGGTTGGGACTGGACGTACCAGGGGCTGAACTGAAACCCCTCTTTTCGCTAGGACGGGTGGGGGACCACTCCGCTAACTCCCCCTGGTACGGAAAATCAAAATCTAATTCGCTTGGGGGATCTGAGTCTGGGGGAAGATTCCTCGAGATATGTATGAGTTCGGGGCCCTTTCCTTCCGCCGAGAACTCCCACATGATATCTGCAAGGACAGATTCCCTTTCCTCCCCCCTTGGTGGGGACCCATGGCCCCTTTTCCCTCCCCCTTGGGCTAAACGGGTGGGGGAGTACCCTAACGTTGAATCGTGGTTTCCTCCGTTCGGGTCCTCCTCTCCGGGGACCCTGCGCCTGAGCTGGTCCGCGTGTCGCCTCCACAGGAGGCCTGTACTGGTCTCCACGCGGTATGAAACGGGTCCGGTTTGTTCTATTACAGTGCCCGGCACCCAGGCTGGCCCCGCGCTGGCGTAGTTCCTGCAATGCACGGGGGCACCTACGCTGAAACTCTTTGTGGGTTCCATCCCTACGTTCCGCCCTTTGTCGTCTACCCTCGTGGGGTCTAGTCTGGAGATTACCGTGGCCAGCTTCCTGCGCATTAACAGCTCTGCGGGGGAGTACCCTGACGCCAATGGGGTGACCCTGTACCCTAGCAGGAATTGGCACACTTGTAGGTCGAGATCCCCGGGACCCATGCGCCGCAGCGCGTCCTTTGTGGTGCGCACGAGGCGCTCTACTTGGCCGTTGGTGGCCGGGTGGAACGGGGCGGAGGTGATGTGCCGAATGGCGTTGAGATCCACGAATGCCCTGAACTCGGTGGACGTGAAACAGCTAGCGTTATCGCTGACGAGGGTGTCGGGTAAACCGAACGTGGAAAAGACCCTCCGTAACTGTTTAATTGTTGTGGCCGAGGAGGTGCTCGAGACTGGAATGACCTCCAACCACTTGGAGAACGCATCCACCACAAGGAGGAAAAGTGCTCCCCTGAACGGGCCAGCAAAGTCTACGTGTACCCGGGACCAGGGCCCCCTTGCTGCGTCCCACTCCCTATGTGGCAAACGAGCCTCTTCCGGCCTGGAGCTCTGGCACACTTCGCAAGTGCCGACCATGTGCTCGATGTCGGCGTCTAGCTGGGGCCACCAAAAGTAACTGCGGGCTAGTGCCTTTGAGCGGACGATCCCCGGGTGGCTGACGTGCAGTAGTTTAAGCACCCTCGGCCGGAGGGACGTGGGGATCACTACCCGCTGTCCCCACAAAAGGCAACCCCTCTCTAGGGACAACTCTAATTTTTTCTTGAAAAATGTGTCGAATTCCGCTGCTGGGGAAGACACGGGCCACCCTTTCTGCACCCAGGAGCTAACTGTCGCTAACGTTTTGTCTTTGCCGGTCGCTTTGGCGATATCGGCCGGTACTACCGGGGGGGAGTCTAGGACCTCTATCATTAAGACCTGGTGGTCCCTCTCTTCCTCGCCCACGTGGCAGCAATCCCGGGGAATGGGGGACCTCGATAGGGCATCCGCGTGGCTGATCTCCTTCCCGGGCCGGTACACCAACGCGTGCTGATACGCGTTGAGAAAAATGGCCCACCTGAGCATCCTCGGGGACAGGATTTGTGGTGTGGGCTTATCTGCGGTGAAAATGCCTAGTAAGGGCTTATGGTCGGTCACTATGGTGAAGGGGCGGCCATACACAAAATCATGAAATTTCTTGGTGCCCGCAATTATCGCTAGCGCTTCCCTGTCTGTCTGGGCGTAGTTTCTCTCCGCTTGGGACAAGGACCTGGAGTAGAACGCTATCGGGGCCTCCCTCCCGTTTTCCAGCACGTGGCATAACACCGCCCCCACCCCCACCGGGGATGCATCGCATATCAGGACCACCGGGCGTTTGGGATTGAAGTGGGTCAGTACGGCATCGGATGCCAGGAGTCGTTTCAGGTCATTGAAAGCCTTCTCATGGTCGTCGCCCCACTTCCATGCCTCGTCCTTTTTTAACAACTTGTGTAGCGGTTCTGCCACGGCTGCCTTCCGAGGAAGGAAGGAGTGGTAGAAGTTGAGCAGTCCAAGGAACGACTGCAGCTCGGGCTTGGAGGTGGGGCGAGGGGCCTTCTTGATGGCGGCCACCTTGGATTGGGACGGCCTTATTCCCTCGGGAGTAACACGGAACCCTAGGAACTCAACCCCAGTTGCGAAGAAAACGCATTTGTCTTTCCGCAACCGCAACCCCGCTTTTTCGAATATTGCCAGGACCTTTCCCAACCTTTTTGCCAATTCGGCCCGGCTCCCCCCTGTTATCAATACGTCATCAAAGTAGGGTAACACCCCCTCCAACCCCTTCAGGAGGCGTTCCACGAGTGACTGGAAGATCCCGGGCGCCGAATTCACGCCGAACTGGAGGCGCGTCACCTGGAACGCCCCTTTGTGGGTGACTATGGTCTGCGCAGCAGCTGCGGCGGGGGTCACCGGGAGTTGCTGGTAGGCTTGGGCCAGGTCGAGTTTAGCGAAACACCTCCCCCCATGTAACCTGGCCAGTAAGTGGCTGACTACCGGCACCGGATACGCATTAGGGCGAATCGCCTTATTGATGGTGCACTTGTAATCAGCGCATATGCGGACCTCCCCGTTGGCCTTGAGCGCTGTTACAATTGGAGTTTCCCACTCCGCAGAATCAACAGGAACAAGGATCCCCTGGCCCACCAATTTGTCCAGCTCCACCTCTATCTTGTCCTTTAGTGCGAAAGGCACTCTGCGCGGCTTTAGCCTGATTGGTCGTACTCCCGGGTCTAGGTCGAAAGTCACCGGGGGGCCCTTGAATTTTCCCAGTCCCTTTTTGAAAACCTTGGGGTGCGCGTCACACACGCTCTGTATTGGATCAGTCCCGGTGGCGTGTACTCCAACGGTGTGCACCCCCCCCCCCCCGATGAATAAACCCAGGGGCTGGAACCATTGAGTCCCGAGGAGGCTGAAATTACCTCCCTTGAGGACGACTAGGGGGAGCGTTGTGGCGTGCTTTTTGAATTGGACCTGGAACTTCCCAACCCCCAACACCGCAATGCGGTTCCCTTGCACGTCCTTCAGCGTGGACCTCAACGCTTTGAGTTTGGGCCGCACGTGGGGGGCAATTTTCAGGAACTCTCCCTGGGAGATGATAGAGTAAGAAGAACCTGAGTCCACCTCCATCCTAACAGGGGCCCCTTGAATTACTACCTCAACGAAGTATCGGGGGTGTCCCGCGGACACGCTGAACACCGGGGCGTCGTCCTCGCTGTCGTCGGAGATGCGCCCTACGCTGTCCTGCCTCCACGTGATCCGGGTGCCGTCCTTGGGCCTCGTGGTGCGGCTCTCGTCCTTGGGCCTCGTGGTGCGGCTCTGCCTCGCCGAGCGGTCTGGCGAACTCCTCCTGGTCTCGCGCCGTTTCCTGCAGACCTTGGCGATGTGCCCGCGCCGGCCGCAGTTGTGGCACTCGGCCTTGCGGAACGGGCATTTGGCGCGGGCGTGGGTGGCGCCGCAGCCGTCGCAGCGCCGGCCTTCCTTCTGGACCTTCCGGACGTCCTCGTCGTCGCCGCTTTCCGTGGACGAGTTTGAAACTCGCCGGGCCGCGCGCACCGAGCTCTCTGCCTTGGCAGCTTTCGGGCGCCAGTCCTGGAGCTCTTGCACCCCGGCCGTCGTCGCTTCCACGGCCTGTGCCGCATCTAGGACTTGTTGCAGCGTGGGGGGTGGCTCCTGTTTCATCAGCGCGCGCTGAGTTTCGGTGTCCCTCAGGCCGCAGAGCAGGCAGTCCCGGAGGGTAACTTCTGGGGTCTCCCACTTGCATGGGCCGGCGGCCAGTCGCAGGGCCGCTGCGAACTCGGCGACCGATTCCCCGGGCGCTTGGACTCGCCTCCAGAACGCGCTCCGAGCGGGGAACATCGCTATCGCGGGCCGGAGGTGGGCGCGCAGCACCGCCAGGAGCTCCTTAGCTTTGAAGTCGCTCACCCTCCTCGGCGCGATCAGGTCCACTAAGGTCCGCTTGGTCTCGTGCCCGAGCATGCGGACGAAGATGGCCCTCTTCTTGTCCTCATCTGAAACTTCGAGCTCCACCAGCGCTCCATTGAAGTCTATCTCAAACAGCTCCAAGTCTCCCGGCTTCTTGATCTCGTAGCCGGCGCATGTCTTGGTCCCGTGGACAGCCATAATCCCATCCTCGTCGCCAGTTTAGTGTATGGGACCAAAGACAACAGAACAGCCGAAGGGTTGGCTTAACACAGGTTTATTGCATGATGATCCGGTGGAACATGAGGTAATGGCGGTGATACATCTCAATATATACAGTAGCATTATACATTTGAATCTTGTAGCACGGTAGCTCATTGGCTGCTACCGGCGTGGCCTCGCCCAGGCACGCCTCTCTTCAGTAGTTCTTTCTCCTCCTGATTAGTGCGGGGAAGGTTTTCCCGCGGCTGTCCATGATTGAGCAATGTGAACCATGTGAGACTGAACGCTCGCAGCTGCCCTCTATGGGCTGCTTGCTCGCGTTCCTTTACAGCTGAGATACATTGTATTTAGAGTGGTTACATTCTTATCTTTCCAGTACAGTGAACATGCATACATAACAAAGGGAGAGAGCCGAGGTGGTGTGTTGGCTTCAGTGTCTCGGCGGCAGCAGCTTCTAAAGTCCCCGCTGAGAATAAGGCACAGCTGGGCCGATGCTCCCATCTCCCCTGATCGACTTGGCCCGGGGAGAGAACTGCAGGTGGCTCCCATCTGGGCCGATGGCGGGGACCCAGGAGAGCTTCGGCGCGTCGTCCCGGCTGCGGCTCGGGCGCCCTCTTATCCCTCTGGTCAAGGCAGGGGCGGAGGGAGGCAGGGTTGGTGTCCGCAGGTGGCTCCCATCCTGGGCCAATGGCGGGGCCCAGGAGAGCTTCGGCACGGCGTCCCAGCTGTGGCTCAGGCGCCCTCTTATCCCTCCGGTCTAGGCAGGGCCAGAGGGAGGCGGGGCTGGTGTCCGCAGGTGGCTCCCATCCATGATCCCTAGCATGGAGTTTGCTTTTTTAACTACTGAGGCACACTGGGTTGACACCTTCATTGAGCTGTCCACCAGGATACCAAGGTCCCTTTCCTGGTTTGTCGCAGAAAGTTCAGACCCCATCAGTTTATACATGTAATTGGGGGGGGGGGGGTTTGCCCCAACGTACGTCACTCTGCACTTACTAGTGTTTAAGCTCATTTGCCACTGTTTTGCCCACTCCCCCAGTGTCAAGAGATCCCTCTGGAGCTCCTCACAATCTCTCACAGTTTTCACTACCCTGTATAATTTAGTGTCGTCAGCAAATTTGGCTATCTTGCTATTTACTCCTACTTCTAGATCATTTATGAAGAGGTTGAAAAGCAGGGGTCCCAGTACTGAACCTTAGGGGACCCCACTCTTTACTTCCCTCCACTTGGAGAAGTGTCCATGTAGTGCTACCCTCTGTTTCCTGTCCCTTAGCCAGTTGCTGATCCAGGACAAGACCTGTCCCTTTATTCCATGACTGCTAAGTTTATTCAAGAGCCTTTGGTGCGGGACCTTGTCAAAAGCCTTCTGAAAGTCCAGATAAGCAATGTCAACTGGATCCCCCTTATCCACATGCTTGTTGACACTCTCAAAAATTCCAACAGATTAGTGAAGCATGATTTGCCTTTGCAAAAGCCATGTTGGCTCTCCTTTAGCAGCGCTTTCTCGTCTATGTGCCTATTAATTCTATCTTTTAGGATGGTTTCTGTTATGTATTGAATGAATGTTGCAAGGTTCCCTTTAACAGAATGTAACCAGTCAATGTATCCAATTGTATCTAATCAAAGACACATTGTACCAAGCTGTATAAGGATGCGAGCTAAGTGGCCACAGGTGGCAGTAGCGAGCATCCGGCTCACATGGTACAGATTCCCTGAATACCTGAAGAGCGGGAAACCTTCCCGCCACACCACACCTGGAGAAGATGGGCGTGACGATCTATGATGTCACGTGGACAGTAGCCAATGAGCTACCACCCGGGATATTCAAATGTACAGTGTACTATAAATAGAGCTGTTTTGTCCGCCATTACCTCATGTTCACCCTGACCATCATGCAATAAAGTTGTGTTTAGCCCTACCTGCGGCTCCTTCTTTGTCTTCCTTGCAAGACACCAAATTGGCGACGAAGGTGGGATGGCGTCCCGAAAAGTCAACATCGCACCCTTCGACACCACGAAGCCAGAGAAAAGGGAACTCTACGAACAGCAGTTCCTATATGCAATGGACCTCGAGGGCATCGAGGAGGAAGCCCAGTGCCGGGCATTCCTGCTGGCCCAGTGCGGCCTGGAAATGCTAGAACTGGCAACGAACCTCCTGACACCGAGGCCACTCAGGGACATACTCCTAGATGAGATCCTCGCCAAGCTGAGGAAGCACTTTCGCCCAAAAGTGTCGGTGTTCCCAGCAAGGCTGGCCTTTCAGCAGTGGTGCCAGCAGGCTGGTGAGTCCATGGCCGACTTCATGGCAGCCCTGAGGGTGGCTGCCATGCCTTGCCGGTGGGGAGCATCCCTGAGCGAGGCGCTGCGAGACAGGCTCCTGCTGGGCCTGCGAGATGAGGGGGCAAGGAAAAAACTACTAGCCGAGACGAGAGCATCTCCTTCAAGCATGTCCTGTGCATTGCCCAAGCCGCTTAGTCAGTGCAACAAGGCAAACGGGTGTGCCGGGCCAGGACTGCCGCGGTTGGGGGCCCCCCACCGGCAGTCCCAGTCCACAGCTGTTCCTCCTCCCTCCGAGTCCACCACATCTGCCTCCGACTTCAGCGAGGACGATGACGTGCAGCAGGTACAGAGGAGGCCCAGGGTTCGAGACTGTGCCAGAGAGGACCGCTGCTGCGACAGATGCGGGGCATCCCATGACCGGAGTCAATGCCCATTCCAGAAGGCGGAGTGCCACAACTGCGGGCGGCGCAGGCACATCACAAAGGTCTGCAGGCGGCGTCGAGACGACGGCAAGGGCCAGGCGGAATGGCCCCAACGGAAAGCAGACAGGGTCGGCAGAATCTTCGACAATGACGAGCCTCAGGAGCACCGCGTGTCTCAACGAGTTCCCGACAACCACGACCAGGCGGTTCACAGCATGCCTTTGAGGCACCCCCGTTTCTTTGTTGAGGTACTGATACAAGGGGTCCCAGTAAGGATGGAGATCGACTCGGGGTCGTTGTACTCCATCATCTCCCACCGGGAATTTTTGCGCATTCCCCCCAAGTCACGGCCCAAACTGAAGGCCCTAAAGACTAATTTGCGGGACGTTCAGGGCAAAAGTATCCCAGTGTTGGGGGTGGGAGAGTTCAAGGTGCAGTTCAAGAGGCGCTCCGCGCAGTTGCCCCTAGTAGTCCTAAAGGAAGGGTCCTGCTGCCTCCTGGGTACACAGTGGTTTGGCCCTCTGGGGGTTTTCATTGGAGGCATAAACGCCGTGCAGGCTGACCCAATCACGGAGGTGTGTAACGCACACCCTGCCGTCTTCGAGAAGGGGCTAGGAAAGTTCAAGGGGCCCCCAGTTTTGTTCAACATGGATCCCAACATCCGACCCATCAGACTGAAACCAAGGAGAGTGCCTTTCGCACTAAAGGACAAAATTGAGACTGAACTGGGCAAACTGGTGGGTCAGGGGATTTTGGTACCGGTGGACTCTGCCGAGTGGGAAACCCCCATTGTTACGGCGCTTAAGGCTAACGGGGAGGTCAGAATCTGCACTGACTACAAGTGCACGGTTAACAAGGCAATTCACCCAAATGCGTACCCGGTGCCGGTAGTAAGTCACCTGTTAGCAACCTTGCATGGGGGGAGGTGTTTTGCCAAGCTAGATTTAGCACAGGCATATCAACAATTAACGGTGACCCCAGCTGCAGCCGCCGCTCAAACCATTGTTACTCATAAGGGAGCCTTTAAAGTGACACGCCTCCAATTTGGCGTAAATTCGGCTCCAGGAATTTTTCAGTCCCTCGTGGAAAGATTGTTGAAAGGGCTCCCAGGTGTTTTTCCTTACTTTGATGATGTTTTGATAACAGCGGGAGGGGAACAGGAATTGGCCAAGAGGTTAGACCAGGTACTAACCGTGTTCGAGAAGGCGGGGCTCAGGTTGAGAAAGGATAAGTGTGTGTTTTTCGCTGAAGAGGTAGAGTTTCTGGGGTTCTGGATAACCCCTGAGGGAATCAAACCAGCAGAGTCAAAGGTGTCGGCAGTGCAGGATGCCCCTCGCCCCACCACCAAGGCCGAGCTACAGTCCTTCCTAGGACTCCTAAATTTTTACCACTTTTTCCTGCCGGGAAAGACGTCAGTAGTGGAGCCACTGCACAAACTACTCAAGAAAGATGCACCTTGGCAGTGGGGGGACAGCCAGGAACGGGCGTTCCAAGGGCTCAAGCAGCTTCTGTCCTCCGAGGCTGTCTTGACCCACTTTGATCCCAAGAAACCCGTCGTGTTAGTCTGTGATGCCTCACCAGTGGGGGTGGGGGCAGTCCTCTGCCACATGCTAGAGAGCGGGCGAGAAGCCCTGGTGGCATTCTATTCGAGATCCCTGTCCAAGGCAGAGCGCAACTACGTGCAAACAGATAGGGAAGCCCTGGCGATTGTTGCAGGAACCAAAAAGTTCCACGACTTCCTTTATGGCAGACTGTTCACAGTCGTGACTGACCACAACCCCCTTCTAGGGATTTTTACCACAGACAAGCCAAGCCCGCAGATCTTGTCCCCAAGGATGCTGTGATGCCTTATAATAGTCGACGCTTAGTCCAAATGGTTGGAGGTAATCCCGATGGCCAGTACATCATCAGCTGCGGCGATTAAACAATTACGGAAGGTATTCAGCTGTTTTGGGTTACCTGACGTACTTGTGAGCGATAACGCCACAACTTTCACGTCAGCTGAGTTCCAGGGTTTTATATAGATTAACAAAATTCGCCACATAAATGCGGCCCCTTTTTACCCTGCTACAAATGGTCAAGCGGAATGCCTGGTGCGAACAACTAAGGACACACTGCGTAGGATGGGCCCCGGGGAATTGAACTTGCAACTTTGCCAATTCCTATTAAGGTATCATGTAACCCCTTTACCGTCGGGTCTGTTGCCTGCCAAACTCCTTATGCGGAGGAAACCCGCCACGATCCTCTTGAGGTTAGACCCAACCAGGGTGGAGGACATGGGTAGAAATATAGAAACGGGGGGCACCAAGAGCTTCGAGATTGGCGAGGCAGTGCATTGCCGTAACTACGCAGCCGGCGGACCTAACTGGGTGCCTGGAGTAGTGGTCGGGCAAATGGGGCCAGTCTCCTACAATGTTGAGACATGCACAGGACTCCTCTGGAGGAGGCATGCCGACCAGCTCAGGGATAGGATAGTAGGAAGGCAAGACTTGAGTGACCAAGCAGAGCATTCAGCGTTAGGGTTCTCCCCCACCCGCTTACCCCAAGGAGGAGACACAGACCACAGGGGGGAGGGAAATGACACAAACACGCATCCTTTCGACCCCCCGGGTAACAGGAACAATTTGGAAAAGGCGGATTTCGAGGAGCTTTTAGACTTTGAGTTAGGAAACCAGGGGGATTTTTCGGAGTGGTCCCCCACCCATCCAAACAAAGAGTGGGGTTTTTCTTTAGTCCCTGGAGCCCCCGGTTTCACATCCCTGGAGTTTACTCCCACACCTAGACCTCCCCAATCCCTGGCTCAGAATTCACAGCCAATCGCTAACGAGTTATACTCTCCCATTGCAGGATGAGGACAGAGTAGTCAGGAGCGTGCAGGGACTCCGGCCCCAAGTAAACATGCAGGAAGCCTCAATGGCTGAAGGACTTCATCCTCACCTAGGGGGGAGGGGTGTTATGTATTGAATGAATGTTATGTTTAGCCCTACCTGCGGCTCCTTCTTTGTTTTCCTTGCAAGACACCAAAGTTTCCATCACTTTACCTGGGACACATGTCAAACTGACCGGTCCTAGATCACCCCTGGATCCTTTTTTGAAAATTGGTGTTACATTCGCTACCTTCCAATCTTCAGGCACAAACCCTGATTTGAGGGAAAGATTATATATTTTGGCTAGGAGATCAGCAATTTCATCTTTAAGTTCCCTGAGAACTTGTGGATGGATGCCATCTGGTCCTGGTGATTTGTTAGCATTTAGTTTAACAAGACATGCAAGGACCTTCTCCCTGGTTATGTGTTTTTGTGTTTCTCAGTTTTTTGGGGACAGGTTTGTAATTCAAGTTTTTGAGTATAGATATTCATTTTTGGGGCATACAGCACAGAACTTTTCTTGCTATTTTTTGCACTTACAAAATTTTAAGATAAATCTGGAGTATAAAGTTCTGTGCAGGTCGGCTGGGCTTTGGTGTTGACTGCCTTCCAGAGTCTGCTGCGTAAATTGTATGTTCCCTTTTCAGTTTTTTTCTTGCACAATACGATTCATACTAGCTGTCATTTCCTCCACTGCTGCCATTGCAAAATAGCATTAAAATCACTAAAATTTGGGTTTCTGATCTGAGATACACCTTGCTCACTAATCAATGCTAGAATGGATATAAGTTTGTTTGACTCCCCTTATAACCTTGGGATCTTGACTTTAAAAAATCATTGCCAAATTATTACAAAGTCCATCTTGAGTTATTTATTAGCTACCCAATTTTGGCAAGGTTCTCATGTCATATGTTATCCATAACAGAATAGCACATATTTAAGTACTGTATGCAGGATCCTATAGCAGAAGTGTGTTAATTAAATCCTGGCATTTCCTTTCTGGTTATCAGAATGAATCATCCCACATCAGAGAGTAAACAAAACAAAAATGTTGTAACACTTTAAGGACTAAATGCTGTATTTTAATGTTAGCTTTCCTGGATCAAGTTCATTTCGTCAGACATAGGAGTGAGATTTCATGGCATCAATTTATACACATCAGGTACAGAGGTACAGTATGGTTGGTTAGCATAACAGATAAGTATACAAATCAATATGGCTTTTTATGACTGGTAATAGCAGATGATCTCTGGTTGTTATTCAGATTAGTTTTGAATTTTTACCCTGTTGATTTGCAAATAGTAGGAGGATACAAGACAAACACCTGGCATTAAATATTTGCTAATGAGTTTAACCTTCCGCATCTGTTGACAATTGTGTGAGTTCATCCTCTGTTCTTTGAGACAGGGTATGTTGTGAATGAGAATTCTACTGAAAAGTTTCAGTAAAGGTGGCTTTAACAACATATAACATACAACATATATAGCAGCATATAACAGTCTCTGTATCAAATCTGATAATGTCGCAGAAACCCTTGACTAATATTCAAACCTTTGAGATTGTTGTTTTGTTTACTCTCTGATATGCTTGAAACATAGACTAACATGGCTACTATTTTAAAAAATCAAATATTTATCCCAGTTTTTCATACTTTTTCTCTGTGTTAGACTCTTTCTAGGGCTAATTCTGTGAATGTTTCTCAGATAAATGGATATGACATAAATCTAGTTCTTATGTAAAATGCAGTCTCTGTATTATAAGATGTTTCATACAAAATTTCTTTAGCAGAATGAAAGCACTTTAAAATACAGCATGAGAAGGAAAATTAATTATCAAATTCTGCCAGTCCCACATCTCCTCTTTTATTTCTATCCACCTAATTCCCCACCCCGGCACAATTACTTTTGTTCTTTGAATCCACTGAATGTCTGGTTCTGAGATAAAGAGAGAGGTCGAGGTCACACAGACATGGATAGCACAGACCTGATTCCTGTACACAAGTATGTATCCATCATATTTAATTAGTAAGGCAGTTATAGAAGATTAAATTGACCTGTGTATTAAGTATGCGTGACACACACACAAAAGCACTTGCTTTATCAAGATGCATGCGTAAGACTGTCTTTAGTTGTCAGTGTTGCTATAATTAACTTATTTGATCAGACATAATCACAGGTGCTCTTAGATTACATTTTTTGTATCTTAACTTTGAATTGGCAGCATACAGATCTTCATTTTCCTCTGCGCCACAGACACCTGCCCTACTGAAACCTATAACATTATCCCTTATGGACCATTTGGACCCTGGAGTGAGTGATGCTAAACTTGATCGGGCCATGTAAAACTGTCTCAGAAAACGAATGCAGCTCATAGCATTTTTCAGTCCTATCATGTCAAATGTATTCTCTCTTCAGCACTTTTGTTCTTTTTGTCCACAGTTCATGAGATTACGGGGTGTGTGTGTGTGTCTACATCAGAAATCTTCTGCTGTAGAAATCTACTCTTCTGATATCCCATAGCTTGGAATTTGGCCTGCTTTCCTCTGCAATTGCTTAACAGGAGTTAAATACTAGTTTAGTTTGCATCCTGATTATTCTGACACAATGTGAAGAGAGAACTGCATACCTGAAACATTATTTGTTCCAACTACAATAGCTCATCTGACCTACATTTTAACTAAGCATAAGAGAGGCCTGCTTATTGTAACAGTTCACACCCCCAAATTATAACAAAGCTATTGGGCAAAATATATTTATTTCTTTGTATGCCTGTGCAAGAGTGTACACTTAAAGATGTAATAAAAGTACAGTAAAACCCCAGTTAACGTTTGCATCGCACACCGTTAAAACCGGATAACGAAGGGAAATCTGGGGGGGAATTTGCACCACACAATGTTAAGTTAACGTTGAGCAGTGCATCCATTTCCCCCCAGATTTCCTCTGGAGAGCTCTGCCCCAAAGCCGGCAGGGCTGCTCTCAGCCTGAGAAGCGCCTTCCCAGGGGGAGACTAGCCCTGCCGGCTTTTGGGGCAGAGACCTCCGAGGTGCCCTAGCTGTTTCGAGGCTTGGCTCAAAACAGCGAGGGCACCACCGGATATCAAAGCGCCATAGCCCGCAAGGCTGGTCTCCGCCTGGGAAGGTGCTTCCCAGGCAGAGAGCAGGCCTGCCGGCTTTGGGGCTTGGATCTCCTCTCGCCTGCCTCCTCAGAAAGGGAACCGGGGATCGGACACTCGATCCCCGGTTCCCTTTCCGAAGAGGCAGGTGACCTGCTCGGCCCCAGATGAGGCTTGTCCTGGAAGGGAACGGGCCAAGTGCTTGGCCCCTTCCCTTCCAGGACAGGCTGTGGATGAGCGCAGACACACCCGCAGCCCCTCCTGGAAGGGAACCGGCCAAGCGTGCAGCCCCTTCCCTTCCAGGAGGGCCTGTGGGTGAGTGCCCAAATGCCGGCTTCCTTTCGTGGAAGGCAAGGTGGGCTGCCCACCTTGCCTTCCCCGAAAGGTAGCCAGCCCCCTTTCCACGTTTCGGCACTCCTATCGCCAGCTACCTTTCGGGGAAGGCGAGTTGGGCAGCCTGCATTGCCTTCCACGAAAGGAAGCAGGCGTTTGGGTAGGCCCTCTCGCCCAAACGCCAACTTCCTTTCCTTTGGGTGAGAGCAGGTGCACGCCCTCTCATCCAAAGGAAACTGGTGATCCGATGCTCAGACCACCAGTGTCCTTTGGTGGAGAGCAGGCATGCACCCTCTCACCCAAAGGAACCTGGCGATCTGACACTCAGACTGCCGGTTTCTTTTGGGTGATAGCAGGTGCGCACCCTCTCACCCAAAGGAAACCGGTGATCCGGAGAGCCAAGCCCCAAAGTTGGTAGGGCTGGTCTCCGCCTGGGAAGGCGCTTCCCAGGTGGAGACCAGTCCTGCTGACTTTGGTGCTTGGCTCAATCAGCCTGCCTCTTTAGAAAGGGCAGTGGGGATTCCACACATAATATCCCCACTGCCCTTTCCAAAGCATAGCTGTCAAGTGTCCCGTATTGGCCAGGAAAGTCACGTATTTTACCCTCTTTCCCGCCATCCTCCTGTATTTATTCGACTGCAATGCCCTAATGCCACCACTGGAGGGCTGCACAGGATAAGCATAGCTGTCAAGTTTCCCGTTTTGGCCAGGAAATTTCCCTTATTTTCAAATCCAAAACTTGACAGGTATATTCCAAAGAGGGAGGCAATTCGATCCCAATTCCCTTTCCTCTTCAGAAAGGGAACCGGGCTGTTTTTTTAATGTTGTGCAATCAATGTATCACACAATGTTAAAAACCAGATAACGCTAAGACTTGTGGAAGCAAGTTTTAGTGTTATCCAGGGTATTATTGTACTAGATACTATGGGTCTACAGCGGAGTCCTGGGAGTAAACAAAACAAAACAAAAAAAGAACAAACATTTTCGCACCTTAAAGATTAACTCCTATATTTTAATGTTAGCTTTCGAGGATCACATCTAATTCGTCAGACATAAGAGTGAGACTTCATGGTATCAATTTATACATATTAGGTACATAGATGAACCATGGTTGGTTGGCATAACAGATAAGTTTGCAAATCAGTGTGCTATTTACAACCAGTAATATCATAAGATCAGTGTGGCTATTTACAACAGTAATACAAGAAGATCCCTGATTGAGGTTAGTTTGGTTAATGTGACGTTTGATTCTGTTGAGTTGCAAATGTTGAGTGAATGCAAAATAAACACTCTGTCATTACACATCTGCTAATGAGCTAATTAAGGATACTGTGTGTGAAACCCAGCTAGAGGTCATCACCCACCCTGCTCCATCAACTGTCCTGAGAACCACCACCACCCCTTTTTTGAAGTTATTCTGTAAGGTAAATTACAATTTCTTAGTTGTGGCATTTTAAATCTGATAATGTTCCAGAAACCCTTGACTAATATTCAAACTTTTGAAAGTCCTGGGTTCCTTATTCTGTAATGGAAAAGAAAAGGGAGAAGGCTAATATGCATCTTTAGCTCACCCTCTCAGTCTTTTTAAAATGGCCTCAAGTCTGTCTACAAAGAAAGCTTCCTGGGAGAACATGTATAGGTGTAGGAGGGATTTAACATTGTTACATTTTTGTTAGTACTGTATCCAGTGATGCACTGCAAATTTTTTTTACTACCTACTCTGTGGGCTGGCCAAATCTGTGGGCGCGGCCAAACATCCTGCATTATGGGCTATGAATGTGGGCATGACCAACCAAGTGGGCATGGCCTGGGGAAATTTCCGCTACCGGTTCTTCAGAACCTGAGAGAACCTGCTGCAGTGCATCACTGACTGTATCTCTCTGCATGTATAAATAGGCCAGTCTCATCATTAGGCAGAGTAAGGCAGTCTCTTCAGTCAGTCACAGTGCCGCAATCGGGGGGGGGGGACAAGGGGGACTGCCGTCCGGGGCCCGGTGCTGGCAGGGGTCCAGGCGGCATGTTATTTTTTTATTTTTTTCAACTTTTTTCTTTTTTTCAACTTTTTTTAAACCGGCGACAGGCAGCGCCACTGCGCATGCCCCACCAGAGGGCTCTGCCTTAACATGGATATCTGGGTTCAAGGCTTCAGCCAGCCTCACGAGGCGCGCCGGTCTGGCAGAGACCCTGGGCACGCCGGGGGCGGAGGCAGCTGCTGCTGCTGTGGAGAAGGGGCAACTGCACCCCCGACGCTTGGGCTGGGGTGCTCGGTGGTCTCACCTCCCTCTCCCTGCGCTGTCAGTCACGCCTGTCGCCGTGTGTGAGGCATGCCCGTGCCCGTCCACCTCACACACAGCAACAGGCGCGACGGATGGAGCGCAGGGAGAGGGATGCAAGTCATTCAGCTTTCCAGTCATCAAGTTGAGCATCTTAATCACTAAGCCATCACAGTCCCTTAGATTTTAAAATACTAAATAATAAAAGACGTAAAATGCCAAAGCAAACAAGAACCACTTCAGCTCAATCCCTTCCACATAAGAAAGCTAAGCCAAGCATTAATAATGGTCCTTGGGCATGCTCCTAGAAGCCTTTGTTAAACACACTATTTCTGATGGGAGAATCTTAGGGCCTGAGTAGGGCCCGCCAGGATGTGTGGGTGGATTTAGTATCTCCCTGACATACACAGAAAGCAAGACCAGTTCCTCAGTGACAATGGCAGAAAGTAGGTGTGAAGGGGGAGAACCCTTCTTGGCCTTCTAGATGTTTTGGACTTTAACTCCCAGAAGGCCCAGTCAGCATGGCTAATGGTTGGGGAGTATGGGACCTGTACTCCAAAACATTTCCAATCCTATATTAATATGTAGATCTGCTGCCACAATGGGGTCTGATTCAAGGGATGCTTATGTGCATCCCTTCACAGGTATTTCCCCCCAGTAAAGGGGTGATTTAGAAGCTCTGCTAGAGACAGTAAACATTGCCCCAGTCTCCCCACCACATGATTTTAGTGACATGGCCTCAGCACCTAAACAAAGCAACTGATTAATTCCCAGGGGCTACTTGTATAACTGGCTAGAGTAGTTCTATTTTATAGATGGTTGGATGAGAGGGAAGGCTCCAGTGGCTAAGATGCTGACTGGAAGGCGGGAGGTCAGCAGTTCGATTCCCGAGTACTGCAGGACATAATGAGCTCCCGTCTTTGTCCCAGCTCCTGCCAACCTAGCAACTCGAAAGCAAGAAATTGCAAGTAGATAAATAGGGACCACTTCGGTGGGAAGGTAACAGCGTTCCGTGTGCTCCGGTGTCTAGTCATGCCTGCCACATGACAACAGAAACGCCCGCAGAAGCAGACACCGCTGGCTCTTCGGCTTTGAAGCAGAGATGAGCACTGAACCCTAGAGTCAGATACGACTGGCTTTCGAGCAAGGGACACCTTTACCTTTATGTGGCAGGCTGACATGACACATGGCCAAATTTTGCCACACCCACAGATTTGGCCACACCCACAGAGGGGCATGGCCAATATGTGTGGGGGGGGAGGGGGGGGCTCCAATAGGATTGCTCAGTCTGGGGCCCAGAAATTTCTGATGACGGCCCTAGTCAGTCAGTCTGTCTTTCCAGCCTTTTCCCATCTCTTCTTGAGCTCTGTGTATCACTTGACCTTCACTGCAGTGGTAAAAAAATCCTGCTACCTTTAAGTTTAGTGGGAGAGAACATCATCCAATTTTGAACCAGTGTTGAAATAAAATCCAATTATAAATCAGGTCACCTTTTTCTATATGGAATGAAAGAAGACCATTGTGTTCTTTGCTTCAGATAACCACATGTCTTCAGTTCTCTGCCCAACCATTCCTGTTCTCTCATTAAACATAGGTTTGGTGACACATGCCGAGACATGCTATTTATCTTAGGAGCATGAGACACTTTAATTGCATTTCTCCAAATCACATATGCATTATGCATTCCATACTTTGTTCTGTTCAATGTAGCAGGTTGCAAGAGGTTCTTCTCTTCTTACAGAAACTGATATCATTGAAACACAGATTTTCAAATGAATGCAAATTCTATGCATTTTCTATATTGACCCAAGTGTAAGACAAGAATTAAATTGCAGCAAAATCTTGGCTGCTTTCAACTGCCAGCCTGAAAGATATAAGTGAAGGACGTCAATCTAAGAAACTTTCCTACAGTCAACAGAACACAAAACATAGAACAAATCAGCTATTGTTAATTAATTGTAATTGTTTGGGTCATGTTGATGTAAAAAGTAACTACACAATAAATTACTGTTAAAATATAAAATGCTTTCCACAAAACTTGAAATTCACATCTCTTCTCAGCCCCACAAAAAACAGGATACTGTAATGGTATTAACAGAATATTGGTGAAAACATCTAGTAGGTTTTCTAACAGCACAGAGCTTTTGAGTTAGAACAAGCTGTATTCATCAATAAAATAATATAGCTGATCTGTAAGAACGGGTTTCAACATCAAATTTAGCAGTACTAAACAGATATCAGCACAGCTAGCTGAAATACTAGTTTCTGCTACTATATTTTGGTCGTGGCTTTTATGCCACTTTACATTGAAACAAGGACATATATCTTCTGTGTCCTTCCTGCAGGATCTTTGAGTCCGCACAGTGGCAGATATCTCCATGACGCTCTGCACATGTAAATGGGCTTGAGAAATCAAGTCCATTTGCATGCAGTTTTTTTTTTGCTATTTTGATATTACGCCCATACCTGTCAACCACGGCTCCGGAAAATACGGGACCTGCGCAGAACGGTTGTGCGCAGGTTGCCTTCTATGCGACCTGCGCAGAACAGTTGTGCGCAGATCGCCTTCTACATATGCGTAGAAGGCTTTTACGCTTGCGTAGAACCCTTCTACGCATATGTAGAAGGCTTCTATGATCCTCTTCTGCGCAGATCTCCGTCTACGCATGCGTAGAAGGGTTCTACGCAAGCGTAAAAGCGTAAAAGCCTACGCATGCATAGAAGGCGATCTGCGCAGAAGGGATCCGCAGTACCTCTCCCCCCCCCCACTGCCAATTCGGGGGTTTTGGCAGCTGCGGGCGGGAAATGGCGCAAATCGGCACCGAAATTTGGGAAATCCCGGCCAATCCGGGAAGGTTGACAGGTATGATTACGCCACCCACTGGCTAGGCGGACCATGATGTGTCCTCCACTTTCACCTTACCCAAGGGATCTGGTGAGTTTTAGTCCCAGCCTAACATCATTGACAAGAGATGGTCAACACTGCCTAGTTAGACTGCTTAAGCTCTCACACCCCAACCCCAACAAGGCTCTCACCTACATTTGAAAGACAGAAAGTTCAGCAAAATTTAAGTAGGCACTTGTAGTGACAAATTCAGTAGGAGTGGGATCAGGAATTGTTGTGCATTCCCCTACACCTTGCCTGGATTTTTTCTATGGACCCAACAATCTGTTCTTTAAAACTACCTTCAGCTATTGTTCAAGGGATTTAAAGAAAAATGTGCAAGAAAGGCTGACATCTGCTGGTAGAAAAGTAGCATTTAACAGATTCACTTCACAGTATCCCATCTCAGTTCACCAGGAATCCTGCTTGTTTCTGACATCAGAGTTACATATAGTATTAACCACTTATAATCTTTCACAAATTGTATAATTATCTTTTTTTTAGAAAAATGTACATGTTGGCGTCCATCATTACATCACCCTGGTGGTGCAGTGGCTAAACTGCTGTACTGCCACCCAAACTGCTGATATTGTGAGTTTGGTCCTGATGGGGCTCAGGGTTGACCCAGCCTTCCGTCCTTCCAAGGTTGGTAAAATGAGTACCCAGCATATTGGGAGCAAAATGCAATTACCTTGTCAACCGCCCAGAGTGCACTAAGCGCTATGGGGTGGTATGTAAGAGGAATTGCTATTGCTACATCTGACCTTGGGACTTTTCAGAGCATGGGAATAACATCTGCCACCACTGCTGCCACCATGAGCAGAAAAATAAAATCATGGTTTACCTAAATGTGCCCCATCCATGTCACTTCCTCTTATTTTATGTTGCTTGTCTAACTAGACCAAGCCCCACAGGGGGGCAATTTGATTTTTAAGGGGGACAATTTGAAAATGAGTTATTAACAGAGTTAATAACTCATTAATAATGAGTTATTAATGGCCTTTTAGGCATCCTCCACATGAATAGGAATTCACTGTTTGAATAATAAGAATTATATGTTACGGGGGAGGGTGGAATCAGGATTTTAGAGATGCTTAGATGAGGCATGACCAAAAAAAGGAGAACCACCGAACTTGACAATCATGCAAGTTATTATTGTCAGGAGGAAGACAGCTGTTGGATGGGTCAATTGAAAGGGTTTTCAGGCTTTGACTCCTGAAGTGAGTGAGCTTTAAAACTGAAACAGCACCCCAGGAAGATCGGTCTGCATTCCTTTGGTGTGATATTACTTTTCACAAACCTCTGTCTCATCAAGTAAACTGCCAGAATGGGTTTTGGAATATGGCATTTGGAAATTTGAATGAGTTTTGTAAGTTTGTGCAACTGTCATATGAATGGGTACACAGCTCAGTCGGTGCTGCTCTGTGTTTCTGTCTGCAGACCCAGAGGTCATGAGTTCAGTTCCCCGCTGTACCTTGTAGGAGAAGAGCCAAACTGTCTGGCCTTGGAGAAGCTGTGCAGTCCCAGGGCTTCCCCAGAAGAAGGGAATGGTGAACCACTTCTGAGATCTCTGTAACCAGAAAACCCTAGAAAGATTCACTATAAGTCATACCTGGCTTAAGAGCATGCAGCTATTATTATTATTATTATTATTATTATTATTATTATTATTATTATTACTTACTGATATGACTTTCCTTGACACATGAATGGGTAAAAGTGGAAGCAAAGAAGAAGATATGAGTAGT
Source organism: Bradypodion ventrale (assembly GCA_035047345.1). NCBI lineage: Eukaryota > Metazoa > Chordata > Lepidosauria > Squamata > Chamaeleonidae > Bradypodion > Bradypodion ventrale. The sequence continues at coordinate 104,231,158 of JAWDJE010000005.1, read as the reverse complement.
AGTCAAAACAGTAGCCTTGACATTGGGAAAGGTGGATGGCAAAAGAAGAAGCGGCGGCCAAAAATGAGATGGCTAGATTATATTGTAGATGCAATGGGCACAAAGCTGGGCGGGCTGAGGAGGATGGTGGAAGACAGAGGTGCTTGGCAGGCAATGGTCCATAGGGTCGCAAAGGGTCAGAATCGACTGTGTGACTGAACAACAACAAAACAGTTATAAAATACAGTATACTTGTATATAATGTATAGCACCCTCTGCTGTTGACTGAGCTTTTACTTGTGACATAGCTCAGCATGTTTCATGATCCTGCCTATCCAAAGCTGGTAAAAAAAAGGTTGCCCCTTCCTCAAAAACCAGTCTATCAAACTATAGGATTTGGGGCTTATCTCCATTTGCAGCCAAATTTTTAGAACAGTCTAAAACTTGATGGTGGCGGCGGGATTCTATATAAGTAGCTTTGGTCCAAGCATGATCTGTCAACCTAATAATCCTCACAGAATTGTTGAGAATAAAACTGAAAGTATTGTTTATTTACTTGTAAAATAAAGTAGGATACTAATGTAACAAGCAAAACATACAAGCCTCTCCCAAACCCAGAAAGGTTCTACAAGACTCCTATTGCAGACAGTCTAGAGAGCTTTGACTTAGAGGTTGCAGCTTTTTAACCATTGGAATCTTCTTCTCCCCACCCAGGGTACTTGGCTCTGTTGCTATGCTATGTATTACTACTATGCTAATAGTATGAATCACACAATTGATAAGAAATAGAGAACTTTTAAAAGTATATTCTCATGTCACATTTGCAGCTGGTGAAGGTCACCGGGTGGCAGATAAAATTTACCTGATGAGCAAATGGATGAAGCTGCAGGCCAGTAAGTTTCCATCAGCTATCCTTGGCATATAACTTTCCTAGTATACAAGCTAGCTGAAATCTAGTAGTTAGTTGCGACTAGAGTAGGTCCACTGGATCACTGGAATTTACAGAAGAATTGACTCACCAAATTCCTACTGAATCAATGGGCCTTTTGCAATTTCAAATTATAATTGCAAAAGGCCCAACAAGCAATTGCCTGCTTGTACTAAATTGTTGCAAAAGAATCCACATTAACTGGCTTCTACCCGGATTTTACAGTGCAATGCTTTTGGATAGGAAGGATTAGCTTGCTGTATATTGCTGTCAGGAGGACATTTTAGTACGGAATATTTGCAATGCATTCTGGATGCAGCTCTGAATGAATCATGCAGGATGACTGACTGAAATTTTCCCACACTGAAAAAGTCTGCTATTTGGCTGACATTGCCCCTCTGGAAGTACATCAAGAGGTGCTACCAATAACAAACAAATAAGGTCATACAGCACCAAACCCATCTACTTCATAGAAACCAACCCTCTAGACCAGTGGTTCCCAAAGTGGGGCATACGCCCCATGAAGGACTTCAGTTCCCAGAAGCCTAAGTCAGTACACTGGCTGACCAGTGCTTTGGGGACTAGACTTAGGCTTCTGGGAATTGAAGTCCACAAACTAAAGTTTGGGAAACACTGCTCTAGACCCATGATGTTCTTGGACTTCAATTACCAGAAACCCAAGTCAGCACTCCTGCTGATCAGGGCTTCTGGGAATTGAAATCAAAGAACACCTGGAGTGCCAAGGTTGACCATCTCTGCTCTAAACCAGGGTTTCTCAACCTTGGGTCCCCAGATGTTGTTGGACTTCAGTTCCCAGAAGCCTGGATTAGCAGGTGTGTTGACTTGGGCTTCTGGTAACTGAAGTCCAAGTATACCTGGAGGCCCAAGGTTGAGAAACCCAGGGCTAGGCTAAACCCATGGAGAGTAAAAACAACACAAGTTGCTTAATGGATGGATGCTGAAGCGTGTCTCCTACCAAGATAAGATTCTGGCTGAACCATCTAGAAGTCACTTAATGGACTTTAAAGCAAGGTAGAAAGGCCAAGCAATAATCAAGTAAAATGGAGTATCTTTGATACAGTACATTTTTTTAAAAAAAATTTGGAGAAATTCAATCAATGAAACATTTATTTGCATGGAAATTATGCTCTCACATGTCAAAAAGATGGTCTAGGAAATGGCTGAGATAATGCTGGGCAAAAAAAACCAAGTCTAATTATTTTAACATTTTAACTTGTGTTGAATTTTACTTATACTGTATTTCATATACATCCATAGTTTTAAATTGTACAATGATCTCGAAAGACAGACAGACAGATACAGATTTACACCCCTACCAACCCCCAACCCCAAAAAACACCCTATAGAAACAGTCAGATCCGGATATCTGCACACCTTTACCACCGCATAATTGTAGGACAGTATATTCTGGAACAATTATCTAAGGAAACTGCTCTCTTCCATTCATTTGTATACATCTATACACCAACTTCCTTTCCTGGATGTCAGTAATAATTATCCTAGAAGCTTTGATTATGTTACCAAATTACAGACAGTACAGAAGCATCCAGACAGATAATTATAAACAATGACTTCACTACATAAATTTTCCTAATTTGAAAAAGAAAAGAAAGAAATGCTGTATATACCCCCACCACACGCACAGACTTGGGCCATGATGAGGTAAAGCAATATATGATTTTGGAAACCAATCTCCAACTTTTTCTTCTTTTGTGTCTAGGACAGACTTTAAATTACCAAAATGAAGTCACCTCCTTAGCTTTGTCATTGTCCAAATGTAAACCCTCATTGGTACATGTTTCCAGTAGTAACCAGAAGACCAGCAGATGATCTGGATTTTCCATCTTTCCACATTCACACAGCATCAGAGGTGGAATTCAGCAGGTTCACCCCAGTTCACCAGAACTGGTAGCAGAAATTCTGGCTGGCCCCACCCACCCAAGTTTTGAAATAAAGTAGTCCCCAATTTGGGTGCAATGCAGGGCTTTCCCCTGGCCACGCCCACCATACCACATCCACAGAGTAGGTAGCAAAAATTTTTTTGAAACCCACCACTGCACAGCATGTCTGCCAGCCGTCCCCACTTGAGCATGTTTTACTCTGTTGTTACATGCCTGCCATGTGTCCACGGAAACGTCTTCAGATGCAGACAGCGCTGGCTCTTTGGCTATAAACAGAGATGAACCCTAGAGTTGGATATGACTGGCTTTTGAGCACGGGCGACCATTACCTTTACCTATATGCCATCAAGTTAGCCTCGACTTTAAAAACTGTACTAGGGTTGCTATAAGTCAGTTCTGCTTAGGTAGCACATTTGTTTGTTTATTATGCTTATATACCATCTGATTTATTTTAAACACTACTCAGGGTAGTTTCTATCACAAAAATATACCAAGATATACATCAACTCATATCAAAATTAAAAGAAGTTAACAGACAATACAAACCTAGGCAACCCGCAGCAGCAAATAATCAAAAGAATAAAATACCTGAAGTAAATAAGAATTCAGAAGATACATCAAATGAAAAACAAGATGACATAAACAGCATAATAGTTTTTACCAGATAGAGTTATAAGGGGAAAAAAATCTCTCTCATATTTAGAAACAATAACATACACACCATGCAAAAGGAAAAAAGAAACAAAAGAAATTTACCAACTTCTCCCTAAATAAGGTGGTGTGGATAACAAACACAAGTATTTATCACCCCCTGCCCGTTGCTTAACTTGGTCAATTAATCACAGCTCTGAGATGTGAAATAGGTTCAAAAGATCACACCATTAATCTGCCGATAGAGATGGCCTTTGTCAAAAATGCATCTGCCACCAGTAGGGCAGAATTGAAGGAGAGAATAATTATAAATTTCATGTCAGAAATTGCTCTGGGTTGAAAGGGTTTTTGCTGGAGAAACTCCGCTCAGGGGAGGAAAAGAAAATGTTGCAAAAATATGGTTCTACTTCTGCAGGTGAAAGCCAGAGGAGGGAGAGAAACAGGTCAAGACAAAGACAAGGACTTTTCTATATTTTACTCTGCAGAATAGAGTACATAAGTGGGTCTCACCTAAGAGGCATACAACTCAATTCATTCCCTTAAAATTACAGGCTTTATCCTGGATTAGACAGACCAATGGTGCATCAATGTACAGTAAAACCCCAACTTACAAATGCCTCGAGTTACATAACATTTGACTTACATAATGATTTTGTGCTAAAACCATGTCCTGATTTACACGATTTCCTATGGGTTTGCTTCGAGTTACATAAAGATTCTTTTTCCTATGGGTTTGTTCCAAGTTATGTAAAAATTCATTTCCCTATGGGTTTGCTTCGATTTACATAAAAAAATCATTTTTCCTATGGGTTTGCTTCGAGTTACATAAAAAAGTTTTTTCCTATGGGTTTGTTTCGAGTTACAAAAAATCTGATTTAAGCAAAAGCCTACTGAATGAATTTTTTTTGTAAGTAGGGGTTTTGCTGTACAGTAGAAGGCAATTTCTTACATTCCTATTTTCCATGTTCTCCCTTCACTGGGACAGATGTTACCTTCCCTAAACTTGGATTATTATCCTCTTCATACACAGATTCCCCAGTCATCAGGAAACCTAACGATTACCTTCTGTAACTGAGGTACAGTGGAACCTTGTTATGTATGGAATACTATGCCTTTAAGATGGAATGTAACAATGTAACCCAATGTATTGCAACAGTTACAATGAGCTACCGCTGCCTCTAGATGGTATCAAGAGGCAGTTGATAGCAATCTACACACATGATACAAGTTAACCAATTACAGCCAGCCGCGGGAAATATTCCCGCCACAGGTAAACCTGATGAAGAATGCCGTGCATCACAATGACATCACGAAAACAGTATCCAATGAGCAACCGTGTAACCAGTTTCAAATGTACCATGCTGTATAAAAGGAGCTGCGCCTCCGCCATTACCTCATGTTCACATTGCTTACTCTACAATAAAGATGTGTTTGGCCTTATGAATGCTGCTTACCATGTATCAATCTGCAAACATCAAAAACCTCATGCAACAGTCGCCCCGTATAGCAACGAAATCGCATAACAATTAGGTTTTGGGGGGGAAATGGTGTCCCGCATAACAATTTTCCCTATGGAAACAATTTTTCAATGGGAAAAGCAACTTCATGAAAAAAAAATCATTGTACGATGCATCCCATTGGGAAAATCGCTATACGATGTAGCAATTGTTTCGTACAACAACAAGCCCCATGGAATGGATTAAAATTGTTGTATGAGGCACCAATGTATAATGTGACATTTAGACTCTTGACCATCTGCTATCATGACTGTTCTAGAAGACTTGAACAGCTGAAATGCCAAAGAAGCTGAAGGTTTATTGGTACCAAGCTGAGGATAAAAGCCAATGACATAGAAAAATATGTGTGTGCTTATTTATTTATTTATTTATTTATTTATTGCTATTAGGATACCATATTCCACTGTTTTAGGAGAAAATGGGACAATCTGAAAATAATTAATCATGAATTAAACATAGTAATTCATGTTTCTTTTGCTTGTTCTTGGTAAAATAATTAAGGTGATTAAAATTATTGTTTTCCTTCTGATTTCACTCATTTGTGTGCAGTCTGTTACAAACAGTTTTGAGTTCAAAGAATTTTTGTTGGTATTGTGAAATGTCTTCCTTTCATCTCTTTTAACATTCAGTTTAGACAGATTCTATAAACAGCAGGTGGAAGCTGTGATTATAGAGGTCTCCAATTAAAAATATACTTTGTTGCAACAAGATATTCTCCAGTGGAACATTGTAATGCATCTCACATGTTATGTAGTGCATAACATCCTCCTGTCCGTCACTGTTTTCTCCTTTTCTGACACATTCTCACACATTATCAGCAATAAATCTTTTGCCTTCCCTTTCTAGAGTATGGGTGTGCAATTCTGCCATCATCTCACTCTTCTCCTGCTGAAGTGTTTGGGGGTGTGGGATGATGCATACAATACTCAAACCACTTAACCATTAGCCCTCTAAAGGGCAAGGATCTGGGGGCAAACTTTCCTTATAGTGCAGGACTTCTCAACCTTTTAAAGCTGGGGGCCGGGTTACACTCCTTCAGACAGCTTTGGGGGCCAGATGGCCACTTTGCCCTTCCTCCACCACATGGCACTTCCTGGTGTGGTGCAGGCAGTGGGGGCCCCACATGAAATGGCACCATGGGCCGCATCTAGCCTGAGAATCCCCGATATAGTGTGTTGGAGAGGAATGAGGAGGATGTATTTCTGCTTCAAAGGTTCCCTGATTTGGCTTTGCTTCCTCCACCACTTCCTCCTTCTCTTGTGAACCCCATTTGTATATGAGAAAGAACTTTCCTTGATTGATGATGTGTCACTACTTACTGTTTTGTATTCTGAATGTAATTATTCTCCTTCAACCCACAGCCTGTTGATCTTTTCCATCTGAGTTCTCCAAAACTGTAGTGAGACTGCTCTTATTTTGAATTTGAATTATGGTGTGTGCTGAAGAGTGAACACGTTGAACTACCTCCCTACTGAAGCTCTTCAGCTCTTTCTACTATTCTGAATAATTCCCCTGCTTGCCTGTGGAAGGGCAGGGGAAGTAAAATTATTAATCTTTCTGCATCTGGCAGATCACTACTAATGTGTCGGATCACTTAGATTAAATTTTAAAAATGCTTTGCCTTTCTGCGTAATGGTGATCAATGCCACAGCAGTAGACACTACAAATAAAGGCAACATTTTAAAAAAAAGTTTAATTCAGCACATCAACGGGGTATGCAGGAAGAGCCTCCTCTAAGATTATGGTGTTTTTGAACCACAATCAGGTGTACCCTGAGCAATGGCACCCTTGTTGTGCTGGCTAATCTTTCTCACACTAGGCCAGGTTGAAACAAACTACGGAATGAACTCACCAAAAGGTGGCTTCATTTTGGGAGGTTAAAGTCTGACCTAGACATGAATGAAACAGCAGCATAACAACAATGATCTAGCAGATACAATTTTTAAAATGCAGCCATATCTCTTACCCCACCTTCTGTATAAGATCAGAGGAATTACTCAGTTTGCAAATATCCTGAAGTAGTTCATAAGCCACTTCATGATATTGGAAACTGGTACCAGAAGGAGCCTTTGACAGCTGCAGGACTTGAGTTTAGTTTATTCCCAGCAACCGTTGTAAACAAACTAAACTATTGCTCACCAACCCAGACCAAAATACTCTAGCAGAATCCTCTGATATGAGTAGGAAAAAGAGCACCAGTGCACCAACAAATACCCATTTAGATAGGCTCTTAGTAAGCTTACATCTACAATCTAACATTGTAATTTTCATTTGGGTTTTAGTTAGTCTGTGAATAAAAAGAGCAAGGATAAATAAAATAGAACATAAACTCATAGAGTAAATCTGGTATTTATGAAAAGCTAAGAGTTTGTTGCACATACACGAGATTATTTTACAAAAAAAGAAAATACAAGAACTATCTAGGTATGAAATGTCCTCTCAAGGAAGCCTTAATGCCTGCCATTAGCTAAGGCAGTGTTGGCAAACCTTGGCACCCCAGATGTTCTGAAACTTCAATTCCCAGAAGCCCTGATCAGTAGGAGTGCTGACTTGGGCTTCTGGTAATTGCAGTCCAAGAACACCTGGAGTGCCAAGGTTCACCATCATTGACCTAAGGCATGCTGCCATAGTTGACTGACTTTTATGTCTCTTCCATGACCTAACATTAGCTCAAGCTGTCCTCCTTTCTCTTTCATCTTAAGATGCATCTGGCATTTCACTTGTCACCTCTTCAGTAGTGATGCTCTGCAAAAAAAATTTACTACCCCCGCCATGGGCATGGCTAATGCTATGGGTGTGGCTAATTCTGTGGGCCACGCCCACTTGACCTCCCTACACCATGGTCTGGGGTATGGAGGTGGGTGTGGCCGGCCAAGTGGCCGTGGCCTGGGGAAATTTCCGCTACCAGTGCCCGGGCACCTGTGGGCACTGGGAGCAGCACTACACTGCTCTTCAGCTATTGTGAAAAGAAAGATGGGTATGATTCAGATCCTACCTACCAGCAGCTGCCTTTTCAGCAGCTTGTAAAATGTAAAGAAAGGGAGAGGTGATTTGTTAACTGTTATCTTTTCTAGTTTGGTTTGTTGAGTCAAGTCATTGGACACCTCTTCTACGACTGTCTGCTGCACACCAAATGGCAGTGGTTCTTCAAGGTCTTAAGTTTGCTCCAGCCATATCAAAGACCAGTATGTTATTCCAGCAGTAGAGTGTATTGTTTTGACTACTTAAGTAATGGGAAATAAACTACAGCACATCTACAATTGGATCTCTGCTTCAGCCAAACCTCTCTCCCACCCACCCCCATCTTTTAAACTGGATCTGTCTGAGACTGAACCTGAGACCTTAAGCATATAGAATACAAATGGGATTTATACTATAGTAGCATAGCATGGACTGTTTTTATTCAGCTTTCTAGTGCATCATGGCATGGGTTGTTGTTTTTTTAAAAAAATACTCCATTCTGTTCCTCCTCTTCAATAGTCAGTCACCTTTCCATGCCCATTCAGAATACTCAAATCGATCCCCATTGGATATTTGTGGATTCCAACCCCCCTCCCCAAAGATGATCTTCATTGTCTGAAAATGTTTCAGCATATGTAGCAGTAACACTTAACAGAGTGGAATTCTGAGCACAACCTGTTTTATGATTAAAGAAAGCCAGACATGATGATGCTTAGACGGAATCCATTAAATCAGCTGTGTGAATGTCAAGCTAGGACTGAACTACTGAGCTTTTGCTGTTTTTCCTCTGCCTGCAGCTATAATGTGTTTGATACCAGTGGTACCGGCCTGCACAGTGGTGGGGTGTAGTCATTTCACCTGTGCCTCGCCACTGCTACGGGAGCTGCACTGGCTGCCTATAAGTCTCTTAGTGCAATTCAAGGTGCTGGTTGTCACCTTTAAAGGCCTTCATGGTAGCAGACCAGGATACTTCAGGGACCGCATCATCCCTAGGACATCAACCTGTCCCACGAGAGCAAACTGAGAGGGCACCCTTCAGGTATCATCTGTTGGGGAGGCTCGCTTCTCCAGCACAAGGAAAAGGGCCTTCTCGGTCATAGCCCCCACACTATAGAACCGCCTCCCAGTAGAAATACGCCTCCAGGCCCAATTGCTACCATTTAGGAAAGAATTGTTGACAAAATGGGTCTGGGGGCCGGGATTGTCAACAAGATCCCCTTTCTGGCTCATCTGAGGCTCCCCCTCCTGTAATTAATTTTTTTTTAATGTAAAGGTCTTGTAGATTTTATATTGGTTTTAGATAGTAAATGGCATAGCATGGGGTTAATATTGCTATGTTTTAAAGGGTTTTTTAATTGTTTTATATTGGTTTTAACTTATGTACACCGTCCAGAGTCCATTGGGTGGGGCGATATATAAATCTATTAAATTAAATTAAATTATTATTGGTGACTTTGTTGTTGTCTTCTATTAGGTGCCCTAGCTACATAGTTTTTAATAATGCAATATGCGTGCACTCATTCATTCATACATGTCTAGGTTTTATTTTGGCTTCTGCGAAAAATTATAATTGAAGAAGGCTGTGTAAGAATGCAATTAATAAAAAAAAACACCATCTGGTTTTGTCATCAGGAGTATCTCTTTGTCTTCACTGTTACCCAGATTGGTGGTGGTGAGAGGACTGAAGACATTTACTGTGTGATTCCAGGAAGGATCCTTTTCATTAGCTGCGGATTCCGCATGCACAATTGGCACATACGGCCTCTGGCAGAGGTTAAACCCGTCGAGAAAACTCCTGGCCACTGGCCCTTGCCAGTATGGAAATTGGGGAGCGGATTAATAATCATAGGGTTGATTCACCCACATCTGACCTGACCGGCAGTTCTGCAGAGGGAAGCGAGATCGCTAACTCCTGTTAGCGATTAGGCAATTACTCACTTGCAGATCAGCCCAAGCCCTAGTGCAAATAGTGGCCATGTTTACTCTTGAGCAAGCCATGAACAATGGATTTCCCCTGTCAGAATTTGCCTTGGTTAATTAACTTCCCCAAGAGAAGTTCCCAATTAACCTGGGTAAATGGGTGATGTGATTTTCTGTCAGATGACGATTCTACCACACGCAGCCTTGAACATAATATATACTGATGATTTTCCCTCAATAAACCACTGGTCTTCGCTCCATCTTGCCTCGTGTCGTTACTCGACCAGTCTCCTCCGGGACCCTAAGGGCCGCTTCACGGCCCCAATCCAACAATTAGCAGTTGTTTGTAACATTGAGCCCTGCTCCTAAAGTGCAGAACATAATGGTAATCAACCTCTTGAGTATTATTTACTTTGAAAACCTTGTAATGACACCTAGACGGTAGGCTGTCATATATCCAGTTCTACCCAGCCAGTCAGAACAATGATGTGCTTGATCAATGTTTCCTTCCTTTTCTTGTTGGAGGATGGAGGGCAACCATGCATTAGACCTGAAAAGGGTACCTAGCCACCTCAAGTAGTTCAGTGTGGTTAGCTATCTCACATTTTCAGTAATGTCCTTAAGGGTTATTGACTGTATCTGATTCTCTGAGGCACAGTAGCAAATATAAAATAGCAGTTTGTAATCACTGCCAGCAGATCAGTATTGTGAGCAGTGAGGTAGGAGAAGAAGGGCTTTCGTTTGCTGAAGATCTTTTCAGAATGTTTATATCCGTGATGGCAAACCTTGGCACTCCAGATGTTCTTGGACTTCAATTCCCAGAAGCCCCCGTGAATCCACACAAATGGGTTTACCGGTACTGCAATTCATCCGGCCCGTGCCGCCCTCATCGCTCCTGGAAGCGGAAGTAAAATGTGCCCATATGGAGGAGCGATGAGGGCGGCATGGGCCGGATGAATTGCAGTAAACCCTTCATGTGGTTTCACAGGGGCTTCTGGGAATTGATGTCCAAGAACATCTGGAGTGCCAAGGTTTGCCATCACGGGTTTAGATCCTGGCATCCAATTCAAATTTCCACTTTAAGATGCTGGGCTTAAGTCTCAATTTTTGATTGACCCCAGACAGGTATTACATCATGTTGATCAAAGCAACTGCCTTTTTACAGTTTTCTTTTGTACATTTATGCCATGATGAGGACATTTATTTACTGCTGCCATTGGCTTTCTTTAGTCACACGACACAATAAAAAGCTGTGCCAATTCTAACATCACAGCTTTGCACTTTTATGGTCCCAAAGGAAATATATACAGATTCCTGTCTTCATTGCTGATCATCGTATTAAAATTGAATCAGAAAAAATGAGAGAACAAAAAGGTTGGCAATCTCCATGTTCTTTTCTCTATTTAACAGAAGGGTGGGGAATTTGAAATTGCATCCCATTAGTCACAGAACATTATGGTGTCCTCAGAAACCCATCCTGTATTCATATTAAGAACCCTCTAATTAGAAGGATAAATGTAGGTAGCCTGATAATTATGAAAAAATAAATAAATCTGGATGAGCTTCTGTTCTGGCATTAAAAAAAACCTTTTAGTACTAAAAAATGAATTCATTTTAGCTTTAAAAATGTGCTAAAGAACTGCTCGTTGTACATATCAAAAGTAATTTTTCTAATCTATTTCACCTCTTGGCTCAGTGATATTCAACTTGTGAATTGCCATGTGTTGTGGTGCAACTTCCACTATCATTGTGTCTAACTAGAGAGAATGGGAATTGCATTCCAATGATACCTAGTGAGCCACAAGTTGTCCACCTCCGCAGTACATACAGAATTCCTTGAAATTCTTCTTGGCTATATTAACCATACTTTTAACTCTGAATCCAATTATTATTACAATACAAATGAAAGCTTCTAATTATTAGCTCATTGTCTTTTCATTAATGTGATCTTTGAAAGTAAATTATAAAAATTTACACAAGCATACACACATACATTAAGTTAAAAAATCATTATAGATTTAAATGTGTACAAAAAAGTACATCCCACTGTGTTGGAATTATAATTATTATAGTCTCATAGACCAGTCTCATACCAAGCTGCCTAGGATATAATTTTGAAATATTAATTATAAAAGTTAATATATTGGTACTTTTTTCTGGAAAAAATGTGTCAAATTATGTCAAAAATTTTTTTAAAGTTATTTCTTCTAAACTATATACAGTGATACCTCATACAACGTCCAAACTTGGTTCCACAAGTTTGGACTTTATACGGATTTGAACTTTGTATGAGGCATGCAAAATCCTAGCCACAGTGCCTCATACAACGTCCAAATCCTTGCCTCGTACAACGTCCAAATCCTTGCCGCGATGCCTCGTACAACGTTGTTTCCATAGAGATACATTGTACTGTAACAGCATAGACTTCAGGGCAAAGTCAAGGAAATGGACGGGAAACTGACAGAACTTTAAGAAATCATTGTCTAAAGGCTAAAAACATTACAAAAGCATGTCAAACAACCCTGCTTGTCCAAGAACCTGAAGAATGCTGCAAAAATCCCAGGAATGCTTCTAAAAATTCTGACAAAAAAATTCAAAAAATTCAAAATCGAGCTCAAAACCACTCCTAAACACTCTTCGCCTCATGCAAAACCCACAAGAGCAATGCACGCATGTGTCCTGCCTTTTATACTGCCCAGGTGTGGGAATTTATCTGGCTTCTGTCTGCCTGCTTCCTACACATTTGTAAACAAAGGCCCCTTTGTTTACATGAGAGACAACCTACACCCAGGCACAATGCAACCTGGGAAAACCCCAATGCCTCATACAAAGTCGCACGACTTTGTATGAGGCAACTTTTTTCAAGGAATTAGGCGATGTTGTATGAATCCAATGTTGTATAAAGCGGACTTTGTATGAGGTATTATTGTATACAGTACTAGCAGAGGTTGCCTGGCGTTGCCGGGCTGTTTTAAATGGTGTTGGAAAGTTTTTGTTGTTGTTGTTAATGTTTGTAAAGAAGAGGTTAGCCTATAATTGAAATTTTTAAAATTTTTATTTATCCAAATTTCTTTGGTGGCCTGTTATAAACATTGATGAGTTTTGTTTGGTGTTTTGGTTTTGTGGATGAAAAAAAGAATAAAGGATGATATACTTTTTCCCAAAAAATATTTAACCCAATAATTTTTAGTATGTATTTTTTTAAAAATTGTTGTACCGTAGGTAATAATTTAAATAATGTGAAAGTACATGTTTTACACAATAAATGTTTTTAAACTGTGTATTGATGTTTTTGTTTTTCATTTGAGTAAAAATTCAGCACAGGATTTTTGAATAGTTTTTATTTTATTTTATTGACATCTGTTTTTGATTTTTGTAAAATTGTGATTTTGTGTTATTTGTTTTTACTTGTTTTTACTCTTGGGGCCTTTTGTGTGGGGCTATTGTGTCTTTTTGATTATTATTTTTACTATTGTGGGCAGCAAGTGGTGCTGGTAGGGGTTACCTTGTATTTTGACTGTTTTTTCTCTCATGGCCTCTGGGTGGAGCTTCTTCCAGTAAGTAGTCTCTTTCTTTATTCATTTCTTTTCCAGTAGTTGTTGGGTGAGGTCGTCTGGTGGTGAGTTGGCTGTTTTTCTTTATTTGGGGTGGTGGTGGTGGTTGGATTTTGTGGTGTTTGGCTGGGTGCTGGGTGTGTTTGGAAATGTTTGTTGTTGTTTACTTTGTATTGTTTTTTGTGTATTTTTGGATGTTTTTGATTGTTTGTTTTTGTGTTTTTTTTGTGTCCTACGGGGGGGATCCCCTCTCTGCCATCTTCCCTGGCTCTAGAAGGCTTGGGGGGGGGGAAGAGGCTCCTTTTGTCCCCCCAAACCTTCCAGACTCATGGGACTCAGGAGAGGGGATCGAATCCATGCCACCTTCTGATATTAAAAGGGAAATCTCAATTGTGGTTTCCCCTTTAATATCAGTGGGGGGGGGGGGGGGTTGTGATCCCCCTCTCCGCTGGCTTCCTTGGGTTTGGGAGGGTTGGGATGAGAAAAGGGGTTTGTCTCTCCAACCCTTCCGAACCCAGGAGAGCCATTGAGAGGGGGATTCCCCCCCACCTCCATTTTTAAAGAGAAGTAACTGCTTAGTTTCTTCTCTTTAATATGAGGCGCACGTGTGTGTGTGTGTGTGGGGGGGAATCCCCTCTCTGTCGGGTCCCCTGGGGTCAGGAGGGTTGGGGAGACAGGCTCCTTTTGTCCCACCAAACCTTCCAGACTCATGGGACCCAGGAGAGGGGATCGAATCCAGGCTACCCTCTGATATTAAAAGGGAAATCTCAATTGGGGATTCCCCTTTAATATCAGTGTGTGTGGGGGGGGTTGTGATCCCCCTCTCCGCTGGCTTCCTTGGGTTTGGGAGGGTTGGGTTGAGAAAAAGGTTTTGTCTCACCAACCCTTCCGGACCCAGGAGAGCCATCGGAGAGGGGATTCCCCCACCCCAACTCCATTTTTAAAGAGAAGTAACCGCTTGGTTTCTTCTCTTTAATATGGGGCATGCGTGTGTGTGGGGAGGGGAATCCCCTCTCTGCCAGGTCCCCTGGGGTCAGGAGGGTTGGGGAGACAGGCTCCTTTGGTCCCCCCAACCCTCTCAACCCCAGGGGAGCCAGTAGAGAGGGGGAGCACAACACCCCCCCCCCACCCAGTGATATTAAAGGGGAAACTCCGATTAGGAGCTTCAGGTGCCGTTGGGGAGGGGGGCTTTGGTTCCCACGGCTTGGTGGACTTGCTCTCCCGGTGTTTTTGTTTTTGTTTTATTTTTTGGGCGCCGGCTTCCTCAGTGTTCTGCTCATGGCGCGCAGGACGCTGGGGCTTGTAGTTATGGGTTGGTGCTTTGTGTTTGTACTGCGTTTTTTAAAAATGGTTTTCTTTTGATTGGCTGCGGCGCATTTCCGAATGCTGCACCATGCGAGAGCCTCTCAGCCTGATTGGCTCTGGTGCGGCGCGGTGCAAGGAATGTTGGGAAGTGAAGTTGTTTCCCTTTCTTCGTGTTTGTGGGGCTGTTGCCCCACTGCCGCTTTTCTCAATCCTTCATTGACCTGCGGACCCAGATCGGCCGTGTGCAGGAAGGGTGAGTGCAGGCAAGTAGGGCGAGGCATAGCAACCTATAGCCAGTTCCAACGGTTAAACCTTGGTTTTATAGGTTAAAAAGAATATATATATATATATATATATATATTTGTGTTTTTTTGGTGTCCTATGGGGGGGATCCCCCGCTTGGTTATATATATAACCTATATATATAGGGGAACAGTGATGAAATGCTGCTTTTGCATGGAGAGTTAATGCTTTGTGTAAATGCCTATGAAAGACATCTTAATAAATCTGTTTGAGGAATGATTTTTTTTTAACTGATTAATAAATATATTCATATAATGTTGTTACCCTGAGCCCTGACTCAACCTCTTCCCTCCAATTCCAGGTCTCTAAAGTAAGTGGCTAAGATGCTGACTGGGAGGAGGAAGGTCAGCAGTTCGATTACCGAGTACTGCAGGACGGAATGAGCTCCTGTCTTTGTCCCAGCTCCTGCCAACCTAGCAGTTTGAAAGCAAGAAACTGCAAGTAGATAAATAGGGACTACTTTGGTGGGAAGGTAACAGCATTCCATGCGCTCCGGTGTCTAGTCATGCCTGCCACATGACCACAGAAACGTCTGCAGAGGCCGGCAGCGCTGGCTCTTCGGCTTTGAAACAGAGATGAGCACTGAACCCTAGAGTCGGATACTACTGACTTTCGAGCAAAGGAAACCTTTACCTTTTACTAAAGTAAAGATAGCAGTGGGCCAACGAGGAAACTCAGAAATGTGGAAGGAACACATGTTTGGCTGCCAGGAGTCATTATTGACAGGGTTTACATAGGAGAAGAAAGCTTCTTTAGCATACTTTCTGGAGTTGGGATATCAATTTCCAGCATGCTAAATAGATGTTATAATTTCATTAACATATAACAAGTTACGTTTTGTAGTCTCATTAAAATATGACAGGGCATACTGTAAAGACTTTGCTTATGACTAACTGCACCTATAAATAATCAAGTCTAAGTAACCCTTTGCGCCTTGATCCCATACATGGCCTCCAGGTTCACACTGTTAACAAAATGTTCTGCCAGCATTTGTGTCTTGCTGGACTTCGACGCAGAATGGGTCGTGTTTTATGCCGGAGTTATGTGAAAGAAGTAAGGCCTAATCTGCTACACAATCCCATTGTAATTAGTGGGAGCAATGAAAGGATATGGCTCCATTTCAGTGGAACTAAGAAAAAATTCTAGAAGAATGTGGCTCAAGTAACCATCCAAATGCTTCATAGATCTTTCAACTTCTTCTGTATTAAAAATCTACCTATTATTGCGTTCCGTAACATAGTATGTACCAAATACACTATAGCGGGCTGATGAAATGCAATGCGCTCCAGCTATTTTGGATGGCAACTTCTGTACCTTGTAACCACAAGCTATGCTTCCTGGGTCTGATATGATTTGTAATCCACAATATTTGGAGGTTATCTATTTCTGGATAAAAGGGTTTCCCATATGTGATAAGAAAAATAAAAATAGTGTGTGACATTTCTAGTCTTTTCTTGCTGTGAGCTGATCTGAAGTTAATATTAGGGACTGAGAATGTCTGTGTTTCAGTTAATATCACTTGCAAATGAAACTAAAACCAGCAATAAATTTCATTAGAGATGTGCCTAGTCTTGCTTCTGAGAGTTCACAAGATCTGCAGTGTGAAAGTCTAATGGAACAGAACATTCCAATAATTTTGCATCTAGAATTATATGAAAGGCACATTTTGATCTATGAGAGAAGTGTTGCAGATTGTTCCATGTTGTACCTATAATAAAGCTAATTCTAATTCAAATTGCACTGCTATTATTTGTCCTGCCCTGCATTTTCCATGTTCCCATTGTAGGTATCAGCAGTCATGCAGAACTCCAGTGCTTAGCATGAGCTGGGATATCTCTCTATCCTCAGGCAAGAAAAAGAAGTATAAGCTGGAAGTAAGAACTAATATGGTGCAGTGGTTACAGTGTTGGACCTAAGAGACCTAAGTTTAAATCCCTGTCATGAATCTCTCTGGGCAAACCTGGAACTGTCACTAACACCAGCCTTACTTATGGTAATCTAAAAGCTTACTTACTTCAAAGGGTTCTTGTGAATGTAAAATGGGGAGGAGGAAAACCTTGTAGCTGTGTTGAGGAAAGGTGTGACAGAAATTGAATATATGGCATAAATAAATAGTGTTGTGGGTCTCTTCCCCCTAAACTACGCTGCTACCTTGATGTGTGGTGGAGGAAGCTGTCCAATAGTTTCCAGGCCAGATGGCATTTATGCAGAAAACAGGGGTGAGGTTCCATCCTTGCAGTAAAACGTCCTGGACAACCTTGTTATTTAAAGTAAATAAAGGTTATTCTATGAAAATGTAATTGTATTTAAATGTTCTGGCTACAAACACCCACTGTGGTAAGTTGATTTCATGCAATGTGGTTGACATATTACAGTAAAACCCCGAGTTACGATGGAGGTCCGTTCCAAATTGTAAACTGAAACATCCATAGGGATGCATTGGGGAAAAAATGGTCCTGAATTGATTGTTGTAAACCGGAGAAAAAATGCATTAAAATTTTTTAAACCGGGATGGCATTTGCTGTTGTGAACTGCAGCAAACTTAAACCGAGGTAGTTGTAACCTGGGGTTTTACTATATTGGATTTTGGATTAGGTCGTCATCAAGGAAACCTATACCCTTCTTTAAAACATTTTTAAATATTGCTCTATTACTTTTCTAGTTCATTATCTTTTTCACAATATACAAGTATTGCAGGAGTCTGTAAAAACAGAGGGATTTTAAACATAACTTTTCTTGTTTCAGTTAGTGAAGACAGCTATTCAAAACTCTGTAAAATAATGTACTTGTATTTATTTTTATATCAAGGTCCAATACAAATCCATGAACTTTAGCTTTGCTAGAGAAAATGATTTTGCAATAGAACAGCCATCTCTTACTCATTTGTCAGGCTGTGTAATTCTCTACAAATAATCTTCATTTGCCTGTGAATGCTGTCAACAGTTTAAAAAGAATTTCTCTCTCTCTCTGATGATACTGTGGAAAATCTCAAATTTATCCAGGAAACAGTTAAATCAAACGTCATCAGATTGTTGAAGTTCTGAGTACTGGGTAAAGTAAGCAAAGGGTTGTCTATTCATAGCAGAACTGCATTCCTTAAGTTCATGGACTGAAACAAACCAGAACACATAGCAAAGTGGGAGTGTATATGCTCTACACTGTCTTTTGCTATTTATGAGTTTATAAACAGATTAAAAGTTAATGATTCTCATAGGTCTATATGAGCAGCAAAAAAACTCCATGGCTTCTTGGCTCAGGAGCTCAGACAGGGTTGTTTGAAATTTACTTTACAGTAATACCTCATACAAAGTCCGCTTCATACAACATCGGATTCATACAACATCGCCTAATTCCTTGAAAAAAGTTGCCTCATACAAAGTCGTGTGACTTTGTATGAGGCATTGGGGTTTTCCCAGGTTGCATTGTGCCTGGGCAGTATAAAAGGCAGGACACATGCATGCATTGCTCTTGTGGGTTTAGCATGAGGCGAAGAGTGTTTAGGAGTGGTTTTGAGCATGATTTTGGATTTCTAAAAAAAATTCGTCAGAATTTTTAGAAGCATTCCTGGGATTTTTGCAGCATTCTTCAGGTTCTTGGACAATCAGGGTTGTTTGACATGTTTTTGTAATGTATTTAGCCTTTAGACAATGATTTCTTAAAGTTCTGTCAGTTTCCTGTCTGTTTCCTTGACCTTGCCCTGAAGTCTGTGCTGTTACAGTACAATGTATCTCTATGGAAATGACGTTGTATGAGGCATCGCGGCAAGGATTTGGATGTTGTATGAGGCATCACGGCTAGGATTTTGCATGCCTCATACAGTCCAACTCCGTACAAAGTCCAAACTTGTGGAACCAAGTTTGGACGTTGTATGAGGTATCACTGTACTTAAATGTTACACCCTCTTCTCTCATGAAATCTCCCCAACAATCTCAAATATGTCTCAGAGCTTTTTGATCATAGTTAACTACATTTATGAGACAACTCTATAAAGATTTATGGCATTTTGAAGGTTAAAAGTGTTTCGGGGTTTTTTTGGCATTTTTTCATGACCATGGAAACATCTGTAGACACAGACAGTGTCGACTCTTTGGCTGTAAACAGAGATAAGCACCCTAGAGTCGGATACGCTGGCTTGCAAACAAGGGAGACCTTTACCTTTACCTATATACTGCAATACATTGATGATGATAGTTCCTCTTAAATTTTGGTTAGAGATCTGTTGTTAACATGAACAAGCTGGACTACAAAGTGAAAGCTGAGAGACAAACCGGCAACACTGTTCTCAGATCCTACTGTGAAATATCAGAAGGAATTAGATAATCTGATGATACAATTTCCTACAGACATGTAGGACAAAATCTGCAGGGACAATCCTAGAGAACCTCAGCTAGGCATTTTAAAAAATCTAACTCAAAGTATATCAACTCAACAACTTCGGGCCACCATTGTTATGACCACTTTTGGAGTATCCTATTACATATATTCTATTTTTATCCTGTTGACCATCATTGCTTCAAATTTTCTAAGAGCTTACTAGCGAAAATCGAACCCATTTGTGATTTCTCAGGCATTATAAACTTTAATGTTCTTGTACCAATATCTCCCACATATATTGACTACATAAAAAATACTATTCTTGGTGATGTTATGCAACATCTAGCCAACAAATTCTGCTATTTTTGTATCTAGTGATAGCAAATTTAGCTTTGTAGATAAGTTGGGAACATATACAGTATCTCAGAAGCATAAAATCTCTTTCAGTAGGCCAACACCATTTGCTTCCAAAGAAAGGTTATCCTTTAGGGTAGTGATGGCCAATCTTGGCACTCCAGATGTTCTTGGACTTCAATTCCCAGATCAGCACGCCTTGAGTGCCAAGGTTGGCCATCACTGTGGCTTGCCATTGGGGACAATGAGGTGTACACCCCTGGTAATGAAGCATGGAATGTAACATATTAGAGCATACCTGTCTAGTATCCTGTATTGGCCGGGATTTCCCGTAATTCAGTGCCGCAAACTCTACTTTCCCGTCGCCATCCGCCGCCATCCCGTAATTTAACAGCGGGGAAAAGTAGTTACTGCGCATCCCCTTCTGCGCACAAGCCTTCTACGCATGCGTAGAAGCCTTCTACGCATGCATAGAAGGGTTCTGCGCAGAAGACTACTGCGCAGGTCCTTTATTCTCCAGAGCCGCACTTGACAGACAAGTATGTATTAGAGCCACTCATTGCTAGGAAGACTATTATTTCCATACCTTGAGAGAATTTCACATATTGCAACCAACAAGTGGTAAGAGATGCTATCTTGAATGGGACAATGAAAGGCTGTAGAGAATCATGGCCCCCACTCTCCTTCTGTCTCAATTTTACAGGAAAAATATGGGTGTCAATATTTTCCATAGCCAGACAGCAGACCACTCTCATGGTGTGGCAAGAGCCTTTCTAAACCTTTCAGGGTGATATAGACTTCATTTTGCATAGGACAAATAGTTCAGCCACTGCACAAAAGAATGGTGGGTAGAGATGTCACTTGCTGTTTCTCATTTTTCTAAGCCTTCCTTGACATCGATGAAGAATTTCTAAGCCTGGTAAGATTCCTTCCATCCAGCTTGACATTAAGACCAGAAACTGTTTTTCACTCTGCAATTTGCATCAAGTATCTCTGTGCAAAATTAGGATCCTTTTCCTTTGAAAATCAAAGCACACATGCACGCGTACACACACATTGAGCAGAAGACAATTGGGTAATTGTTCACATAGTTGTAAACAGCTTTCACTACTTCTGATGTTTAAAAATTATTGGAACAAAGTAGAAGCTATCCATTTTGTGTAATTTGTATTATTTGCACAAAAATATTCTTGCAAATGTGAAACTCCCATCTCTAGTGGCAGAAAGAATATAATCCTTTGGCAAGTGAGGAGAGCTGTCTTGTGGTTTGTGTTATCAAACATGACAATTAGACAAGGAAGGGTTTGCATGTCTATTCAGTAGAACTAAATACAGTATCAGAAATGGGAATCTATACCTATAAAAATGGGATGTGGCCGTGCGTGTCCGGCATGTGTGTCCACATCCCTCCATACTATCCTGTAATGAGGCGCGTACACTTACCTTTGCCTCCCAGACATAAACCCCGAAAGGGTCCGGAAGCTGAGAGTGGGGCCAACGCCCCACAATTGAAAAAAACAAAAAAATGGTTCCAAACGTCCTCTGCTCCGTGGCGTGCCTCAGCCAATCAGGCATGAGGATGCAAGCACAGAGGAGGCAGGACAGCCGGCGCATGCAATAGAAAAAAACATTGCGTGCCTGCGCCCTCCCCTTTCCTCCCCACCGAAACCACAGCGAGGCCACGCCGACCATCATCCCCAGGGCCTCGGGGAGAAGAGGGGTTCTCCCTTCTACCCTCAACCCTGCCGAAGCCGTGGCAAGGCCAGCGCCAGCCTTCATCCCTGGGGCTGCGGGGAGAAGAGGGGCTTCCCCTCCTACCCGCAATCTCTCCGAAACTGCAGAGAGGCCAGAACTGAACTTCAGAGATAGATTCCAACATGACCCAGTCAACAGTCCATAAAGATACTTTTTATAACATTGTATGTGTTAATTAGCTTATTGGTGCGGGACCTCTGTATTATCTTGTAACTACCTTTTGTCAATGGCCACCTTTCTCCACATTTTTTTCATTAAAACCTGCTATTATTTGAGATTCCCATTTTTTATGTTTTATTTGGCTCTACTAACTAGGCACACAAATCCTTCCTCGTCTCATCGTTATTTTTGAGAATAGAAACCTTAAGGCTTTTCACTTCCCCTGCAAAAGTATGATATACTTTTGTATTTAAGTACCCTGTTGCCTCAGTGATTAAAATCTCCATCTAAACATGGATATAATAATCTGCCAAAGAAGACAACACTCCATATTAACTGATGAAGTGACTTGCAGCCCACAAAAGCTTATTCTATAATAAACTATATTGATTTTCCAGGAACCGCAAAACTCTGCTATTTTTGCTACAACAAGCTATCATTGCTATCTCCTTGGTAATGGTTATACTTCGGCAGCATATTTCCTTCAACAAGAGGGCTTACAAGAGTTTTCAGCATTACTTTGCCTTTGTTTTGATTAATATAGGTATACAGGCTACCTGCCAACTCACATACTTTTGAACGAGCTGGATTTTTTTGGTTGAATTTTCTGGAAATCCAACTGTACAATGAGAGTATTTCAGGATGGGTCTTAGCAAAATTAATAAAATGGGGCAGCAGAAAGAAGCCAAAAACCAAAAAGAAAAAATCAGAAAAAGAATGGGGCATCAAAATTGTACTGAAAAAAACAAACATTTCAGTAACACCCCTTCTTCAGGGACTCAATAGAAATATAGCTTTCCTAGTAAGATATCCTACTCAGAAAAATGTAGCGCCGTAGCTTTAAAGAAGATATGCACTAAGATGCATTGGGCATTTCAGTGTTTTACACAGGCTTTTGATTGTGATATTTAAATACGATAATTATAGCTTTCCCTTCAGCTACTTACATGTGCCAGCACAAAAACAATTTGAAATTCACTTGACATGTGTGCTACATTTCCTTCTATGTGGGAAACTTTGGGAGTTATAATTCTGTCAGGCAAGAGAAACTAGGAATTAAGAAATGTTCAGATTTTTTTCATAACTCCCTCACAAAGACTTTATAGGTATTCTCACCAAACTGCACTCTCTGGAACTATTTGGACCAGAGCTGAGAACAATTACTGTTTTGAACTACATGCTCTAGGCTGGCCAGTTGGGGGCTAGCTGGGGGATTCTGGGAGTTGTGATTTTAAAACTAACTTTTCCAAGCTCTGATTTAGAAACATGAAGACAGTTAAATCAGCATGAAGTCAATCTAAGTTGTTTCTTAGATGTTTCTGATGAAGCAGTTGAAGTTAGTATTACTCTGTATCGTAGACCTGGAGGCAATCGGATAAAGTCCGATTCAGATAAAGTTGTGGTTTTCATGCACACGTGATGCATCGCATAAAGTCCAAACCCGCTAAAAAATGGACGTTATCCGAGGTATTTGGTATAGGAACCTTAGATAACATCCTTTTTTGGATGGTATCCGATGCATCACCCATTGATTCTGATAAAGTCCAAAATCGGATTAAGTCCAAACTTGTGGAACCGAGTTTGGACGTTATCCGAGGTTCTACTGTAACACATTTCACATAGCTGACTATTCAGCAGTGAAGATATGAAAGTTGTGTGATTAATTTTTTTGTTTGAAATGAGATGCAGTTGTTTAGAGTCTAGGATCATTTCCTGGAGAATATCCTGTCTATGCACAATAGATAATTCTTCCTCATTTAACCATTATGGTTAATTTCAAAGGGGAGTTTCACAGCATGATTCACAGAGACCGGAAAATATGAGTTACAGACACCTTGTGTTTCCATAGAAATCTCTATCAGCTGTATTCTTCCATAGATCTAGAGCACAGCATCACTCTAATCATTAATGTAGGATGTCTGTATGATCCCTAGTATTCTTACTAGGGAATCCTGAAATTTAGCAATTAGATTAATAAAATCCAGTAATTTGCTTTTGGAGAAATCAGTACAAATTGTTTTGGGGGATATTTCATCTTGAAGGGGTCTGAAAGGAATAACTTAATGTGCTAGGAAGAGTTGAGGGCAATGGAAAAAAGAAGAAGAGAGAGACATTACATAAGATGCATTGGCACAATAAAAAGAAGCCTTGGCTTTGCAGACTGAAGCAGAACTGTTAATGATAGGACATTTCGGAGGTCATTAATTCATAGTATACCTGTCAAGTATCCCGGATTGGCCGGGAAATCCCGTATTTCTGTGCCCGTTCACCCCCTTTCCCGACGCCGTCCCATATTTAGAACGTCGGGGAAAGGGGTTACTGCGCATGTATGCCCATCGCAAATGGGCTCTGCACATGCGCAAAGGGCTCTACGAATGCGCAAAGGGGTTCTGCACATGTGCAAAGGAGTTTTTGCTGCGCATGCACACCCGGGCTGGAGCAATTCCCATATTTTATGGAGCGGCGCTTGACGGGTATGAATTCATAGGCTTTCATATGTTGGAAGTAATGGTACACAATAGGAATTGCTATTAATGCAGCACAAATTCCAAGTGAATTTCAAATGTTTTTTGTGCTGGCACATATAAGTCGCAAAAGGTAAATGTCTCCCTTGCTTGAAAGCCAGTTGTATCTGACTCTAATGTGCAGTGCTCATCTCCATTTATAGCCAAAGAGGCAGCACTGTCTGCGCCTGCATAAATTTCCGTGGCCATGTGATAGGTTTCCCATGTTCGAAAGCCAGTCGTATCCGACTCTAGGGTTCAGTGCTCATCTCTGTTTCAAAGCTGAAGAGCCAAAGCTGTCTGCTTCTGCAGATGTTTCTGTGTTCATCTGGCAGGCATGATTAGACACCGGAGCGCACGGAATGCTGTTACCTTACCAAAGTGGTCCCTATTCATCTACTGTACTTGCAACTTCTTGCTTTCGAACGCTAGGTTGGCAGGAGGTGGGACAAAGACGGGAGCTCATTCCATCCTGCAGTACTCGGGAAACAAACTGCTGACCTTCCACATCCCAGTCAGCGTTGTAGCCACTTCATGGGCATGACTAAGCACCAAAGTGCATGGAATGCTGTTACCTTTCTGACTGAAGTGGTACCTGTTTATCTACTTGTAATTTCTTGCTTTCAAACTGATAGGTTGGCAGGAGCTGGGACAGAGACGAGAGCTCACTCCATCATGTCTCAGGTCTTGAACTGCTGACCTGCTGACCTTCTGGTCATCAAATTCAGCATCTTAACCACAAAGCCACTGCAGAATTGGTACAAAATACCAATTTCTAATTTATATAACCATTATGCCTTTATGACAGCACTTCTTAAGTCATTCTAATATATGATCAACACTACTGGGATACACACAGCTTATGGAAGTTATTTTTTCCGATCCCCCCTCTTTGAATACTGCATACAAATTTAGTGTATTTTCCTATTGTATTCTAATGGAGAGACTGAGAAATGATTATATATATGGTCATTATACAATATATATCTATATCTATATATCAGTCGATTCCGACCCCCTGCGACCCCATAGATTATTGCATGCCAGGCACCCCTATCCTCATTATACCATTGCTAAAACAACAAATCTAATGATGGCCTAAGACTTTTGCACAGTACTATATATTTGATGTCCCATAGGTGAATGCATGTTCACCCCACTAGAAACAATAACATTAAGGAAGAGCTGCTAAGATATTATAGCTCAGTGGTGGTGAACCTATGGCACATGTGCCAGAAGGAGCACTCAGAGCCCTCTCTGTGGCACGCGTGCCAGCGAGGTGAGGCACACCTTGAGTGGTGCACGTACGTGCTCACGCACCCATGTGATGTCACCGCCTCCTTCACCTTCTTGGGCATTCGGTCTCTAAAAGGTTCACTATCACTGTTATAGCTGCTATTGTGCAGAACGCAAAACAGTGTTCCACAAGGTAATTCTAAAAACGTGGGCACAGCAAACAAAACATAACTCTGAAACTGGACTTGAGTCAGCAACAAACAAGGCACAGATATAGCAGACAGTCTGCTTTTGCTGACATCTTTGCTTCACCATTTTCTTAAGAATAAAACAGTCCTTCAAAATGTTTCGGCACTACAGCCAAATCCCAACGGTCCTTAATTCTGTGCTTTCCCAGCAACTATAGTATAAATAGATCGTAAGTTATTTATTACAGAATAACAACGTTAGAAAGCAAATATTAAACAAACAAAGGTATGTTCTTCAAGATCAGTGGAGAAGGGGAAAATTTTGAGAGCTTGTTTCATTTTCCAAATGGGGAAAGTCTAGCTCAGGGATTCTCAACCTGCAGCCTGTGGGCTGGACGCAGCCCACAGCACCATTTCATGTGCCACCACACCAGGAAGTGCCATGTGGTGGAGGAAGGACAAAATGGCCATCCAGCCCTTGAAGCTGTCTGAGGGAGCATGACCCGGTCCCTGGCTTTAAAAGGTTGAGACTTTTAGTGTATGGGACCAAAGACAACGAACAGCCGAAAGGTTGGCTTAACACAGGTTTATTGCATGATGATCCAGGGGGAACATGAGGTAATGGCGGATGGGTAGCTCAATATATACAGTGGCTATACATTTGAATGTGGCTCCTTGACAGTCTATTGGTTACTGTCTGCGTGACGTCACAGAACGGTCACGCCCTTCTTGTCCAGGTGTAGGTGATGGCGGGAATCTTCCCGCGCTGTTGTTTGCTGGTGAGTCTGGGCCAGGAGAGCTTGAACGCTCGCTATTGCCACCAGGTGGTCATTAGCTTGCGTCCTATTGCAAGGGCTACAATTAAGCAGCTGCTGGTTATAATGTTACACAAGCATTGGATACACGTGAATGAATACATTGTAAAAGGTACAGTACAGAACACAACATCCCTCCCCCCCTAGGATGGGACGAAGTCCCTCAGCCAAGATGGCTTATTGCAAACGCGTTTGGGCCGCGATGTGGGCTGACCCGCCCCAGGGGCGCTACTGCTTCCTCGTTCCCTGGTCCCTTGTCCTGAAACGGGAGAGGGAGACTTGTTAGAGGCTTGCCGTGGTTTGGCGGTTTTGGGGGAAGGGAAAAACTCCATTGTGGGCAGACCGGAGACACTCGGGGCTAACGAAAAACCCCTCTTCTCGCTTGGACGGGTGGGGGACCACTCCACAAAACTTCCCCGGTTCTGGAAATCAAAATCTAACTCTGTTGGGGTATCCGTATTTGTGGGGGGATCCCGCGGGATATCTATGGGATCGGTTTCCCTTCTCTCTGCTGACCGATCCCGCAAGATATCTATGAGGACAGATTCCCTTTCCTCCCCCCTTGGTGGGGACCCATGGCCCCCCTTTCCTCCCCCTTGGGCTGAACGGGTGGGGGAGAACCCTAACGCTGAGTCTTGTGTCCCGCGGTCCGTGCCCTGTTCGCCGGGGATCCTGCGCCGGAGCTGGTCTGCGTGCCTCCTCCAGAGGAGACCTGTGCCGGTCTCGACGCGGTACGAGACGGGGCCGGTCTGCTCTAGGATGACGCCCGGTACCCAGGCCGGACCCGCGCTGGCATAATTCCTGCAATACACGGGGGCACCCACGTCGAAACTCTTTGCGCCCTCTATCCCAATGTTCCTCCCCTTTTCCTCTACTCTCGTGGGGTCTAGCCTAGTTAGTATGGTGGTCAGCTTCCTGCGCATCAGCAGCTCTGCGGGGGAGTATCCTGACGCTAGGGGAGTCACTCGGTAGCCTAGCAGAAACTGGCACACTTGATGGTTTAGGTCCCCGGGCCCCATGCGCCGCAGCGCGTCCTTGGTGGTGCGCACAAGGCGCTCTACTTGGCCGTTTGTGGCAGGGTGAAAAGGAGCGGAGGTGATGTGCCGAATGGCGTTGATTTCTGTGAATGCCCTGAACTCAGAGGACGTGAAGCAACTTGCGTTGTCGCTTACGAGGGTGTCGGGTAAACCGAACGTGGAAAAGACCCTCCGCAAATGCTTTATGGTTGTGGCCGTGGACGTGCTTGCAACCGGGATGACCTCCAACCACTTGGAGAAGGCGTCCACCACAAGGAGAAACAGCGTCCCACGAAACGGACCAGCAAAGTCTACATGAACTCGGGACCACGGCCCCTTCGCCGCGTCCCACTCCCTGTGAGGCAGGCGGGCTTCCTCTGGTCTGGAACTTTGGCAGGGCTCACAAGTGCCGACCATGTGCTCGATGTCGGCGTCTAGCTGGGGCCACCAAAAATAGCTCCGTGCCAGGGCTTTGGAGCGCACAATCCCAGGGTGACTGACGTGCAGGAGTTTGAGTACCCTCGGCCGTAAGGACGCTGGGATCACTACTCGCTGGCCCCACAGAAGGCACCCCCTCTCAAGGGACAACTCTAACTTCTTTCGGAAAAACGGGTCGAACTCCGCTGCCGGGGAGGACGCTGGCCACCCTTTCTGCACCCAGGAGCTAACCCTTGCTAAAATGTTGTCCTTTCCGGTCGCCTTGGCGATGTCGGCGGGCAGTATTGGGGGCGAGTCGAGGACTTCTATCATCAGTACCTGATGGTCTGGCTCCTGCCCGCCCACGTGGCTGTTCTCTTGGGGAAGGGGGGACCTCGATAGAGTGTCCGCATGGCTGATCTCCCTCCCGGGCCTGTACACTAACGCGTGCTGATACGCGTTGAGAAAAATGGCCCACCTAAGCATCCTAGGGGACAGGATCTGTGGCGTGGGCTTATCTGCGGTAAAGATGCCTAGCAGGGGCTTGTGATCGGTCACGATTGTGAAGGGGCGGCCATACAGGAAGTCGTGGAACTTTTTGGTTCCCGCAATTATCGCTAATGCTTCCCTGTCTGTCTGGGCGTAGTTTCTCTCCGCTTGGGACAGGGACCTGGAATAGAACGCTATCGGGGCCTCCCTTCCGTTTTCCAGCACGTGGCACAGCACCGCCCCCACCCCCACCGGGGATGCATCACAGATCAGGACCACTGGCCGCTTGGGGTTGAAATGGGTGAGGATGGCGTCAGACGCCAGAAGCTGCTTTAGCTCATTAAATGCCCTCTCTTGCTGGTCGCCCCACTTCCATGCCTCGTCCTTTTTGAGCAGCCTGTGCAACGGCTCGGCCACGGCTGCTTTCCGGGGAAGGAAGGAGTGATAAAAGTTCAGCAGCCCTAGGAACGACTGCAATTCGGGCTTGGAGGTGGGGCGAGGGGCTTGCTTGATGGCGGCTACCTTAGACTTGGACGGCCTTATTCCCTCAGGAGTGACACGGAACCCTAGGAATTCGACCTCGGTCGCAAAGAAGAAGCATTTGTCTTTCTGCAGTCTCAACCCCGCCTTTTCGAATGTCGCCAGGACCTTGCCCAACCTCTTTGCCAATTCGGCCCGACTCCCCCCCCCCCGTTATCAATACGTCATCAAAATAAGGTAACACCCCCTCGAGCCCCTTCAGGAGGCGTTCCACGAGTGACTGGAAAATTCCAGGCGCCGAGTTTACGCCGAATTGAAGGCGCGTCACCTGGAACGCCCCCTTATGGGTGACTATAGTTTGGGCAGCAGCGGCGGCTGGGGTCACCGAGAGCTGCTGGTATGCTTGTGCTAAGTCGAGCTTAGCGAAACACTTTCCCCCATGTAACCTGGCCAGCAAATGGCTGACTACCGGCACCGGATACGCATTAGGGCGAATTGCCTTGTTGATGGTGCACTTGTAATCAGCGCATATGCGCACCTCCCCGTTGGCCTTTAGTGCTGTTACAATTGGAGTTTCCCACTCCGCAGAATCAACAGGAACAAGAATCCCCTGGCCCACCAATTTGTCCAGTTCCGCCTCTATTTTGTCCTTGAGCGCGAATGGCACCCGGCGCGGTTTGAGTCTTATTGGGCGGACCTCAGGGTCTAGGTCGAAGGCTACTGGGGGTCCCTTAAATTTCCCAAGTCCCTTCTTGAAGACTTCGGGGTGTGCGTCGCACACCTCCTGAATCGGATCAGTCCCCACGACAACGGCATGCACCCCCCAATGAACAAACCCAGGGGCTGGAACCATTGAGTCCCGAGGAGGCTGCAATTCCCCCCTTTAAGAACAACTAGGGGGAGAGTTGCGGTGTGTTTCTTGAATTGGACCTGAAACCTTCCAACCCCCAACACCGGAATGCAGTTCCCTTGCACGTCCCGTAGCGTGGACCTCAAAGCTTTGAGTTTGGGCCGCACGTGGGGGGCAATTTTCAGAAATTCCTTCTGGGGAATGATGGAATATGAGGACCCCGAGTCAATCTCCATCCTAATGGGGGCCCCTTGTACTAGTACCTCAACAAAGTAACGGGGGTGTCCTGCGGACATGCTGAACACCGGCGCGTCGTCCTCGCTGTCGTCGGCGATGCGGCCCACGCCGTCTCGCTTCCTCGTGGCCTGGGCGCCGTCCTTGGGTCCCGCCGCGAGGTCTCTCGAGCTCTTCCGGGCCTCCCGCCGTTTCCTGCAGACCTTGGCGATGTGCCCGCGGCGGCCGCAGTTGTGACACTCGGCCTTTCTGAAGGGGCATTTGGCGCGGTCGTGGTTCGCTCCGCAGCCGTCGCAACGCCGCCCTTCTTTCCGGACCTTCCGGACGTCCTCGTCGTCGCTGCTCTCCGCGGGCGACTTCGAAACTCGCCGGGCCGCGTGCACCGAAACGTGCACCGAAGCCTCTGCCTTGCCCGTCTTTGGCCGCCAGTCCTGGAGCTCCTGGACCCCGGCCTTCGTGGCTTCCGCGGCTTGTGCTTCCTTTAGGACCTCCTGCAACGTGGGGGGGTGGCTCGCGGTTCATCAATGTGCGCTGAGTTTCGGCATCGCTCAGGCCGCACAGCACGCAGTCTCTTAGTGTGATTTCTACGTTCTCCCATTTGCATGGGCCGGCCGCCAGTCGCAGGGCCGCTGCGAAGTCGGCGACCGTGTCCCCGGGCGCTTGGACTCGCCTCCAAAACGCGCTCCGAGCGGGGAACATCGCCGTCGAGGGCCGGAAGTACTCACGCAGCATGTGCATGAGCTCTTTCACCTTGAATTCACTCGCCCTCCTCGGCGCGATCAGGTCCACCAAGACCCTCTTGGTGTCTGGCCCCAGCATCCTGGTGAAGATGGCCCTTTTCTTTGCCTCATCCGTGACTTCGGATTCCACCAGGGCTCCCTGGAAGTCCATCTCGAAGATGTCCCAGTCTGCCGGTCTCCTGATTTCGAAACCGCCGCATGTCTTGGTCCTGTGGGCAGCCATATCCCACCTTCGTCGCCAATTTAGTGTATGGGACCAAAGACAACGAACAGCCGAAAGGTTGGCTTAACACAGGTTTATTGCATGATGATCCAGGGGGAACATGAGGTAATGGCGGATGGGTAGCTCAATATATACAGTGGCTATACATTTGAATGTGGCTCCTTGACAGTCTATTGGTTACTGTCCGCGTGACGTCACAGAACGGTCACGCCCTTCTTGTCCAGGTGTAGGTGATGGCGGGAATCTTCCCGCGCTGTTGTTTGCTGGTGAGTCTGGGCCAGGAGAGCTTGAACGCTCGCTATTGCCACCAGGTGGTCATTAGCTCGCGTCCTATTGCAAGGGCTACAATTAAGCAGCTGCTGGTTATAATGTTACACAAGCATGGTTACATTGGATACACGTGAATGAATACATTGTAAAAGGTACAGTACAGAACACAACAAGACTCCTGGTCTAGCTCATGGGGTGACCCGAAAAGAAACACCAGAGGTAGCACATCAGAAGATGTTGCTGAATTCCTGTTGGTGTGCTTCAGGGGGGAAAACACACAGCCGTTATGTGCGTGCATTGGATCTCAACCTTAAGACTGTTTCTACAACACTGGCCAGGAATATTCTGGAAGAAATTAAAAGGCAGGTCTGTGAACTAAGGAAAACAGATCCTCATGATTTCCTATGAGCTTGAATCTATTTGGCACATGTACGTCCCCCAGGTTTGTTGTGGCACCAGCTCTGCTAAACTAGAAGTCCAACATAGAGAGGCTTTTAACTGTAACAAGAGACCAGGCCTTTTCAAAGAGGGATCTTCGCCCACAAAAACTTATATCAGTGAGAGCCGCATTTCAAGAGGTACCAACAGACTTCCTCTGTGTCACAAAACCTAAAGGTAAAGGTAAAGGTTTCCCTTGCTCGAAAGCCAGTCATATCCGACTCTAGGGTGCAATGCTCATCTCTGTTTCTAAGCCGAAGAGCCAGCGCTGTCTGCTTCTGCAGACGTTTCCATGGTCATGTGGCAGGCATAACTAGACACCGGAGCGCACGGAACGCTGTTACCTTCCCACCGAAGTGGTCTCTATTTATCTACTTGCAATTTCTTGCTTTCGAACTGCTAGGTTGGCAGGAGCTGGGATGAAGACGGGAGCTCATTTCCGTCCTGCAGTACTCGGGAATCAAACTGCTGACCTTCCGCTTCCCAGTCAGCGTCTTAGCGACTTGAGCCACTGCAGTTCCCTGTCACAAAACCTACTTCAGTAGAATTCTCATCCACAGCCTCATGCTGCCTCTCAGAACAAGGGGAAAGCTTGGTGCTTTTGTCAATGGATGCTAGTCCTGAAGGGTGGGCCCATTGGCAAATGTGTTTGTCTTGCACCCATCTAACAACCACTTGCAATTCAACAGGGTGAAACTTCACAGCTAATCTGAACAACAACTAGAGATCTTCTGCTATTACCAGTTGTAAAATGCAACAATGATTTGTATACTTGTTTGTTATGCTAACCAACCATTCTGTACCACTCTACTCGATTTGTATAAATTGATGCCACGAAGTTTCTCTTATGTGACCTCTGGTGGTGCATTGGTTAAACTGCTGTGCTGCAACCAAAAGGTTGTGCGTTCAATGAAGCTTGACTCAGCCTTCCATTCTGAGGTCGTTAAAATGAGTACCCAGCATGTTAGGGGCAAAGTGCTAATTAACTAACTGCCCAGAGAGTGCACTAAGCACTATTGGAAGAGGGGCGTGTTGTAGAAGTGAAATTGCCTTTTTTATGTCTGAGGAAGTGGACTTGATCCAGGAAAACTAACATTAAAAACACAGCAGTTAGTCTTTAAAGCAGGGATTCTCAGCCGGCAGCCTGCAGGGTGGATGCATCCTGTGGCACCCACCCACTGACTCCACCACACCAGGGAGTGCCATGTGATGGAGGAAAGGGCAAAATGGCTGTCCAGCCCTAAAGCTGTCTGAGGGAGTGTGACTCGGCCCCTGGCTTAAAAGAGTTGAGAACGCCTGCTTTAAAATGACACCACCTTTTTACTTATTTATTGCATTTTTATACCGCCCATTTGGAAAATTTACCACTCTGTGCGGTGTACATGCAAATATCAAAATAACATAATAAAACCCACAGCAAATAAAAAAATAAACCAACTAAATAGATCCTTACAGGAGAACAAATAGATTGATCTTGGAAGAAATCAACCCTGACTTCTCCTTGGAAGGTCAAATAAAGAAGATGAAGCTAAAGTACTTTGGACATCAAATGATAAGAGAGGAATCACTTGAGTAAGCCTTGATGCTGGGAAAGGTGGAGGGCAAAAAAAGAAGGGGGCAGCAGAGAATGAGATGGTTGGATGGTATTGTGTTTTCGCAAGAGCCTTAAAACCTGGTTTATGCAGTGGGTGTGGGGGGCGGTTGGGGTGATAGCCATCCTGGGCTGGGTTGTTTAAGTATTGCCCAGGCTGTCAGCTTTGAAAAATCTTGTGATGCGGCATTGGAGGGCATTTTTAAATTTTAAATAAATCTAATTTTAATGCTTTTTAAATGCTTTTGTAAAGTTTTTATTTGCTTTATGTGTAAGCCGCCCCGAGTCGCCTTGGCGAGGGGCATAGCTGTCAAGTATCCCTTATTGGCCGGGAAAACCCCTTATTTTACCCTCTTTCCCGCCGTCATCCCTTATTAATTAGACTGCAATGCCCTATTGCCGCCATTGGAGGGCAGCACAGGATAAGCATAGCTGTCAAGTATCCCTTATTTTCTGGGAAATTTCCCTTATTTCCAAATCCAAAACTTGACAGGTATGGCGAGGGGGCGGCAGTAGAAATGTGAGTGATAAATAAATAAATTGTGGATGCAATGGGCACAGAGCTGTCTATCTATCTAGATAGATACATAGATATAAATATATAGATATATATAGATAGAGATATATTGATAGATACAGTATATCTCTATCTCTCTATCTATAGATAGATATAGATAGATAGATACAGTATATCTATCTATCTATCTATCTAGTGCCTTTTTGTTTTATTTACTCTGATATGCTTGAAACACAGATGAACAGGGCTGCCGTTTCAAAAAATCCCAACGGTGTGTGTGTCTTAAGTTACACCTCCATTTCCCTTAGGCCCGTGAGGGCGAACCTTGGCACTCCAGATGTTCTTCAACTTCAATTCTCAGAAGCCCCCCCCCCCGTAAATCCACACGAATGGGTTTACTGCGATACATCCGGCCCACGCTGCCCTCGTCGCTCCCGGAAGCGGAAGTAAAACACTCCCGTACGGGGAGGGCTTTAACCGTACGGGCGCGTTGTACCTCCGCTTCCGGGAGCAACGAGGGCGGCGCGGGCCGGACGAATTGCAATAAACCCATTCGTGTAGATTCACAGGGGGCTTGGGCTTCTGGGAATTGGAAGTCCAAGAACATCTAGAGTGCCAAGGTTCGCCACCCCGGCCTTAGGCAAACTCACACACACACACACAGACAGTGCCAAAAGAGCTCCCGCCGCCGGCCACGCTCAGCCCTCCTTCCTGGTTCCTGCACTAGGCGGAGGAAGAGGCCGGGCCTTGGCAGAGCGGGCGGACCGTGGGCGGCGCCTTCCACCACCTCGCCCGGCCTAGCGGGAGGGCGGCGGGCGGCGAGGAGGGCGCGGTCGCCGGCTATAGCGGGGCTCCGTCCTGAGGGTGGTGGGCAAAGTGTGGCTGAGCGCCGGCGGGGCGGCCTCTCTTCGGGTTCGGGCAGCGATGGCTCCTCCTGGACCGACCCCGCTTCCAGCCTCCTCATTCATTTCGGCGTCCGATCCGGACAGCAACCTCTTGGCTCCCGGTGGGTGTGGAAGAAAGCGATCGGCGCAGACTTTCCCCGTGGGCGGGAACATGGGAGCGAAGGGGATGTGGCTCGGGGTGATCGCTTGTAAACATGTTCCCCTCTCTCCGCTGGGCTTCCTTGGCATTTCTTTCCCCGCGCTTTCCTCGAAACTTGCCCCTTCCCTTTTCTCCCGAAACCGCGTCTCGCCTCCTGCCATTCCTCTGGCTTTGACCCCCTGCGATTGCATTGCGACTCCGGTTTCTTGTGCGAAAAGCGGACTTTTGCTTGCCCCGTTGCTGTGTCAGGCTCTTAAATTCATGGAGATGGGGCTGTGTGTGTGTATGGTTGATTTAAGTCATGGGTCCCGAATCCGGCCCCCCATGCCGGTTCATCCGGCCCGCAGAGCCCTTGTCATTTTACTTCCGCTTCCGGGAGCGACGAGGGCTTCACGGGCCAGATGAATTGGCGTCGGGGCCGGATCTGCCCCTGGGCCAGATTGACCAACCCCCTGAACCATGTGCCCAGCCCGTCGGTCAAAAAGTTTGGGCACCCCTGCTTTAAGTATTAATCCCATTCCAAATACTCTAGAGTTTTTTGTTTACTTTCCGGTTAGAGGCGGAGGAAGTGTTTGTATAATTAAGATTTCTCTCTCTTTTAATGGATGGGATGGGGTGAGTGGGTAAATTATTGCGCATTTTAATGCGGTCTTTAAAGGGTTTTTAGTTAGTTGATGTTGTTTTTAATTGTTGTTAGCCACCCAGAGTCGTTGCCGAGTTGGACGGCAATAGAAATGTGAATAAATAAATAAATAAACAAAACCCACTTCATCAGACAATGGAGTGGATCTTGATCCAGGAAAGCTAACACCAAAATACAGCAGTTAAGTCTTTAAAGTGTCACAATTTGCTTTCTCTCTGATATGCTCAAAGCACAAACTAATAATGTTTGAAGAAAAAATTTACAAAGGGATTCCCGCTTAAAATCTCCTGAGAAGTAAAACTATGGCTGTTTCTTTTGCCTAAAGGGCGATCCCTTACTTTCACAGGTGCCTGCTTCTCCCTAGGGATACATTGCAACTCAGAAGCTGTTTTGAACACTGAAGGCGGCTGCAAAACCTATGCTGGAAAGCATAGCCACAGATTTGCCATTATAAACATTTTATGTTATGGTCTCACCTCTCCCACATAGGGTGACATAGAGGATTACTTGTTACCTAATGTCTACCAATGTATCAAAAATCTTTTGCAGGAATAATAAATATTCAGTTCCTGTTTTTGGCTGAAAAGTGACATGAACTAGATCATAAGAATAAAAAAACTTTAAAAGACATCTTTTATGACTGAAGCTGTTAGACAGCAAAGGCCTGTTCACAATTTAAATCCTGAAAGGGGGAGGGTAGAAAAACTAATGTTTACAAAAGGACATATATATTTTTAAGCGAATTAACTCCCTTCAACCATTTTTAGTCAATTATCTAATGCATGTCTAAGAGGTCAGAACCAAGCAATACGTAGCACAGAGATGACCTTAAGACACCTTAGCATACCAAGCAATACAACTGATGACATATACATACAACCAACTCTTATGTTTGGCATACCCATCAATAACTGAATAACTGGTCAAATAATACCCAAACCCTCAATGAAAAACAAAACAAAACAAGAAACCACAAATAAAGTCACTAAATGAAAACTAGATGGATAGCCTGATGCAAACTTGGTTTTTAAGAAACTGATCAGAACCTAGTATCTAAAAGGCAAGCTCATAGGAAAGGCTTTCAAATACAGAACAGCACACAACCACTAAATACTGCTGAGTTGATGCTTATTATTTAGCTGTAACAAAATACTGCCTGAACTCAAAAATGCTAGGAAGAGGGTAATAATCTACCTTTGCATGTTTCATTATAATGCAATTTGTTGGTTAACGCAAGAACAATAGTAATGGGAAATCTACCACCTATGCAATGTTTTTCTTGCTGCTTATCTGGTTTTGCTTCAGGTATTAGAACTTTGAGGAACATTGCCTACAATTGCCCATGAATTTTGGTTGCTTTCTGCAGGAGCCAGGAAGGTGCTCATTTGGTCTGATCTGAACAAGGTTCTGTTCCATTCAACGGACAAAGCACTTGCTTTGCATGTATTTTAGAAGGTTCTATGGTCCATCCGCTTTATCTCCAGGCAAGGCTATGAAATAGTCATGCCTAAAACTCTGGAGGGGAGCTACAAATTAGAGTTTCAAATGGACCAATCATAGACCACAAACAGGACAATTTAATACTTTCCTAATTCTTCTCTCTCTCTCTCACACACACACACACACACACACACGTGCACACGCACTCACAGAGAGAGAGGGCGGGAGGGCTATTAAAGTGGGCAATACATTTGTTAGACAAATTTAAACAGTCCAACCATCATGAGCAATGTATGAACTCTTCATCAAACTAGAAGATTTCTTATACATTTGAAACCTTTCTCATTTCTTTGTGACTTTTTAAAGCTGATCTTAATAAACAGAGTCATAATGTTATATTTAGATTCTAACACAGAAGGGAACAGCTGAGATCAGTTAGTTCAAAGCACAAATACAACACACAGATTTCTACTTCTGCTGAGTTTGTTATTCTAAGCCAAAGACTAGAAAGGCTGATCATTTCTTCCTAAAAAAAGATTCCACTGACACAATCAGAGACCGGCTCCAACTCTCTCTTTAATAGCTCTCAGCACCCTGAGTCTTCCTTTTCTTATAATTAGTGGGTTATAAGAACACAAGTGTAGAAGCATCATAGTGGTCCATTTTATATAAATATTGCAGGGATTACTGTGATAAGAAAACAGTGTAGTCAACCAAAATGCACTATAGAATGTATAGAATATTATTAGTCTTAAAGCTACATTAATAGTTGTCTGATGGAAGGGAAGCAGGTACAGCAGGGAACTGGAAGCCGGAGATGGATTCAGCAAAAGAAAATAATGAGTATTTTTTTTTTTTTTTACAAAATGCCAGCACTTCAAATTGGAAGTAGGAGAATCATGTTTGAAATATTATCCATAAAGACATTTCTTATTAGACCTGGCATGTCATTTTGAATCCTTCTCCAGTAACAGCTAACTGTAAACGTGGAATGGATTAAAGGAATGAGATTTTGTAAGGGGGTAAAATGTCTAAGCACTAATCCAACCAACAATCTCATAAAACTTCAGAGTCCAGGAGAAAACCTTTATCATTTGATTCTGCTTAGGTTTACAAGTTCAGTAATAATCATCTGTATAATACTCTCAGAGAACCCTGTTAGTAAGTTGCCCACATATAAAAAGAAAACAATCCAGTAATAATGCTCTTGCCTTCCTTCCTGTCCCTTTTTTTTAAAGTTAATAAAGATTCATCTAGAAATTCAAAATAGTACTCTTCATCAAAAGATCATATCTGAGACTTCCACATCAAAACATTTGTATCTTAAATTATAGCAAAGCATATTAACCCA
This sequence comes from Bradypodion ventrale, assembly GCA_035047345.1. NCBI lineage: Eukaryota > Metazoa > Chordata > Lepidosauria > Squamata > Chamaeleonidae > Bradypodion > Bradypodion ventrale. The sequence goes on along the minus strand of JAWDJE010000005.1, from coordinate 104,193,050 downwards.
TTGCATACATGTGCCAAAAGTAGTACATGAAAGGTGAAGTTAACAGTGTTAAAAAAAATGAGAAGCATTTTTTCTTTCACTTTTTCCTTTGAATTTTACTTCTTTGCGACAAAGCCATATGAAAAATAATTAATGTAGATTTATGAGTGAGAGAGAGAGAGAGAGAGAGAGAGAGAGAAACAGTATCTACAAAGATCAATATGTTTCCACTAAAGTTTGTCATTGTTACAACAGCCATATAGAAAGCCTCCTAAGAGTTACTTTCCATTTCCATGTTAAAGCTTAAAAGAAATAGGGTCAAAAGCAGGCTGCAGGAATAAAAACAACAGAGAATATTTAGAATACCACAAAGCAAGTAAAATATACATTTCTCTTTCTCTCAGTTAGCCAAGTGTGTGTGTTTTCTTGTCAAAGATTACTCTGGATTGGAAGGATTATTGCAGGGGACGCCCGAATGAGGCTCCTTTCATGTCCCCTATTGCATTCTTTTGGTCTCCAAGCATGTGCTTTTACCCACTGAGACAAGTGATACAGTAAAACCCCAATTTGCAAATGCCTCAAGTTACATAAAATTCGACTTACATAATGATTTTGTGCTAAAACCATGTCCCGATTTACACGATTTCCTATGGGTTTTCTTCAAGTTACATAACAATTCATTTCTCTATGAGTTTGCTTCGATTTACATAAAAATTTCATTTTTCCTATGGGTTTGCTTTGAGTTACATAAAAAAATAATGTTTCCTATGGGTTTGCTTCGAGTTACATAAAAATTCAATTTAAGCAAAAGCCTACGGAACGGACTCGCCCCCCCCCCCCGGTAAGTTGGGGTTTTACTGTACTGTACCAAGAAAGCTCATAGGCAAGCCAAGAACTACAAAAAGACAATGGCATTGCCCCTATCCATCCATGTGAATAAATCCAAACTACAGTACAGGTCTGAGAAATGACCATGTAAACAAGGCTCTGATGAATCTGAGCCTCACATATTGGCCATCTGGTTATGGGTAGCTTTCACTTCAAAGGGCAAAACTTTTGATTTAGTCAGTCAGTCAGTCAGTCAGTAATTAAGATTATGCATGTCACTGAATGCCCAGGTTTTCCTCACCATAATCAAGTTGTTTTCTATTAATCAGTCTTACATTAAGAAAAAAAAATCTTAGTCCATCATTCTTCTTTACTTCCTCTTTTACCCCTTTTGGTGTCATTAGAAGACTTTAAAAGTAATAGAGAGCTTCAGTGAAAAAAATAATTAAGAGCTTCAGTGAGAATAGTACACTAACTTCACATCAAAGAATCCACATAGGAGATAAACCATATAAACACATGGAATGTGGAAAGAGATTCAGATTCAACAGTTGCCTTAGTAGACATAGAAAATCTCACACACATGAGAAGCCATATGAGAAGCTTGGAGGGGGGGAGTGGGTGGGTCTGAGTTTAATTTTATGCAATGTTTTTGGCTTCTTTTTAAGGATTATTTGAAATGTTAAACATGTATTGTATATGATATTGATGGATATAGTAATATGATTTTGTATTGATATGCTAATGTGGTTTTTTTTGGGTTTTTTTAAATTTTGCTAATGTATTTATGGTAGTGCTTTTTGCTTTGTTTTGTTATTTTTATATTGTAATATTTTTATGAATATATTGTTAACCGCTTTGAGTTTGTTGCTGACAAAGGAAAGCGGTATATAAATTTAAAATAATAATAATAATAATAATAATAATAATAATAATAATAATAATAATAATAATAATAATAATAATAATAATAATAATAATAATAATAATAATAATAATAATAATAATAATAATAATAATAATCATCATCATCATCATCATCATCATCATCTTTTTGTAGTCAAGGAAAAGAGCTTGGCATGTTTTGACTGAGGAAATGGTTTTTGATATTGACCAGTCAGTTTCCTTTCTGTTCTCACTATGTATTCACTCATGACTTCTCAGTGTGCTAGTTTGTAAATGAAATGTCAGCATTTCTGCTGTTATAAAAGGAAAAGCTTTATGCTTGGATTCTGTGTCATGGTTTTTGATAGGAGTTGCTAATTCTAGCCATTTGAAACAACCGTGCAGATAGGCTCCTTGGTTTGCGCTCTTCCTAGTTTGACACTCTTCCTAGTTTTAATTATCTGTCTGTTTGAGTTGACCCCTAGCCACATTAGCATTTTAATCATTATTACAACCATATTCTTTGTGATGTAAAAATTTACAGTGCTATGGCAAACCTCATTTTAGTCAACTATTGTGAACTGTTTACTAATCTTCTGTGGGGTTTGTATTACTGGCCAAAATCTGGTTAGCATAGATTCTGGTGTTAACCTGATCCAAGTTCCAGAAATAATTAATATAAATAAACTGAAAGTTTCTCTTCCCTTCTTCTGGTTCCAAGGCTCCTTTGGGCTCTCTTTTGTTTTGGGACCAGAGAGGGAGTTAGAAACATTAAATAATTGAACAAGAATACTCTCTCCCTCTTAATCTCTTTTAATCTGTAGGGGTCAGAGTAATTTCTGGTGGGGTTTTTATTGGTTTTTAAAATGTGATTGGTTTTATTTTCTGTGAGCCGCCCAGAGTCTTCGGAGTTGGGCGGTGATATAAATCAGAAAAAGAAATAAATAAATAATAATAATTGCTGCAAAAGGTCGGGCGAAAGGAACTGCAGAATGAACTCAACAAAGGTGGCTTCATTTTGACAGTTTCATGTTTGGTCTAGACACAGAAGGAGAAGAAATGACCAATCTTTAGAACAACTATTGTTTGAACTCTACCATAATTATTATGTAAGAGAGTGTGATAAATGATAACATGAGATTAATTTATATGTTGAGCAAATTAAGCTTTGATTTTTCTCCTTGTATTGGTTTTTAGTTATAGAAAGAGGTTTACCTCTTGCAAATCGAGGTCAAGGCATAAGAACATAAGAACATAAGAACAGCCTTGCTGGAACAGGCCACAGCCCATCCAGTCCAGCATTTTGTCTCACACAGTGGCTCACCATTTCCTTCAGGGTATTCCCAAGCAGATGCCTTCACCTGCTTAGGATTCCCTGGAAATGATATTGAGAGATATCCTGCCTATCTCTCCAACCCGGAGGTTGTCCTTAAGTATCCATAATTATAGCCATTGATACTCTTGTCCTCCATGAACTTGTCTAATCCTTTCTTAAAGCTGTCAAGACTGACAGCTGTCACCACTTCTTCTGGCAGGGAGTTCCATAGACCAGTAATCCTCTGGGTGAAAAAGTACTTTCTCTTATTTGTTTGAGAACTAATACCCAAAAGTTTCATGGAGTGTCCCCTAGTTCTAGTGTTATGCGATAGGGAAAACAGTTTTTCCTTATCTACTTTGTCCACACCGTGCATGATTTTATAAACTTCAATCAGGTCACCTCTTAGACGTCGTCGTTCAAGAGTGAAGAGGCCCAACCGTTGCAGCCTCAGATGGTAAGGAAGGTGTTCCAGTCCCCTAATCATTCTGGTTGCCCTCCTCTGCACTTTTTCCAGCTCCATAATATCCTTCTGGAGGTATGGCGACCAGAACTGTACACAGTATTCCAGGTGGGGCCTCACCATAGATTTATAAAGAGGCAAAATGACACTTGCTGACTTATTTTCTATACCCTTCCTAATGATCCCTAGCATTGAGTTTGCTTTTTTCACTGCTGAGGCACACTGGGTTGACACCTTCATTGAGTTGTCCACCAGGACACCAAGGTCCCTTTCCTGGTTTGTCGCAGAGAGTTCAGACCCCATCAGTTTATAAATGTAATTGGGGTTCTTTGCCCCAACATGCATCACTCTGCACTTACTAATGTTGAAACTCATTTGCCACTGTTTTGCCCACTCCCCCAGTGTCGAGAGATCCCTCTGGAGCTCCTCACAATCTCTCACAGTTTTCACTACCCTGTATAATTTAGTGTCGTCAGCAAATTTGGCTACCTTGCTTTTTACTCCTACCTCTAGATCATTTATGAAGAGGTTGAAAAGCAGGGGTCCCAGTACTGAACCTTGGGGGACCCCACTCTTTACTTCCCTCCACTTGGAGAAGTGTCCATTTAGTGCTACCCTCTGTTTCCTGTCCCTTAGCCAGTTGCTGATCCAGGACAAGACCTGTCCTTTTATTCCATGACTGGTAAGTTTATTCAAGAGCCTTTGGTGTGGGACCTTGTCAAAAGCCTTCTGAAAGTCCAGATAAACAATGTCAACTGGATCCCCCTTATCCACATGCTTGTTGACACTCTCAAAAAATTCCAACAGATTAGTGAGGCATGATTTGCCCTTGCAAAAGCCATGTTGGCTCTCCTTTAGCAGCGCCTTCTCTTCTATGTGCCTATTAATTCTATCTTTTAGGATGGTTTCCATCACTTTACCTGGGACACATGTCAAACTGACAGGTCGGTAATTTCCTGGATCACCCCTGGATCCTTTTTTGAAAATTGGTGTTACATTCGCTACCTTCCAGTCATCAGGCACAAAGCCTGGGCATGTGGCCTCTGTCTTCTTCAGTGAATACTGAAGCAAAGAATTCATTGAGTCTCTCTGCAATCTCTGTTTCCTCTTTAATAACCCCTTGCCTTCCATTGTCATCTAATGGTCCAATGGCCTTCCTAGTTGGGTTCTTACTTCTAATGTACTTAAAGAAGTCTTTGTTATTTCTCTGAGTATTTTTAGCTATACGGTCCTCAAAGTCTTGCTTTGCTTTCCTGACTGTTGCCTTGCATTTGTTCTGCCAGAATTTATGTTTTTGCCTGCTGTCCTCATTCGGACAAGCCTTCCATCTTCTAAATGAGCTTCTCTTGCTCTTGATCACTTCCTGAACAGCTCCTGTAAGCCACATTGGAGTCCTCTTGGACCTGGCAGTGCCCTTTTTCCTTTTGGGTATGCATTCCAATTGAGCCTCTGTTATTGTTTTTGTAAACAGCCTCCATGCCTCTTGGAGTGTTTGGACTCTCTCAATTTTCCCTTTCACCTTCTTTTTTACTAGTTTCCTCAACTTTGGGAAATTTCCTTTTTGAAAATTTAAGGTCTCTGTGTTAGATTTTATCAGTGACTTGCGGTCTATGATCAAGTTAAACATAATTGAGTTGTGGTCACTGTTCCCTATTGGATCAGTCACATTAACATCTTGCACCAGATCCTGAGTATTACTCAGGATCAAGTCAAGGATTCTTGGCAATGTCTCATCTACTTTTTCCTGTTCTTCTTTTGACATTTTGTCCACAAAACATAAGATAATGGTTGACAGTCTCAAGCCCAAACTCACACTTTGCAAATATGGTTTCACTGATTTTTTTTTTGTTCTCTTTCGAGACGTTCAAGGAACCTTCTTGTCCGGTTTTACTGGATCAGTTTCACCTTGTGATGCCTGATGACTTGTATGAGGTGTTTGCATGCTGCAAAGCCACCACCTCTTCCGTGGACCCTTGCTCAGCTAGTGAGCTGATGGTGGATTGGGCCATTCAGATAATAATTCGTCTTTACAGGGCAGTATGGATTCCTGTCTTAAAGAGGCAATAGTGTGCCTGATCCTAAAAAAAATGTCCTTGGTGATGGGTGATATCACCAGAATGCCATTTTTGAGCAAGGTAATCGAAAGAGTGGTGGCAGGCCAGCTGCAGACTTTCTAGAGATAGTCTAGATCAGTGGTTTCCAACATGGGGCCCATGATCCACAGAGGGACTTCAATTCCCAGAAGCCTAAGTCAGTACATTGGTTGATCAGTGCTTTGGGTAATTGACTTAGGCTTCTGGGAACCAAAGTCCAAAAACCAAAGGTCAGGAAGCACTGGTCTAGATCTATTTCAGTTGGGGCTCAGGCCATGGCATAGGACTGAGACAGCCCTGGTCGCTGTTTGATGACTCGCAGGGGGAGTGTGTCCCTGCTAGTTCTGGATACCTCAGCAAGAAGCAAAGTCAACCATGGTATCCATCTGGACAGGCTGGGTGGGTGGGGAATCAGAGGCATTTCTTTGCACTGGTTTCACTCCTTCCTCCCTGCTCTAGTCCTGATGGCACAGTTTGAGGAAGCTTGGGATCCCACAAATTCAATCATTTTCTTAATGTTTTTTAACATCTACATGAAGCAAAGCAATCACACTTATATACTGCCCCATAACAGATAGGGGCCATTCAACAATTACGTGATCCTTGATGGGGGGAGGGGGCATGCCATCTGAATTACAATTACATGTGTGTGTCAGGTCAAAGATTACGTAATCCATTTGGAGCTGTTGTGCATTAGGCACCAATGGTGAAAAGCTCTAAAATTAGAGTTTCGATACAGAAGCTCTGGATTACGTAATTTTAAAGGGGGGAGGGAGTCGAAGCTAAAATTATGGTCAGATTACATAGGGGTTCGGGGGTCAATCCCCCCCAAAAATAATAATAATAATAATAATAATAATAATGGATCACATAATTGTTGAATGGCCCCATAGTGCACTCTCTGGGAGGTTCACAAGTAAATTAGCATTTGACCCACAAAATGTTGGATACTCATTTTACCACACCTCAGAAGGATGGAAGGCTGAGTCAACCTTGATCCCTGGCCAGGATTGAATTCACAAATTTTTGTTGGCAGTACAACAGTTTAACCACTGCACCACCAGGGCTCCTGAAGTCATTGGGAGAGATCATCTGGAATTTTGGAGTGAGATATTAGTACACTGATGATATGCAACTCTATCTCTCTTTTACATTTTCAGCAGAGGAGGCTGTCCAGACCTTAGACTATTGCTTGGCTGTGATAATGGACTGGACGAAGGCTAACAGGCTGAGTCTGAATACTGACAAAATGGAGATGTTGTTGTTAGGTGGCTCTGCTGACAGGTTTGGCGCATCCTGTCCCAGTTTTGATGGGGTCACAATTCCCCTGCTTCCTCTCTGGCAGAAATATCAGTACAGTAAAACCCCAGGTTACAACCGCCTTGGTTTTAGTTTGCTGCGGTTTACAATGGCAAATCCTATGGAAACGCCATCCCGGCTTACAAATTTTTAATATTTTTTTTTTCAGTTTACAACGATCAATTCAGGACCATTTTTTAATTTTTCAATTCATCCCTATGGATGTTTTGGTTTACAATTTTTTCGGGTTACAACGGAGGCTGTTGGAATGGACCTCTGTAGTAACCCGGGGTTTTACTGTACAGTATGTTGGTGATCTACCACTTGTTGTGGGACAGGTCTACAGAACAAAGGGGCATACATTTTGGGCATTGCTACCATTGGTTATAATGTTCTGCAGTGTAGTTGTTAATTATAGCTATAAGGAAATGTGAGAAATACTCACTTTTTAAAATTGCAAATAAAATATTTACTTTTTTTGGTAAACCAATTAAATAGTGAGAGAGTGGTATTAAAACTTTAAACATGCTTTATAGTTTTAAAGTGAGAGTATTTAAAAATAGAGATGCTAATCTGTAATATTATTTAAGATATTAATTTGTTTACTTGGGTTCCTCAAGTAGATTTTTCCCCAGCAGTTCTACCACTTCTTTGTGTCTTATATTTATTTAAGACAGTTCCTGCATATTAAGCGCTTCTTCATTTTTGTCCCATCGTTCAAATACTGTAGTCCTGTTTCTAGGACTATTTATCAACTTTTCGTTCCTATGTTTTTTTTTTTTTTGCTGTACTTTACTTACTCTGGTCTTTTGTGGCTCCAAGTAACCACGAGAAGGTGACTAACAAATCTTATGCAAACACTTACAACTTCCTGTGCAGAGAAGGAATGAGCCACTTCTCTGGTGAAAGGGAAACAAACAGGAATTACAGTTGCAGTTTATTTAATTTTCTTTTCAGTTTGTAATAATTTATTTTTTGTTTGTTTATAATAGAAAAAATTTAGCAACAAATGAGTTTGGTCCAGACCCAGTAAGACATTGTAAACAGGAAGAGATTTTCCTCTATAGGTTGCATGGCTGGTAACCATGGAACCTTATCTTGTCGTACAATATAATTTGATTCTTTTAAAGCAGAGGTGAGCAAACCTGGCTCTCCAGATGTTCTAGGACTTCAATTCCCAGAAGCCCTGATCATCAGGTGTACTGACTTGGGCTTCTGGTAATTGAAGTCCAAGAACACCAGGAGAGCCAAGTTTGCTCATCTCTGTTTTAAAGCCTTGTCTGATCTTGACATTACCTGGCTTTCCCCCCTAATGTTACATTTTAGTCCAGCTCTTTCATCCTTATGCTTTCTAACACACATTTTACACATCCCAGTTCTATTTTTGTTTGGAAGTCTACCTGTTGATTGGGATTGCCATCATATCTGTGTTAAGCACAGCAAAAAATGGCCAAACGGAGAAAAGGATACAAACACAATGTACGTCCTTAGCAACCATAGAGAAATTACAGAAAAGACAGAGAGGACGCAAAACACAAGAGTGATATTGCAAAAACTCCCCTGATGAAATTTATTGAATGAAATGTCTAATTAACCGGATAGACGTCGGGAGTTTGGGGCCAATTTATATGGGAGTTTGACTTCCCAACTGAATACGAGTTTATGAGCTGTTTTGGACGAGAGATAGAAAGTGTAATAGAGGAATGAATCATTGTTTCATATTGTTACAAAGGACATAGTGAAGAAGTTGAAGAGAACATATTTGAATTTGGTTACTATTGTCAAGATTACAAAAGGAACTTGAAGACTTTTTGTGCAGAGAAGTATCTGAGTTTGGTTTCTGTTTGATGACATTACAAGTTAATATACATCAGTTTATTATCAGAGTTTGCAAAATAAAAAATAAAAATAACATTAAGAATACAAAGACCTTATAAGAAGATTCGTTTATCGTTATCTTCATCATTTTTGGGCATACACAAACGGTACATTGTGTTTGTATCATATCTGTGTTAATCACAGCCAGGTGAAGGACTGAAGGCACATGAGTAGTGCTAGTATTATAGTCTAGATTTGAAAAACTTAAAAGAGAAAGCTGTGGTTAGATGTATTTGAACGAGCTAGTATTTTGGTTTGGATTATAAAGAGACTACAAATGATATTGGTTAATAGAGTGCACATTAGAAAGAACTTTGCTCAAAACTGTTTCAGCTCAATAAAGAAACACTTATGTGCCTAGAAGTTTTCTTCTTCCATTGTTCATTCTCCGTAAGTAGTGCCTTCTAGCTTTGTCTTCATCACTGGTTCACAACATGGGACCCAGGCCCCACAGGGGGACTTCAGTTCCCAGAAGCCTAAGTCAGTACACTAGCTGATCAGTGCTTTGGGGAATTGACTTATACTTCTGGGAATTGAGGTCCAAAAACTAAAGGTTGGGAAACACTGTTCTTCATGCTTTCTTGTGATGAGCTGGGACCACTTATGGAAAACTTCAATATCATTTCTTCTATATGTCATATTTTGTTAGCTGATATATACAGTAAGTAACCTTTGTCTATGTTTTGGATTACTAAATATTTTAAGTGACTGGGCTTTGTGCTTTCTTGTGAACTGTACATGTTGACGGAAACTTGCTAAGGTTTTTAAAAATCCCGGTTTGTCCTTTTGCCAGGTTCATGATGTTTTTAGGGCAGCACATACTTGCATGGGTGCTTTCTTTAGAAAAGCGAGATGAAGAAATTGCCTTTTCTAAAACTGTGTATATGTGGTAGAATAGAAAACTCTGAAGGGATTTTGCAGAACATATTTTGACATGTTGAACATAACTATTCAGTTGAATAATTGAAACCCAGAGGCAACATGACAGTCAAAAACTATTTTTATGAGCAAGCAATCTGAGTCTTATATAAAGATCTTACACTTTTTTATTGCTTGGAATATATCTTGGCATAGAAATGGTATTTCCTGCAGTAATGCTACTTGCCCTTTTTGAAAGGCAAGGCATTGCTTTGCTGGGGTGGAGGATGGATTTAAATGAACAGGTATCTTTCTGCATGCTATGTTTGCATCAGGTGTTTCCCCCTTTTTCATATAGAAGTTATGGGACGTTTGTAAACATTCCATACTGTTCTAATACTCGTGTATTTAATTTGAAATGCAGGCATCACAAAAGGCATGTTGTTATTAGATGGTGGTTCTTTGTGGTCACTATGAACCACACATATGGTTTCTACAAGCAAATTATTGAATGCTGTATTGAGCAGTTTATTGTTAAGTACAGTTTTATTATACTACTAGATCTACCATACTGTTATGGCTGATGAGTCTTCCTTTTATTTTAATCACAAAAAATGACTGGTGGATGCTACCGGGGGAAGAATTATTTATTTATTTGCACTATTTCTATACGTACTGCCTTCCTCATTTAAAAAGTGACCTAAGGCACTTTATGGGCAGTGGTAGGCTCCAAATTTTTTTACTACCACACTGTGGGCATGGTATGGTGGGCATGGCCAGGGGGAAAGCCCTGTGTTGGACCGGAATTAGGACTACTTTATTTCAAAACTTGGATGGGCGGGGCCAGGCAGAATTTCTGCTACCGGTTCTGGTGAACTGGTGCGAACCTGCTGATGCCCATCACTGATTATGGCTGATAGTGCACTTCTCCAGTTTATTTCTGCTGTCCTCTAAAGGTATGTGAGACCACTCAGATGATCAGTATACTGTATAGTGTCAGCAGTGAGGTGAAAATCATGGAAGAAGCCCCTGTGCACAAAATAAGGACCCTGATGCATGCTTTTTGCTATCTCTCAGTAACTCTGGTCCTACTCTGGCATTTTGCTTTCCAAGTAGAGATGTGAATTTTGCCCAGAGAAAAAGAGCAAGTAAGTGGTTAATGATGTCAAGATGATGGAGGGTGTGTGTTCATGAGAGTATCTTGCCTGATGGTTTTCCAGAAAACTTGTAGCCAGAACTATAATAATAAAAATTTCATGCCAGAAATTATTCTGGGTTGAAAGTATTTTTGCTGGACAAACTCCATTCAGGGGATGCCCAAATGAGGCTCCGTTCATGTCCCCAAGATATTTTCCCACCAAAGTGGTCCCTGTTTATCTACTTGCAATTTCTTGCTTTCGAACTGCTAAGTTGGCAGGAGCTGGGACAGAGATGGGTGCTCAATCCATCATGCAGTACCTGGGTCTCAAACTGCTGACTTGCTGGCCTTCCAGCTAACAAGGTGAGCTTCTTAACCACTGAACCATCGCAGCACTGATGGTGTGGGGGTATATTGTACAGTGATGTGAACCAGTTGACTTAAATTGTTGGTATAATTGTAGGTCAATCATTTGGTTATAATTTGGTTATCCTGTCGGATATTAATAGTATAAATTTTGTCTTGTTTTTCCACTGTTACATTTAGGTTTTGTGTTCTGTTCTGTGTTCTTGCACTGCTATCTTAAGAACCATTATGTTGAAACATTGTAAATGTTCAATTACTAGGCCTGTGTTATGTGATATACACACGAATCTTTACCTATAAGGAGGGACGTTAACCGTTGGAATGTCACAAAGGCTCCCGCATCCGTCCCTACTATCCCCTACCAAGCTGCCTGCACTCACCTTTACCCAACCTGACCATCACTGCAAGGGTCTGGCAGTCGCCAGTGGGGCAGCCACCCCATGAAGTCAAACAAAAAATAAGACTAGATTTCCCAGCCTCCTTCGTGCCACGCCACCCCTCAGCCAATGAGGCTGAAGGGCGTGAGCGTGTAGGAGGCTGGGCATTCGGCGGGGCAATTTAAAAAAAAACCTGCGACGAGAAGAAAAAACTTACACAGACCCAGCTGGCAAAAGGTAAGTGCAGTTGATGGGGGTTAGGGGAGGAGGCACCGCCCTGGTAACCACACTGCCCCCTCCCCCCACCTTGCCCCCCAACTTCCTAACCCCCACCGACCGCACTTGACTTTTGTCGGTTCCGGCTGGGTCTTTGAAAGTCTTACCCTCCCGGCGGGGCCTTCTGCGTTGGGAGTTACACCGGCCTTTCCTTTTGACCCTGCAGGCGTGGACATAACAGTGAAGCACATGAATTCATGTGTTGTTGTGACTGCCTTGCTTTGGATGCATACAAGAGCTATTTTGTACTGAGGAGTTTTATGCTTTGTTAAGCGTGAAGGGGCACTCCCACTGAAAGAACAGTTCAATAACTTGAGTGTGCTCTTGTTTATGGAAGACCAGGTGGCATCTGTGTCATTAATACTTTACCTCAGCTTTGGGTTCAATGTAAGCTGTGACCTTTTCTTCGTTGTGAAGAATTGATTAAGTCACACCATGATCACATCTCTTTGCAGCTACCCTTGTGGATAATTTGTAAAGTAACTTCAGCAACAGCAGTTATCAGAGGGGTAATTACAACAGCAAATTTTTCTGGCTTCTGATTTGTTTCTAAATACAATTCAAAATCCTGATTATTAGCTGTTAAGTCATCCCCTGCTTGGGGCAAGGTTCCCACCCCCATCCCAGGAAAGGTCACATTAGCCTGTTTCCATGTTTTGTCCAGCATCTAAGGCAGTGATGGTGAACCTTTGAGAGGCTGAGTGCCCAACCTCCAACCCAAAACCCACTTATTTATTGCAAAATGCCAACACAGCAACAGGGGAGGAAGGAAACACTCCCATTGGGCTGCTGGGCAGAGGGGTGGGGTGAATTCTGTGCTGGGGGAGGGAGGAAGTGCTCCCATTGGGCTGCTGGGCAGAGGGGCAGAGCAAACTTTGTGCTGGGGGGACTGCAAAGGTGCCCACAGTCAGGGCTCTGAGTGCCACCTCTGGTATGTGTGCCATAGGTTCACCACCACTGATCTAAGGCTTGTTGGTTTTGGAAGTGCGCTTGCTGAGAATGAGAGAGTAGATTCTGATAGTAGAACCAGCAAAAAAGTGGTTTTGTGTCCAAAATTGACTTCAGCCAAATGTGCAAACTCCCTTCTGAAATAAGTTTAGTTTTTCCAGAAATAAGTTTAGTTTTTCCATTCTTGAATTCTAACACGGTGGCAGCACTGGTTTCTTAAACTAATCCAGTGATATATATTCCTCTTTTAATGTTTTAGAATTTATGTATGTGCTTTCATCTAAAGATTTTATTACATTCCTATATGTTTCATGGGGTGGAAGTAGAATAGAATTTGTATTTGTGTAAGCTGAGCTCCTGTCTCTGTCCAAGGTAAAGTTAGGGTGTTTGTGAATGAAGACTACTTCACGTTGGTGTGTTCCATTTTTGTTTTTGTAAAATAGAATAAATAGTTGGCTGCACTGTTCAGCTGACACCAAACTGACTAGCTGATCTGGCATGCTTGGTGAAGACCATTATTTTCTTAAATGAAAAGTGATCAAGTAAGCGAATTGTCACTGAACAGATCTCACTAATGTGGTGGGCTCCTCCCTTCCTCCCTTGTTTTCACAGAGGCTGCTGAGGAGTGGTTAACCCACAGCTTAAGAAGCGCAAGAAATTCATCTGATCATGGCTCTTCAGGAGGTAGTGCACATCCTGAATACATTGCTTTTTTCCTGATTCCTGTCTTCTTCTTGATGGGGCTTCTGGGAGTTTTGATCTGCCATGTGCTAAAGAAAAAGGGGTATCGCTGTAGAACAGAAGCTGAGCAAGAGGAGGAGAAGAAGCTCCAAGAAAAGATAGGTAGGTGAGAACAATCTTCAAAATACTTTGGTACTAAGGTGGGGATGTAGAAACGGTAATAATGTATTCCAGGGGTGCCCAAAATTTTTGGGCTGTGGGCCAGTCACGTTGTTCAGGAGGCCATTCACTATAGCCAATAGGCTGGATCCTGCCCCTGACACCAATTCATCCGACCTGCGAAGCCCTTGTTGCTCCCGGAAGCGGAAGCAAAATACGCCCACACGGGTGTATTTTACTTCTGCTTCTGGGAGCAATGAGGGCATCATGGGCTGGATTAATTGGCATTGGGGGCCAGATCCGGCCCACAGGCTGTAGTTTGGAAACTCCTGATGTATTTGTTACCCACTTTGCTTGAGTGTCTGTTTCAGATAGTGCTACTTAATTGCTGCTTCCCTTGGATCCAGGGAGCTTTCAGCTCCAAAGACAACAGTTGCAGGAAAGATTTAATTCAACTTGTTTGTTCTTTTTAGGATTCTGGACACAGGAGCAGTCCCCACAATCCTTTTATCCCTGGTTAATTTTATGGGCAGTGATGGTGGGGTTGAGATGGTTGTGATGGAAGTACAATTCATGTGGTCATGGAGGCGGAAGAGGTCATGCCACACGGACTGGCTGTGAAGGCGCATCTTGTCAATATCCTCAAGGTTGTTGCAGTCCATTGCAGTCCTGGTGTTAAATCCTGCATGTCTCATTTCATATGTGCCGCAGGAGATGGCTCCGTGATCATAGTGTGTGGGCCACTTCATGGCAAGCTGGGATCCACCTTAAACAAATTCACACCAATGGCACTTTTCCTGAAAACATTATCAGGAGTGTGTGTGTGTGTGTGTGTATGTATATGTATATACACACACGCACACACACACACACACTTGGACATGAATTGCAGCCACCACTGCCGACAGTGGAGGTAATAATCTGTTGGACACTGTATCTGTCTGTGATAAGGATAGTATCATGGCCACAATCTAAAATATGTCCCTGACAGAGATGATACTCCTGATCCTTAACATGATATTTTAAAACAGCAGCAAATTGCTGGTTCATGGTCTCCCCTTTCTAACCTTTCTAACCTTTCCCTTCCAAAGTACATTTTCCCTGCTTGGTTAAAACTGGTTTATTATAACCAGTTTGCTTAATATATTATGTTTCTAGAATTCTGTTATAATCCCTTTTTAAAGTATTTTCTGACTTTCTTTTGTTTCCGTTTTCAGAGTTGAATGAAAATACAAATGATAATGGTGACACTGTGGGACAAATTGTTGACTACATTATGAAAAATGAAGGTATATATTTTAAAGTAGGCATATAGCTTTGGATGCAAGACTGTTTAAGCTTGAAGGTTTTAAAAAATTTTTTAAGTCCTTTAATTTATATCTTTCAGTGCATGGCATTGTACATTCCTGTAGTTGAGATCAGAAGTCTGTTTCCTGCAAACTCATTGTATTCCTACAAAGTTTGCATATTTACAGGCAGTGTGAGCTCCCATGAGAAAACAGAAGATATACGTTCTATACACCAATATAAGACTTCTCTTTTAGATATTCCATGGACTATCAAGTGATAAATAAATACTACTAATAACAATCACATGCCTTCAAATCAATTTTGACTTATGGTGATCCTTTCCAGGTTTTCTAGGTAGCGAATGCACAAAAGTGGTTGGCCATTTCTTTTCATACCTGTTAAATATCCCGTATTGGCCGGGATTTTCTGTTTTTCTGTGCTCGTTCCTCCCCTTTCTCGCCACCATCCCATATTTGAATGGCGGGGAAAGGACTTACTGTGCATGCATGGCCATGTTGCGCATGCACAAATGGGTTACTGCACATGCACGGCCATGGTGTGCATGCAAAAATGGGTTACTGTTTATGCACTGCCATGGTGTGCATGCGCAAATGGGTTACTGAGCATGCACGTCCACGCATGCGCAGTAATTTCCCATATTTTGCAGAGATGCGCTTGACGGGTATGTTTCTTTTCTCTGGGGGAATACTAGGACTGTACAGCTTGCCCAAGCCTACATAGACTGGCTCTTCTCCCAGGAGGCACAGTGGGTGCATGCAACATGTAATCAGTATTCTGAAAAGTGTAGCACACATATGTGATGTGGGGGACCATGCTGGCCGTACCATCTCCATGTCAGCTTTTAGCACATGAAAACAAGTCTGAAGATGGGGAGGCTTTGCATATGAACCAGAACATGAAAAAATGGTCTTCTACAGGGATATAACATCATATCCCTTTCAGACTGTCACTTTTGAACTTTTAAAGCAGGGGTTCCCAACCTAGGGCCCATGGACCAGACCCAGCCCATGGCACCATTTCATGTGTCCTACACCGATGGCAACACATGTGGAAGTGGATGCGTTTACATCAACCATAAATGCGCCTGCTTCCACTTTTGGTGTGTGTTGTCTGGCATGCTCAGCTGTCTGGGGGCATGGTCAGGCCTGTGGAGAAAAAAGGTTGGGAACCCCCATTTTAAAGTGATAGTGGACAGTGGATGACCTAATGCAGTGATGGCAAACCTTGGCAATCCAGTTGTTCTTGAACTTCAATTCCCAGAAGCCCTGATCAGTAGGAGTGCTGACTTGGGCTTCTGGTAATTGAAGTTCAAGAACACCTGGCGTGCCAAGGTTCGCCATAATGGGCTTAATGCATTCTCCTTGTCATGGGTAAGCACTGTGAACTTGTGAATTTGCTTTGATGGCTTTGGCTAGCACAGGATTTATACTTCAGATTTTTGTACCATTTGAAACCCATCCTCTTTATGTCTTTCGCTACATGAAGTATATCTTACTGGTGGAACTTGTTTCCAAGGAGGACCATACAGGATTGCATCCCAATAAACATTTTCCCCAATGATTCAAACAGCTTTTTGGCAGGAACAAATTATTTTTGTTTGTTGCTCCTTTTCCTGTTACTGGTTAAATTTGCGTAATACAGGGAACCTCATACAACAATTGCCCCGCATAGCAACGAAATTGCATAACAATTAGGTTTTGGGGGGGGAAATGGTGTCCCGCATAACAATTTTCCCTATGGAAAAAAAATTGTACAGCAATTTTTCAATGGGAAAAACCACTTAGCAAAAAATAATAATAATCGTTGTACGATGCATCCCATAGGGAAAATCGCTATATGATGCATGTATCGTATAGCAATTGTTTCGTACAACAACGAGCCCCGTGGAATGGATTCAAATTGTTGTATGAAGTACCACTGTACTTAAATTAAACAAACTGTGAAGAGAGAATGATATCCCCAAATTTAAAACAATCTTTGTAATTCTTACAGCTAATGCTGATGTACTGAAGGCCATGGTGGCTGATAACTCTTTCTATGATCCTAACAGGTAAAACTTTTTCTCTTATCAACCTACTTGAAATAATATGGCTAATGCAATTCTGCAGTTAACCAAAGAACTACATGTGCTAATTATTTCTCAACTGTTATAAGGTGAAGTTTGTGAAAATTTTCTAGGATTTTCCAGTGAGATGTCAAAGTGACATTTATGAATCTGTTTGAAAAAGCTGACTAATTTGATTTGAATGCCTCATTAAACTGAAAATATATGGTTTTACAAAAATCATATGTATTCAAGTGTGTTTATAAGGAATCACACCATCAATGTGATTAATACCTGGAAAAGCAATGTAAGCAAAAACAAAAAACCAGCACCCTTCCCAAAGGAATTTGGTATCTGAGGTTTTGAAGAGGGGAAGATGAGTGGGGAGGAAATGAAATGAAAGATAGTGTTAAGGGTAGTGGGAGGAATAAACTTGGATCCAGTTATATATACAGTGGAACCTCATACAACAATCGCCCCGTATAGCAAGGAAATCGCATAATAATTAGGTTTTGGGGGGAAATGGTGTTCTGCATAACAATTCTCCCTATGGAAAAAACTGTACAACAATTTTTCAGTGGGAAAAACCACTTAGTGAAAAAAAATTGTTGTACGATGCATCCCATAGGGAAAATCGCTATACGATGCATGCATCGTATAGCAATTGTTTTGTACAACAACGAGCCCTGTGGAACGGATTAAAATCATTGTATGAGGTACCACTGTACTTGGATTTAGGGGTGAATAAATGGGTCATTTCAAGTAGTGGAACTGCACTGGAAGTACATTGATTCTTATATGAAGCTTGTCTCCAGAAGCAAATTATTGACGGTGAGGATTAGCTAACCCACTCACTTCCCATTTCCCTATTGCTGATGTTTTAGAATGTGTTTTATTATTATTATATGCATTTACTCTGTTTTTCTGTTCTATAAAAGGTTATGAATAAACATTTAAATGAATGAAAATGCATGGGGTTGCATAAGCATGTGAAAGGAAGACAATATTGCCAAGTGAATTATTCTGTTCACTGGCATTAAGATCTCTCATATTTTGATTGCAAAGGAAGAAACTTGGCTTCTTGTGAAGAAAAATAATGCATTGCTGTTCCTGTTAGAAAATAATGATCATTGTTGTTGTTGTTGTTGTTCAGTCACACAGTTGATTCTGACCCTTTGAGACCCTATGGACCATTGTCCTCCAGGCACCTCTGTTCTCCACCATCCTCCTCAACCTGTCCAGCTCTGTGCCCATTGCATCTATAATATCATCTAGCCATCTCATCTTCAGCCGCCCCCTTCTTTTGCCCTCTACCTTTCCCAGCATCAAGGCTTTCTCAAGTGAATCCTCTCTTCTCATTTGATGTCCAAAGTTCTTCAGCTTCATCTTTACTATTTGACCTTCTAAGGAGCAGTCAGGGTTGATATCTTCTAAGATCGACCTATTTGTTCTCCTCGCTGTCCAGGGGACTCTCAAAACTCTCCTCCAATACCACATTTCAAAGGCGTCTATTCTTCTGCGCTCAGCTTTCATAATGGTCCAGCTCTCACAACCATACATTACCACTGGGAATACCATTGCTTTGACTATACGAATTTTTATTTGCAATGTGATGTCTCTACTTTTCACTATGTTCCCCAGGTTTCTCATAGCTTGTCTCCCAAGAATCAGTCGCCTTTTTATTTCATGATAATTGATGTACTCTTAGTTTCTTCATAAGAAGTTAACCCAAATGCTTTGTACAAAGGTGAAAAATATAGATTAATCATATGCTCCAAGGAATGTTCCCTAGGTATAACGGATAGGAATAAGCAAAAACAGAGATATTTCTTTCATTATGTACTGTTTTTCTGCCATTTATGTTTTCATTGTTTTCTTTATCCCAAATAATAGCCCTACTAGTCCAGGTGGCCCTAATGACCCTGAGAGTCCAACAAGTCCAGTTTCTCCTTCCTCGCCTGGAGATTCTCAGCTAAAGCATACCTGTCGGGGCCGTCATCTGCATACAGTTGGTGGAATTGCAGGGACAGGTGCTTGCACGCGCTGCAGTCAGAAGAGGTGGCATCTTTTCAGCCCAAATAAAAAATCTAAAGACGCAAGAAGATTCAGGCGTGGAGAAGTCACAGTGCTCTCTGTGGGAAGGTGCGCCCATCTAATATCATTTTACTGGCCAATTATTATGTGCTACTTTTATTCTTGTTTCAAAAGTCAAGCTGTATGTAAAGATCGTGTAGTTGGGATGGTACAGTCAGGTCACAAAGTCTGATGCCTAAACATTCCCCTCAAGAGTCCTATAGAACTTTATAGACCTGGGGCAGGGGAGAGAATCAGAAACCTGTGTTGTCACAGCTGGCATCTATCCCAATAAAGGGTTAATTCCAGAATGAAATCAGACAACCATTTCCAATTATACAATCATAAAAAAAATTCACCTGGGTATCAAGATAATAAGTCTTTTCATTGTTTCAATGTTTCCAGGCAATGTCAGCTTGTCTATTTCTACGAGCTTTATCTACGTTGCTTCAATGTTCCATATGCATAAAATAAAATCCCAAATGTTGAACACTTCCCAAAGTTTTACAGCTATGGAAAACTATAGATGTAAATACTTAAATGGAAATCCATTCTTGTAACTTGTAAAAAGCAGCAGATGTGATTGCCTCCCAAAATTCTTATAGTAGACCCTCGATTAACGACAAAGCTTGGTTCCATGAGTAGCGTCGTTAATCGTGAATTGTCGTTAATCGCGAGTTCCCGCACAACGATGCTAAAAAAGCGGCTTCCTATGGGAAAACCTTGATTAACGACGTTTTTGCACAATGACGCTAAAAAAGCAGTTTCCTATGGGAAAGCCTTGATTAAAGACGTTTCCTCATAACAACGCTAAAAACGTCGTTGTGCGAATGGTGACTTTGCCGCTAACAACGTGTCACTAATTGAAAATGTCGTTAGGCGGGGTCCACTGTACTACTATGAATAGCTGAAAGTAAAAATACATTTGAAAGCAAAACTTAAGTTGTATGCAGAACTTAAATCATGTTAAAATCATGTTTCAGAATTGCAGGAGCATACAGCCTAAAAATGCACATTGAAAAAAGCAGAAATACATCTCTTAAAAATATCAGAGTTATTAAAAGTAAGAATATATTTCAAAAATTACTTTCTTAGCCTTTAATAATTTTATAAGGACACAACAGAAAAAACTTCTAAGTGCTTACCAGCTAAGCCAGTTTGAATCTATGGAGGAAAATCCATGTGGTTCTTGTCTGTTCTGCTGTGGCTACATGATGCCTGATGCTCCTTCGTATTTGTGTAATCGGTATATGGTATTTGTCATGGCAGCATGTGAAGCTGTACTGTGTTACCCACATGTGTCTCTTGCTTCCCTATATATATTTCTTGCAAATACAGTGGAACCTCATACAACAATCACCCTGTATAGCAACAAAATCGCATAACAATTAGTTTTTTTGAGGGAAAGGCATCCCACATAACAATTTTCCCTATGGAAAAAATCGTACAACAATTTTTCAATGGGAAAACCCGCTTAGTGAAAAAAAATGTTGCACGATGCATCCCATAGGGAAAATCGCTATACTATGCATGCATCATATAGCAGTTTTATTGTACAACAACGAGCCCTGTGGAACGGATTAAAATCGTCGTATGAGGTACCACTTTTACATTTCCCTTGAACTGTTGACAATTCGCTTTTTGCCATTATAGTAACTAGCCAAAGCCTATACACAGTAGAAAAATGGAAACTTCTCTTGCCTTTACTGGGTTGGCAGAATACAGCTCCCTTAAAGTACGGGGTAACCAAATAAGAAACATAACAGATAAGAACTCTTGTCATGACTATTATGTCCCAACATCTGTGGGAATAGTAAGATTCTTGGATCCTATTTTACCAAGTAACCAAAATACTATGGACCTAAATGGCTGGTGAACTAACTTGCTACTTTACTCAATCTGCACTTTAGGACTATAGGCATTTCCCCCTCAATTGTTTTGCCCCCCCCCCAAATGTTATATGTTTCTTATCATTCGTCTGCATGTTCAACTATCAGTCATGAATGCATGAATGAGATTCTTTTCCAAGGCAATACAGTTGTACCTTGTTTCCATTCTTGGATGGAGGCCTGGCTAATTATTTCACAGTGACTTTTACTAAACTGCTGTTCAAACCTTGTTTTAAAAGGTACCTGTATAAATAAAAGGTATTGTGATTCCTACATTTATTGTCACTTTTCAGCCATTGGTAGTTCTAGGGAACAAAATATTTCACTTGTCTTGGCTGTGTGATTTGGTTTCTAAATTAAAATTATCTTCTTGGATTATATTTCTTTAGCACCAGTACTTGTCACTTCATAAAACAGTGTGAAAAAAGAAGAAATTAAAGGAAACATTTAAGCATCCCTGAATTAGGGATGTTCCTTTTGAACATCAGTAGCCAACATCTTTGCTGTGGGGCTGTGGTGGCTCAGTGGTTAAGAAGCTCATCTTGTTAGCCGGAAGGCTGGCAAGTCAGCAGTTCGAGACCTGGGTACTACATGACAGATTGAGTGTCTGTCTCTGTCCCAGCTCTTGGGGACATGAAAGGAGCCTCATTTGGGCATTCCTTGAGCAGAGTTTCTTCCGCAAAAATCCTTTCAACCTATAATAATTTCTGATATGAAGTTATTATTATTATTATATCTTTGCTGTAGGGCCTAGACCCATGGTTCCCAATGTAGGGTACATGCTTCACAGTGGCAATTTGATTTTAAAGGGGAGCAATTTGAGAACGAGTTATTAACAGTTAATGGCCTTTTAGGCTTTCTCTACGTGAATAGGAGTTCACTTTTTGAATAATAAGAATTATATGTCACAGGGGGTGGCGGGTGGAAATTAGGATTTTAGAGACACTTAGGTGGGGTACGCACAAAAAAAGTTTGGGAACCACTGGCCTAGACTTTCCTAGACCCTCCAACGCCTCCTATTGTCTGTAGTATTATTAAGGGTGAGTGGTTGAACAAATTGTCCACGATCTTCTTGGATTATATGTCTTTCAAGAGGATGAGTATTTTTGTAACCTTAGTATCTGATCATTTTTAGTTTTCATAAAGTATGTCTTATCTGTGTGTAATTATGTGACAGGGAGGACGGAGGAGTGCATTTTCCTGTAAAACGTGGCTCTCTAAAATTATTCATGTATCTTTCTCTCTCCCCCAGATTTAGAGTTACAAAGGTTGAACACAAGTCTAATTCAAAGGAACGTAAAAATCTAGTCTCTGTCAGTGGCGAAGAAAGTGTCAATAGTGAAATGCCAGCTACACCAATTAAAGAAAGCTCTAAACAGGTGATAGTTACGCCTGTTGTGCGTTTTACTCCTACCGCAGAAGGGCAGAAAACAAGATCTGGTTCTGAGCAACAGTCAGGCAGAGAAAGTTGTGAAGACACAAAGTGAGGTCAGTATAATCCGTGGCTGGAAACCTTCATATTGTGTTAGTCACCTCTTAAGGATTGCATGCCTGAAAAATGTATGTTCCCATAGTTCAAAGGGGGCTTGGTCAGAGCAACACTTTGAAATATTGTTATTTATTTTCTTAAAACACTATCCCATGGTATCTTGTTTCCTCAGACACCCCTCCTCATATCCTCTTGACTGTACAGCCATTTACTTTTCATCAATAGCAGTAGGAGCAGCAGTAGCTGCTCAGAGACAGGAATTGCAAAACTTTGGGGAGCAGATATCTTAGTGTCCCCTGGAATACCCTCTGCATTTAGATTGCAGGAGACATGAAGAAAACACTTTGGTAGGAGTTGGCATGAGTAGTAGATAGGCTAAGACAGTGTTGGCGAACCTTGGCACTCCAGCTGATCTTGAACTTCAATTCCCACAAGCCCTGATCAGCAGGAGGAGTGCTGACTTGGGCTTTTGGTAATTGAAGTCCAAGAACATCTGGAGTGCCAAGGTTTGCCATCATGGAGCTAATTGATACCTGAAGATCTTCATCCAGCCAAATTTCTCTAATGTGGGCCAAGTCAATTGCCTCATCCAGCATGGCTGCTGTTTTTCCTTCCACTGACCTGACATTTTGGGACTGCTATTAAGGCCTATCCGGGTTATTTAAAGGTGTGTGTGTGTGAGAATCTGTATTGAGCTCTAGAAAATGCACATGTTTTTCATTATAACTCCTTTAAATCAGGAATGGGCACTTGATTGCATTCCAGATGTTGGTGACTTTCAACTCTCATGATTGCTTGTCACTACCTTTGCTTTATAAGGCTGATATTGGAAGGCTGCAGATATCCTGCTTTTGGTTTAAAGACACATGGTTGTCACATTTCTTCCAGAATTAAATTACATAACACAAAGAACATTTCTTGTACTTTAATTAACTTTTAAAAGCTGTTTTGTATAATTTTCTTTATCTCTAGGAGTTTTAACGTTGTGTATGTAGACAATGTCCCTTGAATAGATTCACATTAAATTTCAGAATTGTTTTATCTAAGTTATCGAATGAGCTTAAATTGTAATGCTAGAGAGAAATTGGTGACCATTGGAAACTGGCAGCTTGTTCTTTTATTAATGCATACTTCTGTTTCTCTTCCTTTACAGATGGAGGCTTTTAGGGGGAAAATGTAATTGGAAACATTCAAAATTGAGACAATAATGTCTTTTCAAATAGGCATTTGTAAATGCACTATTGTTGAGCATTGCTATGTGACTGACTATATGCAGGGCTTGATCCCAGGTAATTAACATTTTTTAATAACAAGATGTGATGATATTTTAGTAATTTGAAAGTGACTGGATTACACGGCCAGAAATTTTATATGTAAATTATTGTGTTTTTACTCTTAATAAAGTAGAACTTAAAGAAACAAAGCTCAGTTTGCCAAAATACATCTGCTATTGGGTTGAATGCAAACGTGTCGTCCAGTTCAGAGGACTAAAGTCTTTTTTTTTTCATTTCTGAAAACAACATTGGATGGGACCAAAATTTTGAGCCACATTGTGGACTTAATTAGGGGTCAGAACAGTAATGATTCCTAAATTAAGCACTACTTAATTATATTTTCTGAGGATACTTTCCATAATTACTAGTTTTATGCTCAAAGCAGTCTTTGAGATCTCTAGCAAGCAATAGTGTTTGCATGTTGAATTCATGCACATATATATAAGCATGTGTATCCGTGCCTAAACTCAGTCAACTGATGAGATTTCATAGTTTATGTGTCTTACACACCCATAGAGTAGAGGAAGATGCTTTGAGATTTAGACTTTAACACAGAAACTGTGAAAGTCTAAATCTCAAAGCATCTTCCTCTACTCTATGGATGTGTAAATAAAATTACCATTGAATTGATTTGTTTCTTTGTGATCTTAAATTGTTACTATTTTGGCCTCTGTTGTTTTGCTTCTTCAAACAAAAATGTAAAGTCAGACTTCATTTTGAGTTCTTTAAAGTAATGCTATCGCTGCAATTTTAAAAGTTAAATTCAGGAAGGGACCTCAAGAACTCTGTAGCAAACACTGTGATAGCATGTTTGCATTAACTGGGAAAATACCAACCTTGTTACAGGCAAGGTGAAAAAGGAATTCTTCTGCGATAGATTTTCAGTCTGCATGTGACAATATGTAAGATACCCAGAAAAGTTGTTTGAGGTTAGGATATATGAAACCATAACTTGAAACTGAGCGAAAGAAGAAATTCAGTAAAGAGAATTTGATTCTTGAGGAACAGTTTCCCCCCACCTTTCTGTGTTTTGAATTTAGTTGAAATGGACCACTAAGAGCCCTGGTGGTGCAGTGGTTAAACTGCTGTACTGCAGCCAAAATGTTGTGAGTTTGATCCTGATGGGGTTAAAGGTTGACTCAGCCTTCTATCCTTCTGAGGTCAGTAAAATGAGTACCCAGCATGTTGGGGGCAAAATGCTAATTAACTTGTGAACCGCCCAGAGAGTACAATAAGTGCTATAGGGCAGTATATAAGTGTAATATCAAACTATTGCTATACTGACATATGCAAAGAGTGCTAAAAATGTATTCAGATTTTAAGAAAAAACTATATTAAAACTAATACTCAATCTATACTATAATACTCAATCCATACTGATAACAAAAGATGATCAGAAGTCATGTTTGACTTCTGTAATTACAAGAGGTGCTCAAAGTGGTTGCAATCAGCGTCCAGACACTTCTGATTATGGTGAATTACTGCTTGAGTAATGTTGACCAAAGCGTCTACTTGTATTACTGTGCATGCTGTGAACTACTGCCAGGGTAGATGGTTTTCTACAGTACACCACATCCTTTAAGGTCCTCCCAGAGGTAGAAGTTAAGGGTTGTTAAGTCAGGAGAATGTGGGGGAAACTCAACCACACCTCTTCAAAATGGTCTTGCATTCATTGAACGACAACCGTGCTTCCACCATTTTCTTTGCCTGTTCTGCCTGTTGCATGGTGACATTAGCATTAATTCTTTTGCGTGATGTCATACTACAAATTGCTACTGTAATTCAACTTTGACAAGTCAGATATAGATAAAAATATCTTAAAATGTGTATATATTTTTAGCAGCCTCTATACATACGAAATTTAGATTTGATGTAGTAGAATGGAAACATGGCTATAGTAAAAGGTGCAAGAATGAACATTTAAAGCAAAACATACTTTAAAAATGCTGCATTTGGTCTATCTTTCTATTTTTTTAAAAAAAATGATAGGGAAAACACTAAACTTGCAGTGTTTTTCTTGTAATGGAAGTTGTGTGGGCTTTGAAGAACTGAAGTTTTATTGGAATATCAATAATTATCACTCACAATTTATTGCTTCAGAATAAAAAGATAGGGTAAAATGTACTCTAAACAATATTTCAAGTAATTGTACAGTTGGATTAGAAACATGTCTTCATTCCTAGACATCTACATTTCACTAAGGCTAAGTTGTACAGCAAGGTGGGGTATTGATAGGCACTCTTTGGAAAAATTATGTTTTTCTCTTTCCACCATGATGGTTAATGGGAGGAGATGTGAATGAGTGAAACAATTTGCCTAGTCTAGAGAGCAAGTAAGCCATTGTCCTGGTCCAAATTGGCTTTCTATTTCACTGTGATTTAGTGGCGATTTTATGGTGTTTTTATATTGGTTCGGAACCTCGTCCCACATTAAAGTTCCATTGGAATATTATGGGGCAGATGTGGCACAGTGTAACATCTCTAGCCACGCATCTTCCCTTTCAAAATAGCCCAGTCCATTTCATGTCCTCTCTCACTTGGCGTTCTGTGCTGTCTAACAGTCAGCCAGGATTTTGAGGACACTAACCCATGCTTAGTCTTAATTGAACTATTTGGAGAAGTTCCTGCTTAGAGTATTTGTGAAGTATGTTTATATACTTTGAGAAATCTTGGATTTCTTCAAGTCTCATAATACCTCTTTTCTTTGGTTAGTGAGTGCCATTTTGACTACATAAAGATCTGTATTTACCTCTAAACTTTGGAAATAGAGGGAATGACCAATTAATTACACTAAAATCTGTTGATTTAAACAGGACTTAGGCCCTGATCTTACTCATGCCGTGTTAAGTTCACATAAGAAGGCGTTAAAAATATTGCCATAATTTCTACAGTTTTGAATAGAGTTGACATAGATAAGGGCAGCTGGGAGAAGCTTTTTCAGAATTTAAAGCGTTACGCCTGCAACATAGGCTGCTATTTAATGAAGAATATTTTATACTGCTGTTATGCTTCTACAGAGTGTTAATGGGTAGAAAAGATAGAACCTCTATTCTAGAGGCTCATTTCTCTGTGGAAACAAGAGATGGTTCTTCACGCAATCGTGCTTGTACAAAGAGAGACATCACTAGAAGAACTCCTACATTTAGCATCTGATTTTCCCAGCATTTCTTCAAGAGAGTAGTTTAAGGCACCTCCAAATTTACTGTTTGCTATTCCAGACCGGACTGCTTTGAGCAGCTGTTCGTTTATGGAATCTTCATGCACAAATTAATGTATATACCATCTTCTACTGTTGTCCGAACACTATGAATTATGGCAGCGGTGAGAAAGCAAGTGTCTCATGGCCTTCTTATAACACAAGATACTGTGTCAACATGATTATCTGATACACGGGTGGTTACAAGAAAGTTACTTTTATATGTATGTGCATTAAATGTACTTTAACAATATGGTTGGTATAAATATTTTGTACTTCTTGAACAATAAAAAGTGTGATGATGTTTTAAAGTTGTCTCATGCTGCTTTCTTTCAAGGCAAATGTCATTTTTTAAACTAGAAAATGCTAGCAGAAATAAGACCAAACCAAGTGTTGGGATGTGGCTGCGTTGAAAAGCTGAATCAGAATGTTTCGGCTTTGCTGCAGTTTGATTCTGACAGCCTTTATTAGATCTGAAATAATAATCAGTGCTCTCACTGGGCTTGACACGTCATCTTCCACACCACTAATTCAACAAATGACCAAATTCAAGCACTTTTTACCACCACCACCACCTGAACCCTTGAAGAGACATCAAGAGTCAGTCAGTCTTTGCTTGGGGCAGACGACTCCGTTTCTCTCTTTGTGTGCTCCCTTCCTCCAACCTCAGTTGGCCTCCATACCTGGCAGCTCCTCTTTTATACAAGTGCTTTACACCCCACTTACGTCTTCCTTTTCCTCCTGACAATCCACTCCCATGCTCAGGGCCGCTAACAGGGCAGTACTACCAGTACTGCCATATAGGGCCCGGAGCTGACAGGGGCCCTGCTGCCGCCGGCCATAACTGTGACATTACTATGTGTGTGGGGTGGGGGTGGGGCAATAGGATTGCTCAGTATGGGGCCAAGAAATTTCTGATGGCGGCCCTGCCCGTGCTTAATGAACACTGCTCCACTCCCTTTCACATTTACTCCCTCAGACAGAAACTTGCACGTATGCTATCCAGACATACACTTGGTACGCGCAGGCAAGCAAGAATTGGGTCAGTTGCCTCCCCACAGTGATAAAAGGTGGCAAAGACACTACACTTTGTGCTTCCTCTCCCTCCACTTTTTGCCCCTTTCCTCACTCACATACAGGACACAGCCCACTTTCTTTAGTTGCTCTCATTTCTTGCGTTCCCTTTTCCCCATGGTACTTTCCCTCTTCATGCTTCTTCTGCTTCCTCTTCCCCTCTATAGATACGCCCTCCATACTGGTATGGGGAGTCAAAGCCCTTTTGAATTGTCCCAACCAGAAAATGGCAGAAAGCCCTCAAGCGGGATAGAGAAAAGGCTGCTTTGTAAGTGCCAAGTGCAGAATAACACCCACACTGCAAATCCGATCTAAAGTAAGGGACTTAGTTGGGCCGGGGTGAGGTTACACAGAAAGACCCTCCCCAAAGACAATGGTATTTTTGAATCACAATTGGGCGTACCCTGGTAACGGGAACCTTGTGTTGTCAGCTAATCTTTCTTACGCTGGGTCAGGCGAAAGGAACTGCAGAATGATCTCACCAAAAGGTGCCTTCATTTTGGCAGTTTCATGTCTGGCCTAGACACAGAAGAAGAAGATGTTGGGCAGGAGGTCCATGTAACAGCAGGACCTCCATCTTGTCATGGTTCAGTTTCAACAGATTTTTCCTTTGCCCCTTCCATTATTGAGGCCAAGCGCCCCTTCTGGCGCCAGACTACATCCGCTGCAGAAGATGAAATAGAACTGCGTTTAATATAGAGGTACAGTAAAACCCCAACTTACATATGCCTCGAGTTACATAAAATTCGACTTACATTTAGTGCTAAAACCACGTCCTGATTTACACGATTTCCTATGGGTTTGCTTCGAGTTACATAAAGATTCTTTTTCCTATGGGTTTGCTTTGAGTTATGTAAAAATTCATTTCCCTATGTGTTTCTTCGATTTACATAAAAAATTCATTTTTTCTATGGGTTTGCTTCAAGTTACGTAAAAAGATATTTTTCTCTATGGGTTTGTTTCGAGTTACATAAAAAACCGATTTAAGAAAAAGCCTACAGAACGGATTTTTTTCATAAGTAGGGGTTTTACTGTATGTCGTAAATTACATACATTACAGTATTTGATAGAGAGCAATGGGTTTGGAATATGAATGAATTAATTTCATATTTATTAGCAGCTAGATTATTAATGGCAAGAAGTTTTAAAAATATGCATTTTAATTATTGGAATTTTAGAATATAGCTATTAATCAAAAATTAATGTAATGTCAAAGTAAAGAAGGGTTGATAAGAATATTTTTATAGATGTTTGGGAACATTGATTGTATCTCAATGGTCTTATTTGTGAGATCATGTTTTTTTAATAGTATTAATCTTTTAAGGCATGAATTATATTAAAAATATATTTTTAAAAAACATTCATTTTATAAGCAGAACAAATTCCAAGGAAATTAGTTATGGCCTGTTATACTTTTACCCATCCTAAACACTTTTACCCTGTGATGGCAAACCTTGGCAATCCAGATGTTCTTGGACTTCAATTCCCAGAAACCCAAGCTCCCGAGAATCCACACGAATGGGTTTGCTGCGATTCATCCGGCCCACGCCGCCCTCGTCGCTCCTGGAAGCGGAAGTAAAATGCGCCCGTATGGGTGTGTTTTACTTCCGCTTCTGGGAGTGACAAGGGTGGCGCGGGCCGGATGAATCACAGCAAACCCATTCGTGTGGATTCACGGGAGCTTGGGCTTCTGAGAATTGAAGTCCAAGAACATCTGGAGTGCCATTTAGCTTGGAACACAACATAGAATACAGTACTATCTTGGCATAGATTTGATATTAAAAATAAATTCCACAAAAAAAGCAAGAAGAGCTTGTGGGATTTCCTCTCTTTTTCTGACCTATAGGCCAGAGAGTCCCGCAGGAATTGCACTGCTTGTTTACTGCTTTCTCTATGATTCACATTAAAAGTCTGATCTTTGGCAATCTGTTACATACGCATTTCATAGTTTACCCTGTGTCACTTTTCCTCTTTGAAACCGAATCATGTCACATCTACAATTGACTAATGATCACTATACTGTATTTCTGAGTAGTTGTACCATTTTTACATCTGTTTGCTACTGGATCGCTTACATTTAAATTACATTAGAAGCTTAAATTTCATCATGATCACGCTATGTTGCTATTGCTTCCTGCCAATCTTAAATCTTGACTGTTCCTGTACCCCTCCACCTGCTGTCTGAAAGTTTAAAATCAAAGTTATTTTCTCAAAAACATATCATAGCTTCTGTTTTCAAGTTCAGAGGTTTCTACAAGTTCTATAGTCAAAAAGGTACACCAAGAACATGTTTTTGCACATGTAGTGAACAGCAGAACCCCTAAAATACTGGGAATCTTTAGAGCTTACAAGCTATAGTGGAAGAGCTAGTATGTCAGTCTTATTTTAAAACAAACTAATTCATTGCTGTTAATCTTTAATCACAAAAACTAATTATGTTATTTGTCACCAGAGCTTGGAATAAATAAGTTATTTTTAATTAATTAGGCTACTATTTTCACTCTTGCCCTAATTTTGGCCAAACCAAAATGGTGGTTTAATTCAATTAAGTCCTAATGAATTTAGAATGCAAGGTTAAATGTTGAAGTGTAATACTTATAATTAAGAATTTATCCTTGATTTATTGACTGATCTTCATAGCCACTTATTGTTGTACTGGTTCAGTGTAATCTTAATGAAATAGATATCATTCCTTATCATACTTTTCAGTTCAAATAAACCACATAAGCATTGATAGAAAGAGATAGATTGAAGGGAAGAGAATTGATTGTATCCAACCTGCAACATTTGTTGTAGGTTTTAGTGGTTAATTTTGAAAGCAATAGTATACTGCTTTTGCTAAGTGAACATAACGCATGGTATCTATTCATTACCTTAAGAGCAAGGTGATTGATTAACAGATATTTTGGTGCCAATACATAGTGTTGCTGGTAATCTTATTTCAGTAGGCTTTAGATAAATTTGAAATGTGGTGCCAGTTGTAAAAATTCATTAATCCTGCAGGGGGCTCTAAAGCACACCTGGAAAAATAAATATTTTGATTTTTGTGTTCTTCCAATTTTGAAATTTGTATGTAATATATTTCTTTTTGTAAATTAAAATCTTGTATTTCAATTACAACAAACAAATACTAACAAAGCAGGTTATAAATAGCACACTAGATTGTCTTGCTTTGTATCTATGCAGTCTTTAGTAATCTATAGGTTATTACAGTGGTACCTCGCTTAAAGAGCATAATGCATTCCACAGGATCGCTCTTTAAGTGAGTTGCTCTTTTAGCGAAACACTTGGAAAAAGTGCTGCTGCCGCCATTGTAAGTGACTGATTGTGACTTCTGGTGGGGGGATTGCAAACCCCAATTTAGTTGTTAAGCGAGTTTTTGGTTGTTTTTAGTTGTTAAGTGAGGCGACCATTCAGAGAAAATTCTGCTCTTTAAGTGAGTTAGTTTCTAAGCGAGGTGCTCTTTATGCGAGGTTTTACTGTACAGTAAACCCCCGGTTAGCGACGTTTCTTGGTTCCCAACGTCGCATCGCTAACCGGGAAACGTTAACCGGGAAGCAGAAACCTGCAGCAGACGAAGGGGTTTACCCCGGGGTTTCTGCTTGGAGCAGTGTCGGAAAAGGTCCATGGGGGTCGGAAACAGTTTGGATCGCCTCCCCCGAGCCTCCCAGGGGTGGTGGAGACCTGAAAATGGGTGGGTATCCCTCACCCTTGCCACCTCTGGGAGGCTGGAGGGAGGCGATCCATGCCTCTGCCCACCCCTGCGATGAGATCTTCTACCTTTCAAAGCTGGAAAATCACTATCAGTGGGGTCCCTGGTTCAGGCTCTCTGCCTCTCTAGCAGTGTGTAGGAGGCTTGGAGGACCTATTCGGCACTATTCCCACCTTCCTAGGTGCTCCCTGTGCCACGCAACAGCTGATAATAGGTGTGGCTGCTATTTTGAAGAAAAACAAAAACAAAAACAAAATGATGGCTGCAACTATTATCAGCTGTTGCGCGGCATAGGGAGCACCTAGGAAGGTGGGAATAGTGCAGAATAGGTCCTCCAAGCCTCCCACACACTGCTGGGGAGACAGAGAACCGGAAACAGGGACATCCTCATGACGGTGATTTTCCAGCTTGGAAGGTAGGAGATGAAACACAGTGCCTCGGATAACAATGCCAAATCATTAACCAAGAGATGACTTTTCACAAAAAAGTCGCATCGTAAACCGATAACGACGTTGACCGAACGCAACGTAAACCGGGGGTTTGCTGTATATCAAAAGGATATGGTCAGTTGTAATTGAAGCTTAAGTTCTGTGTTAAGTGGCTTTTAGTACTCCTTTCTTACCCTTACCTGGAGACACATTGCAGTTGAAAGTACAATGGTGTGGAAATTCCAAGGGACCTCTAGCCAATAGTTGGAGAATAAACCATTTCCAGTAGGATGTGTTGAGGAGTTCTCAAAATGTCACGTCTACATTTAATCTGGAGCAAAGGCATACCTGTCAAGTTTTTGATTTGGAAATAAGGGAAATTTCCCGGCAAATACGGGATACCTGACAGCTATGCTTATCCTGTGCTGCTCTCCAATAGTGGCAATAGGGCACTGCAGTCTAATTAATAAGGGATGATGGCGGGAAAGAGGGTAAAATAAGGGGTTTTCCCGGCCAATAAGGGATACTTGATAGCTATGAGCAAAGAGCTCACTCTTTCCCATCATTCCGTCCTGTTGTATTTCAGAAGCCAAATAGGCTGCACCATATTAAAAATTGGAGACCACCTGGTATCTGGAGGCAGCGGTAGAGAAGAATCCAGACTTGAAACTCAGCAGAACGGCTATCAGCCAGAATTGCCAGTACAATGTTCCATCACAAGTGCTTACAGAGCTCGTGTTATCTGGAGCCCCACTTTATCAGGGCTTCTAATTACAAGAGCTTTGTAAGTACACTTAGCAAAATGTGTTACAAGCGCCTCTGCAGACCTTTATGCTGAACACATGACTGTTTTAAAAACCATACAAAAGAGGAATTGCATGAGAGAGCTTTCCCATGTTGTGTTGTTATGTTTGCATTTAGAAATAATGACCTTTACTATGCTGTAAAACTGAACTTTTTCAACAGGAAACACACACACATAAACACACGAGTTGTAGAATTTCCAACCATGTTGAAAAGGAAAAATTTATTTATATTTGCAAAAGATCCTGATTTGCTTAGGCATTTCAAAGCAACAGCACTCCACAAGAAGGAGGTATTTTGGCAGTTGTCAGGCACCGTAGTGCTTCCACCAGCTCACTTCATCAATGGTGCATTTGTGGATAAGTACATGGTACAAACTACCACTTGGAAAAACTTGGCTGGGAGATTGTGGGAATTGTATGCCGAAAAATAACTCTTCCAACTTCGGAGAGAGACAAACCTTTGAGGTTACCACAGACAAGGCTTTCTAATGGAGTTTTTTTATGAATATGCTAGGACGGTGATGAGAAATCAAGTTATATCAGTGCATGTAGAAACCTGTCCTGTGTGTGCAAGCAAGTGTAATTTCAGGTTTCATGTTAATTTGCATTTATCCACATTAAAGACTAGAACACAAGAATGTCTTGCTTTCGTGCTGTTTTATACTTCCTATTGTATTTCTTGTGCTTACTAGCATGGAAACTGGCACTATTGCTTTTGGTAAGATGGTGCAGAAATTCAACCTGCATCACAATAGCCTTCATAAACTTGAAGCACTTAGTCTGGTGACTGAACAAAAACTTTGCAGTTGTTATGTACACAAACTGCCATTAAGAATCCACAGAAAAGAAGGAATGCAGTTTAAAGGGGCATATGTAATCTACGAACCTATATCTAGACCAGGGGTTCCCAATCTATGGCCTGCGGGCTGGCCCCAGCCCACGGCACCATTTCATGTAGCCGGTGCCACCGCTGCACCTGGAAGTGGATGTGTTTATGTCAGCCATAAAATGTGCCCATGAATGCGTAAATGCGCCCACGGCTGTCGTGAACATGGAAGTGGGCGCATTTATGACAGCTGTAAATGCGCCTGGTTCCACGGCATGTGGTCCAGCCCACTCAGCTGTCTGGGGTGTGGTCAGGCCCATGGAGGGCCGCCATCAGGGCAGTACTATCAGTACTGCCGTATAGGACCTGGCACTGACAGGTGACAGAGAAGAGAGAGAGTGTGGGCAATAGGATTGCTCAGTATGGGACCCAGAAATTTCTGGTGGTGGCCCTGGGCCTATGGCATAAAAAGGTTAGGAACCCCTGATCTAGATTGTTGGATTGGGGATGTGTGGCTAGTAGTACCATAGGAAAAATAAAAATAAAATAAAAATAATATATATATGAGGCTTAAGATAAGCAAAATATTCTCTAGTTTTGATTTTGGGGTGTCAATCAACAATTTTAATATAGAAGCCTCTCCCCCTACCACATTTAGCTAGGGAAAATATTTATTTTCCTCATTTTCAATGACATTATTCCCCCACTCCTTACCACCTCAATTATGACTGTTTTCCTCCTCCCAGATTTAATCATGCACTGAGGAGTGGATGAAATGACATCACATATAAAAACATGTATTCCGTCAGATATGGCTACATGGCAGTCACTGAGGTCAGCACAGATAAACAAGCAAACCTTTTTTTTTTGTCTGGAATGGAAAAAGTTGGAAAGGGAGGATTTTTGGCACTGCTGAAAACATCATTGAAAAAGTAGATTTGCATGATAGCCAGTTCAAACTGGCCGTTTTGTAGGTTTGCTTTGAGACAAGTGGAATGTTCTAAAGCCTGTAAGCCCTGGAGGATCAAGAAAATTCCTCTACAGCCTGAAAGTGTGGCAGAACAGCATATTGGCTTCTTTAAATTACTTTTTAGTTATTGTTATGAAAAAAGGTTTAGTGCTTTTATGAACTCAGGATGTCCTTGTTTTTCTCCAGTTGGAAGAGTATCTGTAAAAGGTAAAGGTAAAGGTTTCCCTTGCTCGAAAGCCAGTCGTATCCGACTCTAGGGTGCAGTGCTCATCTCTGTTTCTAAGCCGAAGAGCCAGCGCTGTCTGCTTCTGCAGACGTTTCTGTGGTCATGTGGCAGGCATGACTAGACACCGGAGCGCACGGAACGCTGTTACCTTCCCACCGAAGTCAGAAGAGTATCTGACAGAGAGGTAAATGTTCTCTCTAGTGGTTTTTCTCCTCTTGTGCAAATGATATATAGCAGGGGTGCCTAAACCTTTCAGGCCGTGGGCCAGTCACGTGGTTCAGCGGGCCAGTCACATAGTTCAGGGCCCCAGTCACGTGGTTCCTCCCACTGGAAGCAGAAGTAAAGCGTGCCTTGCAATCTGTTTTGCAACAGGATGGGATAGATTTTAGGCTGCCATTGTCTCTGCTTGAACCAGGGGTGCCCAAACTACGCCCTGTGGGCCAGATCTAGTCCCAAATGCTAATTCATACGGCCTGCACTGCCCTCGTCGCTCCTGGAATCAGAAGTAAAATGCGCCCATATGGGCGCATTTTACTTCTGATTCCAGGAGCGACGAGGACGGTGCAGGCTGGGTGAATTGATATCGGGGGCTGGATCTGGCCCACAGGGCGTATTTTGGGCACCCTTGGTATATAGGGTAACCGTTCATTTGGAATGGCTGGAGCTGCCGTCTTGACAAACAGAGGGGAGGGATTTGCTTGGCTGGCAGGAGCAAATCCTGAAAATGCAGAGCAGAGATCATCAATCATCATCAATTTTAATTTGTACCCTGCCCTACTCAGCAGATCTCAGACTTGTTGGGCTTATTCTGTGTTCTACTAAGATTTCAAGATCTTTATGCAAAAGACAAACTCTTAAAATTAAAGAGCATGGTCCCTCTGTGTACATTTTGATACGAGGAATTTGTGTTTGTTGTCAGGACAGAAAAAGGACCCATAGTGGGTTTTTTTAAACATAACAGTCTGCTACTGGCCTTGCCAAGGTTTCTTCATTTCACCAGCTTTTTGTTTTTGAGAGGAGGAAGTCCGCCTTCCCAATCTATTTGCACACCACCCAAAGATTTACCAGTGAATCCTGACCTATGTTCTGTTGAGCCCTGGGGCAGAGGACTGGCCCATCAGCACTACTTTGGGTGATATTTATGGTGGCACCACAGCATAGTCCTGGAAAAAAGTATGGTGCTCTTCATAATTCACTTGCCCAACCTAATCACGTATTCCTTCTGCTAGTTATGGGTATTCTGGGCAAGTCCACAAGTGTCATCCTAAAAGGCCGATCCCACTGTTGCATGTCAGCTGAAGCGAAGAATCCTCAGTATCTTGACCATCAGTTAATAGTTCTCTTCCTCCTCAAAGTCTTCTCCTGCTGTGGCAGCCTCAAGGGCTGCAAGAGCCTCCGCTACCTCTGCGTCTTCTTCCTCTAAATCTCCACTAACCCCTTCATGACCACCAGATTTAGCTTCTTGTGCAACATTCGCCATGACTTGTGGACACAGGGCATCATTGGATGAATTGTCCTTGGGACAAGCATTTAAAAGGTCTGCCGGAGACGTTTTATCTCCTGAATCAAGTAACGGTATGTCAATACTGTGATCAGTCCCAGCTGTGCATTTTGTGCTTTGGTCTGTGTGGATGTGGTTCGATGTACTTTTACTTCCAGCAGATATTAGTTTCTTGGCATAACTGGATTCAGGTGGACGTGCATGTCCAATATGGCCTTGCATGTCCAATATGGCACTTTGACAGCAAGAAATATTTTCGCCTGTATCCTGAGATTCCTCATAGTGGAAATGTCCTGTTGTCTCTGAAGGTAGCTTTGGATAAGCTTCCTTTTGGGGGGTTTCATGGTTATCGCATGCATGTGGCTGGGAGAGCCTTTTGGCTGAGGAATCTGAAAGCTGCTCAAAGGAGGTGTGGCTGCCACTCTCTCTACTTTGGTTCATGGTGGGATTAGGATAGGCATGTATCCCATTGCATTTTTCAACAGAGTTCCCAAGCCATTCCTCGTGAAAAGAGGCGCTTCTGTGGTTCTGAACGACATCCTTAGTGTTGTTCAATTTGTGCCTATTTGCTGCTTGTGGTAGCTCAGCATTCTGCAACTGCTCTTTATGTGGCCGAGCGTCATTGTTTTGCTTACATTTGAATTTGCCTCCATCTTGCTCATCTGGCTTGTAGTTGTTGATTTCATTGATGTATCCAGAT
Source organism: Bradypodion ventrale (assembly GCA_035047345.1). Lineage (NCBI taxonomy): Eukaryota > Metazoa > Chordata > Lepidosauria > Squamata > Chamaeleonidae > Bradypodion > Bradypodion ventrale. The sequence continues at coordinate 104,155,989 of JAWDJE010000005.1, read as the reverse complement.
GACTGCACATCCTGAGGATCAAAGATGTAGCTGGAGGAAGTTAGACATTACAAGTTAGTGTTTTCCCCCTATAATTATGAAACAAAACAAAATGCACAAGTAGCTACATTCTTCAAACCTTTAGTATTTGTTGCAAGCATCAACAGTATTTATACTCTAAGGCAGATAAAGGCAATCTGAGTGTACCTTTCTTATGCCTTCCATATGTTTTGGACTATCATTCCCAGGTGCCTTAGCTAGCATGATCAATGGGTATTAGTCATTGTGGTCCAAAAAGCTCTCTAAAGATTCAGATTGGCTACTCCAGCTTCATGGGCTTTATTTTAATTTTTTGGATTAAAACCTTACAGAAAATAAGGAACTGCATTTCCCCCCTTATACTACAAGAGAATGAGCTATTTTCTTGTGCTATCAATGCAGTGCTTTTATGCATGCTGTGAAACTTAATTTGCTCAAGTTGTACAAAACTGCAATAGCTGCTGTTTTGTTTTATGGACTTTTTTTTTAAAAGACACACTGATACAGAGGAATCTCAAGAAATTTGAAAATGTTATGTGCGGGTGTCTTGCCATATAAACAGGAATTTAGTGAGCATTCCTTCCATTTCTACTTGGAGTAGGTAACTGAAATTGGATGTTAGTCGCAACTAGGTGCCTTACATAATAACTTAAATATGATTTCTTAATTTAATTTTAATTTAATTTAATTTTTCAATTTGTATGCAGCTCCACTCGCAGACTCTGAGCGGCTAACAAAGAAAACACAATATCACAGTTACAGTACAAAATATCAAGTCATAAGCGTTTCAGAAACATTACAGCTAATATCCCAACCACCATCATAAAACATCAACCCATCCCCACCCGCGCCAATTAAAAATCTAGTTAAAACTTTAAAAAGCATGAGTGATCCTGCTCTAAATGAGCCAGTAGAGGGTGGTAGTTACTCCCTCTCCACCTCCCCACACCTGCCCTGCCAGCCAGGTTTTCAGCTCTTTCCTGAAGGGCAGCAGCTCTGTCTGTAGACGCAGTTCAACTTGAAGGAGGTTCCATAGGGCCGGAGCGGATACCGAAAAGGCTCTTCTTCTAGTGATCCTGCAGTTGGTATTTTTAAAGAGTCCCTCCGGTCCGCTCTAGTGTTAAAGGACTAGGCTGATCTATAAAGGTTCTTGAAAAGGGTGATGGGAGAAAACACCCACTGTCCAAGTATTACTTGTTGCTGAGATGGTCATGCAGCTGTTTCCACAGCTGCTTTTGGAAAGTGGAAATCATAGGGGAGAATAGTGACTCCTTGTGAATCCTAACTTGTAACAGCAATGGCCAGGTGACACCAATTGTTTTTGTTATGAGGAGAATGGGACATGTTCTATCATTCTGGAGCTCCAAGCTCATTCTGGTAGCAGCAATGATTGATGAAGACTGGACAGGGAGGAGTAATATCTACATGCTAGGAAGATGTTGCTGCTGGTGTTGGGACGGTTGAATATATCTGAATCAGCCCTGAAAGGAGCATTTTTACAACAGTAATAATACTGAGTAGAGTTCTATATAAAACAAATTCTTAGAAGCATCCATCCATTTTGTGTAAACCCAGCCCCAAGTGATTCTGAATTGATCCTTACCTTTGAATCATTTTACAGCACTTGCACCCCATCTGGATTCTTCTTGATTAATATCTGAAAAAGGAAACAGTAAAAGTGAACAAATTTTTTCCCCAGACATTACTTGTATTGCTGCCAAAAGAAAGAACCACAGCTTTCTCCCCATTTCCCAAAGTCCTCAGCTTTTAAAAGGCAGAACTCTATATGTTTCAAAGATTTTAAGGCACCATCTCCTGAGAACTACACAGAAGAGTTGAATAAAATTAGATGAGTAATTGGGTTAAGTTAGTGGCTGAAAATCAGGGGGATTTCCTTGACACCAAGTGGGATTAAATTGGAGGTGGGGAATATTACTCTGGTTAAACACTAACTAGCATCTTGTACTCAAACTGAAACCACCCTTTAAAATTAAATATAAACCTTTCCTGAAAAGTGAGGCCAAAGATGGCAGAACCACATTCAGATCTGTGTAATTACAGTGTGTGATAATTATATTACTGCTGCTTACATTGCAGGAGCCAAACAACCTTTACCTAAATAGTAGCTGCCTGTCTCATGTAGTGAAGCTGCTGTCTCATTATCTGTAACATAAACTATGTTTTGAACAGAAAGCAGAGGGGGAAAAACACAAGAGAGGCAAAAGATTGTCTCACTTGTTGGAACAAGCTTGCCATTGACACCCCCCCCAAAAAACAAAAAACAAAACACAACTCCTTGTACTTATATTTATCGCCACTTAGTGGCTTTTGAGTGAAAAGCTTTCTGTTTCAAGCTTCCAAGTTTGGAAAGCACATCAAATCTTCCAGAGACCATGTTGAAAGTATTTAATCCAGTTCAAGACAAAAAGGGTCTTGGAAAAAGAAGTGAAGTGTTTATAAGCCTCTCCCCCTGAACCTGCATACCTGGACTTCTAAGTAACTGTATGTTTGCCTGGAGGTTAATCATTGCCCAAAGCCATAGGGCTGGCCTACATTTGTTCCCATTGTAAAGCTAACAAATGCTGCATCATCCTTCCATCAGAGACGCAGCTCGGCAAAGAGCAGCGTGAACGTCTCTGAACCACCTCTAGCCTGCTGCTTTTACCCTTTGACTTGCAAAAACTCTCAGATATGCCCTAGACGTGTTCAGAAATGTATATTTACTTTACTAGAACTGTGCATCATCTCAACATGGGCTCTTTCGTTGCGTAAGATCACAGATCCTAACTTCCACCCTGAGTTAGTATTTTTCCCCACAGACTTGAATTAGCTCTTATTATTAAATTAAATTATTCTCTTTGTTTTTCGAAGAGCTCATCTTAACATGATGGCCTTGGGTTGTACTTCAAAAAAGGTCTGAACATCTCATTTAAGAGAAAGTAACTCAATAAGGAATTGGCGGCAGACAGCTGCTATTTCTTCACAGCTAATAGTGGGACAGCAAATTGGGAAACTGTTTGGGTCACTTGACTATACAGTAATACCTCATACAAAGTCCGCTTCATACAACATCGGATTCATACAACATCGCCTAATTCCTTGGAAAAAGTTGCCTCATACAAAGTTGTGCGACTTTGTATGAGGCATTGGGGTTTTCCCAGGTTGCATTGTGCCTGGGCAGTATAAAAGACAGGACACATGCGTGCATTGCTCTTGTGAGTTTTGCATGAGGCGAAGAGTGTTTAGGAGTGGTTTTGAGCACAATTTTGGATTTTTTGAATTTTTTCGTCAGAATTTTTAGAAGCATGCCTGGGATTTTTGCAGCCTTCTTCAGGTTCTTGGACAATCTGGGTTGTTTGACATGCTTTTGTAATGTTTTTAGCCTTTAGACAATGATTTCTTAAAGTTCTGTCAGTTTCCTGTCTGTTTCCTTGACTTTGCCCTGAAGTCTGTGCTGTTACAGTACAATGTATCTCTATAGAAATTACGTTGTATGAGGCATCGCAGCAAGGATTTGGACGTTGCATGAGGCATCGCGGCTAGGATTTTGCATGCCTCATACAAAGTCCAAATCTGTATAAAGTCCAAACTTGTGGAACCAAGTTTGGACGTTGTATGAGGTATCACTGTATTGCTAAGGCAATTTTACTGTATTATAGTAATTATTACTAATTTTCATTGACATATATAAATCAGAATGAGCAAATTTTATGCAAATTCGAAAACTGAACTATTCACGCGGAAGAAGCCTAAAACTTAGTGTAACTCATTCGCGAATCCCCCCCCAAAAAAATAAAAATAAAAAAATAAAAATCAAATTGCCTCCCTGTGGGGCTTAGACCCTAATTTTTCTTGTGTCTAAGAGAATTTAGAAATGGATATCAATTACCCTGAGTGGTATTCTACAGTTTTCCTTTGTTTCTTACTTTCAAGACAATGAGGGGGCAGACTGTTTTGATTTTTCAGGTACTGTACGTTCTTTAACACTTCATCACAAAAATAAATAAATATTGTCTGCTACTTGGTCTAATCCATGTTTTTTTGTTGTTCAGTCACACAGTCGATTCTGACCCTTTGCAACCCTATGGACCATTGCCCGCCAGGTACCTCTGTCCTCCACCACCCTCCACAACCTGTCCAGCTCTGTGCCCATTGCATCTACAATGCCATCTAGTCATCTCATTTTTGGCTGCCCCCTTCTTCTTTTTCCCTCCATCTTTCCCAGCATCAAGGCTTTCTCAAGTGAATCCTCTCTTCTCATTTCATGTCCAAAGTACTTTAGCTTCATCTTTACTATTTGACTTTCAAAGGAGCAGTCAGGGTTGATTTCTTCTAAGATTGACCTATTTGTTCTCCTCACTGTCCAGGGTTCTCTCAAAACTCTCCTCAAACACTACATTTCAAAAGCATCTATTCTTCTGTGCTCAGCTTTCCTTATGGTCCAGCTCTCATAACCATACATTACCACTGGAAATACCATTGCTTTGACTATGCGATTTTTTGTTTGCAATGTGATGTCTCTACTTTTCACTATGTTCCCCAGGTTTCTCATTGCTTGTCTCCCAAGGATCAGTCGCCTTTTTATTTCATGGCTGCAATCCCCATCTGCAGTGTTCTTTGATCCTAAAAAAGTAAAATCTATCACTGCTTCTACTTCTTCCCTATCTATTTTGCCTGTTGCCATTGGTTTTCTTGATGTTGAGTCTCAAGCCAGCTTTTGCACTCTCTTCTTTCAACCAAAACAGGAGCTTCTTTAGGTAATCCATGTGTCCTATACTAAATCAAGTGCGCTGAATCCAAATCTAAAGTCCAATTCTGCCTAGGACATCAGGATCTTAAGTAAGCAAATCTCACCCTCTTGATTAGGTTCTTGCATTGATCACACGGGTTGTATTTGCCACAAATGTAGCAATTTTTTTCCTCCTACTCATCTTTAGCTTAAAACAGACTTACTATGGCCTAGCTGTACTATCCAATAAGATGGTTTCACATTAGAGATAAGCCCTTGGTTCATCTCACCATGTATATCTATTTCTGATGTCAGCTCACTGACTTGCCCAGGCATGCCTGGCCACTGCTGGAACATGCATGCCACCAGGGGATGTGATTCAGCTGATGCGGCAGCAGGCATAGTGGTAGCTGCAACCATTATAACATTTCCATGTAAAAATACATTACCCAATACAATTTGAACAGCTAAGCACACCTATAACTTAAAATCTGTACGTGATAGTTCAGATTTGGAATCAGCCACACTTGATATCATATAAATCACATGCGTTATTCCCAGTAGCAAAATTGTTGTTGTGCAGTGTAATGGTTTTCATTTGGAGAGACAATGCAGCAGTCCTTCCTTTTCAAGAAGCTTTTTATAGAGGATACTACATGGGAAGAGGGGACTGTGGTGGCAGGTCAGCTGTTCTAGACCTGAGTACTGCACAATGGAGTGAGCTCCCGTCTGTGTCCTAGGCTCTGCCAACCTAGCAGTTCAAAAGCTAGGGGGCAGCTGGGACAATGGCCACCCCAGGATGGCTCATATGAGTGTTACTCGGGCCTTCAGCTTCAGTTCTTTTAAAGAATTTTTATAATGTGGTTGCTGGGGAAGGGTATGCTACATTCTAGACAATTCATATTTTTTAACGTTGTTATCTCATTGTTTTGTATTGTTGTGATATTTATACGTGTAAGCAACCCAGAGGTGAGAGCATAAATGTGACTTAATAAATAAATAAATAAATAAATAAATAAATAAATAAATTTCAATTAGATAAATAGGGACCACTTTGCTGCGAAGGTAACAGTATTCTCTGCACTCCAGTGTTTAGTCATGTCTGCCACATGTCCACAGAAACATCTGCAGATACAGACATCACTGTCTTTGGTTATAAAACAGAGAGTAGGATACGACTGACTTTCGAGTAAGGGTAACCTTTACCTTTACCTGAGAAGAGATCTCGCATAACTAGAAATACCATTGTCTCAAGAGAGGAAAGAGAAGGAAGGTAATTTCAGAAGATCAAAACTATTTTAAAATGTACACTGTTTTACAAACAATCAAGAAGAAAACTAAATTTTAAAATCCTGCTTACCAATATATCTGTTGGAGATTGAGGATCATGATTTTAAAGTCTAATTGAGCACTGACATCTGAAACAGAAATAAAGAAATTTGATTAGGTGATAACCCATTTACAGTACTGAAATAATACTTGATATAATTTTGGACCTGGGCAAAATATTACATCACATAAGATGCTCAGGGCTGCCTTGAAGATGTATCTGTCATCCTGATATGTCCATCAGAATCTGTCCCCAGTTGTGGGAAGTAATGTTATATGGATATTTCAAAATTACAGATGCATGCCTTTGCTGTGTTTTGTTTTTAATAACATTCACCTTTGTTCATGTTGTGTTCTTAATACTATGCCTTTGCAACAATGTAACACCCATCAATTGTAACACTGTAACCTTCTGTAATAGGACGCGAGCTAGCAACCACTAGGTGGCAATAGCGAGCGTCCAGCTCATATGTTTCCAATTACGCAATAACTCCAGCGCGGGAAGATTCCCGCCACTACCTCACCTGGACAAGAAGGGCGTGACCAGGGATGTCGTCACGGGGGCGGTAGCCAATGGGCTATTGTGGAGCCACATTCAAATGTATAGCCACTGTATATATTGAGCTGTTCGTCCACCATTACCACATGTTCCCCCGGACCACCATGCAATAAAGATGTGTTAAGCCAATCCTTCGGCTGTTCCTGTGTCTTGGTTCTCATACACTAAATTGGCGACGAAGGTGGGATATGGCTTCCCACGAGATCAAGACACATGCCGGTTTCGACATCAACAAGCCGGAAGACTGGGAGCTCTTTGAAATGGACTTCCAAGATGCGCTGGTGGTGTCCGACATTACGGACGAGGGAAAGAAGAGGGCCATCCTCACTCGGATGCTTGGGAATTCCGCCAAAAGAGTATTGGTGGACCTAGTATCACCGGAGAAAGTGAGCGAGCTGACGGCCAAACAACTTATAAAGGTGATGCGCGACCATTTCCAGCCCTCGGTTTCGATGTTCTCGGCTTGAGACGCGTTCTGGAAGAGAGTTCAAGTGCCGGGTGAGTCCATCGCCGCCTTTGCAGCGGCCCTGCGGTTGGCCGCCGGCCCATGCAAGTGGGAAAATTTGGAAATCGCCCTCAGGGACCGTTTCCTGTGCGGCCTGTGGGATGAAGAGGTTCAGCGAAAGTTGATGAACCAGGAGCCACCCCCGATGATGCGCGAGGTCGTGAAGGCGGCACAGGCCGCGGAAGCCACGAGGGCTGGAGTCAAGGGGCTCCGAGAAAGGCCCCCACAGCCCGACAAGGCAGCGGGCTCGGTGCATGCGGCCAGACGCACGCCGAAATCTTCCACGGAGAGCAGCGACGACGAGGACGTCCGGAAGGTTCGGAAGGACGGCCGACGCTGCGACGGCTGTGGAGCGGCCCACGACCGCATCAAGTGCCCGTTCCGGAAGGCCGAGTGCCACAACTGCGGACGCCGGGGGCACATCGCCAAGGTCTGCAGACGGCGGCGCAAGGACCGGAAGAGTTCGTCGGAGCGCTCGCCGAGGACCAAGGAGGGAGCCCGACCCGTGAGGAAGCAGGACGGCGTGGGCCGCATCTCCGACGACAGCAGCGATGACGCCCCAGTGTACAGCATGTCCTTGGGACACCCCCGTTATTTTGTTGAGGTACTGGTGCAAGGGGCCCCTGTTAGGAAGAAGATAGACTCGGGTTCCTCCTACTCAATCATGTCCCAGCGGGAGTTCTTGGGAATTTCTCCCCACGTGCGCCCTAAGCTCAAAGCGTTGAGGTCCACGCTACGGGACGTACAGGGAAATAGCATTCCGGTGTTGGGGGTTGGAAAATTCAAAGTCCAACACAAGCAACACACCGCGGAACTTCCCTTGGTTGTTCTGAAAGGGGGAAGTTGCAGCCTCCTCGGGACTCAATGGTTTAAGCCCCTGGGTTTGTTCATTGGGGGGGTGCATGCCGTTGGGACTGACCCAATACAGGAGGTGTGTGATGCGCACCCCGAAGTTTTCAAGAAAGGACTCGGAAAATTCAAGGGGCCCCCAGTAGCGTTCGACCTGGACCCGGAGGTCCGCCCTATAAGACTCAAGCCGCACAGAGTGCCTTTCACACTAAAGGACAAGATAGAGGCGGAACTGGACAAACTGGTGGGCCAGGGGATTCTTGTTCCTGTTGATTCCGCGGAGTGGGAAACTCCGATTGTAACTGTGCTAAAGGCCAACGGGGAGGTTCGCATATGCGCTGATTATAAGTGCACCATTAATAAGGCGATCCGCCCAAATGCGTATCCGGTGCCGGTAGTCAGCCAACTGTTGGCCAGGTTACATGGGGGAAAGTGTTTCGCAAAACTTGATCTAGCGCAAGCCTATCAGCAACTCTCAGTGACCCCAGCTGCAGCTGCTGCGCAAACGATAGTCACTCATAAGGGGGTGTTCCAGGTGATGCGCCTACAGTTCGGCGTGAACTCGGTGCCGGGTATTTTCCAGTCGCTCGTGGAACGCCTCTTAAAGGGGCTGGAGGGGGTCTTGCCATACTTTGATGACGTGTTGATAACGGGGGGGGGGGGGGAGCGAGGCGGAGTTGGCTGAAAGGCTGGACAAAGTGCTGGCGGTGTTTGAAAAGGCGGGGTTGAGGTTGCGAAAAGACAAATGCGTTTTCTTCGCAAAAGAGGTTGAGTTCTTGGGTTTCCGGGTAACACCTGCGGGAATCAAACCCTCCAAATCAAAGAATGCCCCTCGCCCCACCTCCAAGCCCGAATTGCAGTCGTTCCTAGGGCTCTTAAACTTTTACCACTCCTTCCTGCCTCGGAAGGCATCAGTAGCAGAGCCACTTCACAAGCTACTCAAGAAGGACGAGGCGTGGAAGTGGGGCGAGAGCCAGGAGAGGGCATTCAGTGAACTGAAACACCTCCTAGCGTCTGACGCCATTCTCACCCATTTTGACCCTAAGAGACCGGTGGTTCTGATATGTGATGCATCCCCAGTGGGGGTGGGGGCGGTGCTGTGCCACGTGTTGGAGAACGGGAGAGAGGCCCCGGTAGCATTCTGCTCCAGATCCCTGTCCCAGGCAGAGCGAAACTACGCCCAAACAGACAGGGAAGCGCTAGCAATAATTGCGGGAACGAAAAAGTTCCACGATTTCCTCTATGGCCGCCCCTTCACCATAGTGACCGACCACAAGCCCCTGCTAGGCATCTTCACTGCAGACAAACCCACACCTCAAATCCTGTCCCCTAGGATGTTAAGGTGGGCCATTTTCTTGAACGCATACCAGCACGCGTTGGTGTACCGGCCAGGGAAGGAAATAAGCCACGCGGACGCCCTGTCGAGGTCTCCCCTTCCCCACGTTAGCAGCGTCGTGGGCGAGGAAGAACAAGACCGCCCAGTGCTCCTAATAGAGGTCCTAGATTCACCCCCCATTGTACCCGCAGACATCGCCAAGGCGACCGGCAAGGACAAAACGCTAGCTCTAGTCAGCTCCTGGGTGCAGAAAGGGTGGCCAGCGTCCTCCCTGGCGGCAGAGTTCGCCCCATTTTTCAGGAAGAGGCTAGAGTTGTCCATGGAGAGGGGGTGCCTTCTGTGGGGCCAGCGGGTGGTAGTCCCCGAATCTCTGAGGCCTAGGGTGCTCAAATTGCTGCACGTCAGCCACCCTGGGATTGTCCGCTCCAAGGCTCTGGCCAGGAGCTACTTCTGGTGGCCCCAATTAGATGCCGACATCGAGCACATGGTGGGCACTTGTGAGAGTTGCCAATGCTCACGGCCCGAGGAAGCGCGTCTGCCGCACAGGGAGTGGGACGCGGCAAAGGGGCCATGGTCCCGTGTGCACATCGATTTTGCGGGCCCATTTAGAGGGACACTGTTTCTCCTCGTGGTGGATGCTTACTCCAAGTGGTTGGAGGTAATCCCAGTCAAGAGCACCTCTTCGGCAATGACAGTACGGCAATTACGTAGGGTCTTTAGCACGTTCGGTATACCCGACACCCTAATTAGCGATAACGCCAGTTGTTTCTCGTCCGCCGAGTTCAGGGCATTCACCGAGATCAACGCCATTCGGCACATCACCTCCGCCCCTTTCCACCCGGCGACGAACGGCCAGGTAGAGCGCCTCGTGCGCACCACCAAAGACGCGCTGAGGCGCATGGGCCCCGGGGACCTTAACCTGCAACTGTGTCAGTTCTTGCTGGGCTACAGGGTGACTCCCCTAGCTTCGGGGTATTCACCCGCGGAGCTCTTAATGCGTAGGAAGCTGACCACGATTCTGACCAGGCTAGACCCAAAAAGGGTGGAGGACACTGGGAGGAACATAGGGTTAGCGGACACCAAGAGTTTCGAAGTAGGTGCCCCGGTGCATTGCAGGAACTACGCTAGCGCAGGGCCAGCATGGGTCCCGGGCGTCATCGTTGGCCAGACGGGTCCCGTGTCGTATTGTGTGGAGACCAGTGTGGGTCTACTCTGGAGACGGCACGCAGATCAACTCCGGCGCCGGGTTCTGGACAGCCAAAGCGCGGACGGCGCGCAGAAGGATTCAACGTTAGGGTTCTCCCCCACCCGTTCAGCCCAAGGGGGAGGAGAAGGGGGCCAGTGGTCCCCACCAAGGGCGGGAGGGGAAGGAGTCTGTCCTCATAGATAGCCTGTGGGATGTCCCCAATGACCCAGGAGATGATTTTGAGTTTCAGTTACAAAACCGGGGGGGGGGGGTGTTTCGGAGTGGTCCCCCACCCATCCAAGCGAGAAGCGGGGTTTTTTGTTAGCCCCCAGTGCCCCCGGTTTTTCCACAATGGAGTTTGTCCCTTCCCCAAAAGCCGCAGAACCGCGGCAAGTCACTAACGAGTCTCCCTCTCCCGTTGCAGGACAAGAGACCAGGGGACAGAGAAGCAGTAGCGCCCCCGGGACAAGCCAGCCAGCAGAACGCCCAAAACGCGCCTGCAATAAGCCATATTGGATGAGAGACTTCGTCTCATCCTAGGGGGGAGGGATGTTGTGTTCTTAATACTATGCCTTTGCAACAATGTAACACCCATCAATTGTAACACTGTAACCTTCTGTAATACGACGCGAGCTAGCAACCACTAGGTGGCAATAGCGAGCGTCCAGCTCATATGTTTCCAATTACGCAATAACTCCAGCGCGGGAAGATTCCCGCCACTACCTCACCTGGACAAGAAGGGCGTGACCAGGGATGTAGTCACGGGGGCGGTAGCCAATGGGCTATCGTGGAGCCACATTCAAATATATAGCCACTGTATATATTGAGCTGTTTGTCCACCATTACCACATGTTCCCCCGGACCACCATGCAATAAAGATGTGTTAAGCCAATCCTTCGGCTGTTCCTGTGTCTTGGTTCTCATACACTAAAGTTCATGAACAAGTTTATTCTGTCCCATTTGTGGCTCAGTTTTTATTTGTTTTTAAGAAGCATACAACAATATGTATACACTTTCATATTTCAATTTTGAAGTTGTCCTAATGGACATGAGCCTCAAATCCACTGGCTCGGATCCAGGAAGAGCTTTATGGTAAGAATAAACATTCTTGAGGGTACGCAAGAGTAAAACCAAATTAGAAGATGGAGGAAAAAGCTCATCAGACAAGGAACAACATTAAAGGAGGATATGCAAGACCAACATGTTCAAATGGGGGTTCTTGGTGGACAACACACTGTGTGAATGTGGAGAGATACAGAATCCGGCTCATTTACTGGTCTGCTGATTACTGTCAGAAACATGCACCGATGAGGACTTAAGTTTGTCCAATGACAAAGCTAAGAACGTGGCTTCATTTTGGCAGTACATGGTTCGATCAGGACACAAAAGAATTTCTTCAACATTTTCACACTCTGTTCTTCCTACTACCAATTTCCTGGCTCTACCTTACCTTTATAGAGTTCTAAACCAGGCGCAGGTGAACTTATGGAGTTCCATTAGCATAGCCAAGATAAATGGGGACTGCAGGTCACAGATATGAAGGGCCACAGGTGTCTGTAGCATTCTTTTTTTTTTAATTAAATGTTGCAAAAATAAGCATATAAAACAAAACAAACAACATAATATAAAATGAAAATACAAAAACGTATAAAAGACATATAACCTCATCCAAACAATTATTAACCAAGTTATAGTATTACTATATTCGTTCTCATTAGGGAAGGAAAAGGAAAGAAAAATTCTAATATAATACACTCAACCTTGCTATATTACCTTCCCCATTTTTAAAATAATATATTCTAAAATTTATACAATATATCTATAATACTTGAAGTATACATCCTTTATAACAAAACATATCAACACAATTAACTCCACCCTGTGATATATACAAAGCCCTAAGGGGATACGGCATATCTCAGACATACTTTATTGTATCCAAAACTTTCTAAACCAACCAAAAAAACAACCCTGAATCTCCATCCACCTTCCTGCATGAAATGTTTAAGATGTCTTTTAAGTCAGAGAAATTGGGGAACCTGTGGCATTTGAGATGCTGCCCCAACTCCGATCATGCTCTGCCACCAAGCCCAGTGATCAGATATTGTGGAAATGGCAGTCTGATGATATCTGAACGTCTCTCCAGCTTCCTAACCATGACCTGATGTATTATTCCCACCCACCCACCAAGGATGCAAAATATGTATGTGATCTTCCATAGCTGCTCACCATCCGGAATTGCTTATGTCTTGTTGCTTTTAAATGTATTTTAGTATTGTTTTATGCACTATTTTAAATATATTCATTTATATTTTTTAGCTTTCATACTTTTAAAAAATGAATTAACCCCCCATAAGTTCTTTATAGAAAAAAGGCAGGGTTAAAATAATTTAAACAAAAATAAATACTTAATTTCATTTCATTTCATTAATTAGGTTTATATCCCGCCCTACTCAACAAAAATGTGACTCAGGGCAGCTTACAATAAAGAATATACAGTATAATTACAGTTACAAATAGATATCAAAATGACAAAACATTAATTTTAGCAAGAAAAATATAAACCCTAACCACAATGATAATATTAATATTTAAGAAGCAATGAGTTCTGCAAGAATTTTTTTAAAAAAGGATCTTTCATGATGTCATGGGGTGAGTTGTTCATGAGTCTGGAGGATACAAAGACAGTATAAACTCAAGAGAAAGACTAGTAAAATAACAGGCTGCATGGTGGGCAGTTTCAGACATGAAACATTTTTTTCTATGATAAAGGACTCTCATTCGTGAGAAGTCAATAACTTTGACAGAATCACTTGCATTTTCTATACTATACCTTACCCTGCCATGGTATCTCAGGCTGTTCCCAAGCCATCATCAGGAATCCTTCTATATCAGCACCTCTGCCCATTGCATAGACCAGAGGTGCCCAAACATTTCAGGCCACGGGCCAATGACATGGTTGAGCATGCAGGTCACATTGTTCCTCCAACTGGAAGCAGAAATAAAACATGCATGCACATAACACGCTCATTCATAATACTGCTGTAAATGACCTACGGTTGTTGTAAATGCATTTATGACAGTCACAGGTCATTTACAGCAGCATTATGTGCATGTGCATTATGTGCATGCACATTTTACTTCTGCTTCCAGGGGCAGTGAGGGTCAGATGGAATGGTGCCACAGGCTGGGTCCGGCCCAACAGCCATAGTTTGGGCATCCCTGGCATAGATGTCTGAGACATAATTTAGACTTCTGTCTAACTCTTAGTACATGTTCCTTCTTGGAACTTGGAAAGTGACTTTCTAAAAATAATTTATTACAGTTTCAAACCATCTCCCCACCAAGCAGGAATTCATAATTGCATTCCTTCTTTCTTCATTACTTACAAGTAGCTAAAGCAGTCTTTTAATAATTAAAAAAGAGTGCTATAAACTGTTAGCCTATGAAATGGAACACATTTAAGGTGTGAAACCACCTAGCCTGTCACTATAAAATTGCCTACAGATACTTACAGTTACACCATAAAAAAAGTGAATCTCCCCTTATTATGTTGTAATTATGATATAGTGCAGTTATGCCTTGATTATCGCAAAATGAAATTGCAGTAGTCATTTGCAGGCTCTGCTCTATTGCAGATTTGTGTTGATGATGGAATAGAGGTGGCCCAGCTTTCCCCAGGATACTTCTATTAACTCATTACACAACTCTTGATAACCTCTCAAAGAAAGTCAGGGTTACAGTGAATATATGGAGAGAACTTACCTACTATAGGTAGTCTATCCTAATTTGTGTGATTACTGAAGGGACTGGTATGCAGTTTATCTAGAGCAGGACGGCTATTGGCATTGCTGCAAGGCTATACTCTGAAAATACATGAAAGCCAGACTATGCTACACAGAGCTAGTCTGAACCAATATTATGCATTGCAAGCAGTGTAGCCTGTCCACTGGCATTCCTAAAAGACGTTGTCACTGACGTACTGTTGCCACAATCGTTTATTTCTGGATTCTAAGTGCTAATATATCCATGCTTTGCTTTTATTCATTCAATAATGAATGGATAATTGTCATTATTTTGCTGATGGGGCAGAATCCTATTGTAGAGTAACATTAGTCCAACCATAATTACATAAACTACAGCAGTGAATGGTTACTAATTAATGAAATACTGCTGGTATTTCTAACCATGTGTCAGATTGTATGAGTAGTGTATAGACAAGAATATGTACAGCACCACCTTAATTAGTAACCAGTCACTGCTGTATTTCATGCAATTGCATTTAATGTAATAGTATGTTAATAAATGCTAATAGAATTCTGACCAAGGAGTTTTATTTGTCTATCTGTCAGTCAATTGTTCTATTCAATTCTTCAAAAGATAAAACCCTCTCCAGTTTATGAATGTGGGATAATGTGTATCTCTATTCCAGTTTAAAACACCAGGAAATGGCCTGATATTCTTGCACAACATTGGGCTTACATTACCAGCAGGAAAAAGGATACCAAACTTTGTTTAACAAAGGGCAGTCTGAAAGTTAACAACACCAATGGCACCTGTCAAGATGGGCTACAAGGACCTTTGTTGTGCTCACTACCATTCACAAAGAAGAATCACCAAACAAGAGAAACCCCCAAAAGCCAACACCTATTTCCATCAGTTAATAGCTTCTCATCAAAACACAAAGCAATTGTCAGGACTCTAAAACACTCATATGAACACGTTAGCCACGGATAGAGGTTGTCCAGTAGGTATGCAAGGAAAGATCCCTGGGAAAAGAGACCCTGGACATAGACGGACGTCATGAGTGAAGAACCTGAGGGACTGGTGTGGCATGTCCTCGGAAGAACTGTTCTGAGGAGTTAAGAACAGGAAGACTGTTGCCATGATGAGAGCTGATATCCAGAATGGATATAGCAGCTGAAGAAGTAGGTATGTGGGTCCTGAGCCATGTAGGATTTTATAAGTAACTAGCTGATTACCCGGCTTTGCTCGGTTCCCCCCCCCCCCCCCTTAAAGCAAGTATAGTTACTTCAGCATCGTTGTCTCCGGCCTGGAAACTTAAAGTTCTGTCAAGCCGCGGCCTCCTTTCACTGTAGAAAAGAGGCTGCGGTTTGAATTTTTCAGCCTGACAGAACTTTAAGTTTATGGGCCTGAGACACCGTCACTGAAGAAAGCTTTACTGGTAGCATGTTCTGGCGATAAATTTAAACCGCTGTCAATCTGCGTGTTCCTTCTTTCAGCAAAAGGAGTGTGCAGCTTGACAGAACTTTAAGTTTACGGGCTGGAGACGCTGCTGCGGAAGAAAGCTGTGGCCGCTAAATTGCGGCCACAGCTTTCTTTAGCACTGGCATATCCCGGCATAAAGGAGGCCGCGGCTTGACAAAACTTTAAGTTTACGGGTTGGGAACGTCACCAGCCAGAAATTTCGAACCGCTGTCAAGCCGCATCCTCCTTCCTTCATTACCTACTTGTAAACATCACCCTCTGTGGCCTTTGTCACTTTTATGTTGTATTGTCGAGAAAGCCTGGAAACCGTCTTGTAAGTAAGTTCTCCTGAAGGAAAAGTGCGGCTGTGTTGAGATCGATTAGGGAAAACAGAGGCTGTGACAAATCGCTTTTCTGCATCACTTTTCAAGGGATCTGTTTCTAATGTCATATAAACAGATGGCTTCATTTCTTCTTGTGTGTTATTGATGACAATATATTTAAGTGTCTGTCTGTCTGTATATAGTAAGGGAAATGTTTTACTGTTTGTATACAGGTCTTACCTCCAAGCACACAATCCCTTCAAAAGAGAGATTTTTAAAATTAAACCTGTTTAACTTCCAAGGACCAGTCACACACAAAAAGTGTTCTCCTTTGCTTTACGTTGCAGGATCTTCAACTAAGGTATTTTCTACTACTACACAGTGTAGTGATGGTCAGCAGTTTAGCCTGCTTTTTAAAAAGATTAGAAAAAAAACCATACATGATAAGGGCTGTCAATGTTGGCCAGATGTGATTTCCAGTATCAGAGGACGTATACATATTTTAAGATATGTTATCTATGTCTTACTTTTCAAAGTTGAATTACGCAAGCAATCTGTACTATGGTACCCTCTGAGGCCTGAAGCAGGGGCTTTTACTGGAGGCTCCTTGATCAGAATCCTTGACATTACCCACAGTTTTTCAGAATACAACCTCTCGTTTCTGAATGCTCTTGTATGAACTTACATTTTTCTAGAGTTTTAAGGTTGCTGTCAGCTCATTAATGTTGAGACAACAAACAGGCAAATGAGATGGACTCTGTTGTTTGTACTACCAACAAAATGCCTTCTTGTATTTGCATTTTTAAAGCTCTGCTGTAAACAGGAGTCACATGGACCTAAAACAACAACAACAACAACAACAACAAAAGGGGGGGAATGTATGTTGTCCTGGAGTTGATGGAACAAGCAAATGCAGGTTGATGTTCAGCATTCAGAGCTGACGGCTAAAAATGTAAAGTAAATGAAAATGACTTCCAATTTAAATTTTGCTCTTTAAATAGAAATGTGTACCCAAGGACATAATGAGTGGATTTCTATGATCATCAGAAGAGAGTTATGCTTCTGACAGCATGTTGTCATTATCTTTGCTGTTAATAAAAAAGGTGTGAAATAATAGGAGCAGGGAATACAAATCGTTGGCAAAAGATCAGGGAAGGAAGTTTATGTGGTTGAAATTCGTTAAACTGTTGCTCCACGTGCCAGATTACAAGATCTCTGCTCATATTAAAGATGATCTAAAATTCTTTATTACATTCCTTTCCAGAAATCCCTCTTTAATACAATACATTCAAATTATGCACCTGTTGCACAGAGCCCACATCTTCCTACAAGGTTGAGCTTGTGTATTGGTCTGAATTCTAGGCTCCAAATGCTTCTTTAATTTTGCAGCCAATTGACTTCATATCAAAACCTTTCACCTTAACATTTGTTGTCAGGACTCATTATGACAATGATCTTTTGTACTAATGTTAGAGAGGATCTGGCAATTGTGTCAGTTTAAGATATTTTTAATCAGCTTCCTCATTCGGGCGTTCCCTGATCAGAGTTTCTCCAGCAAAAATCCTTTCAACCTGGAGTAATCAGTATTATCAGCTTCCTCTAGCAGCTATTATAATGCTAACTGTGCTCACAGATGGGCCAAGATGTTTTACAGTTGCAAACAGTTGTCCTGACAACCTCTGCTTGGCACCAAGAGTTTATGAAATGAAGCTTTTGGAGTAAATGCATCCCATTGTCCTGCTCCCCAGGTATCTGTGCCCTAAGTACATGTTTGTTAGGTTACTCCTGATACTTCTGAGTTGTAGAACCTGAAAGCAAAGGTCTAATTGTCCTATTAATCAGGATGAGTCTCTAACTTTAGGAATACAAGGAAGATTAACCGTCTGATACATATTCAAATTGTAAAGATGCAAAAGATGCACGAAACAGGCGATACCTTTAGTGGATCACTAATAAAAACAAAACGTTGCATGAGCTTTCGTGGTTGAAGACCACTTCTTCAGGCATGTATTAAAGTGTTCATGGTATGGTGGTCTGCAAGGTTCATGGTGTGGTGTTCTGCCAGGCTCTCTTCTTAAGGACAGCAAACTATTTCATGGTGTTAGGATGCCATTCCCACAGGAAGCTGGGCATTTGCTCAAATGGGCTGGATGCAAATACCCAGCTTCCTGTGGGAGTGGCTTCCTAAATCAATAAAATATTTTGCTGTCCTTAAGAAGAGAGCCTGGCAGAACATCACACCATGAACCTGGGAGACCACCATGCCACGAACACTTTAATACATGCCTGAAGAAGTGGTCTTGAACTACGAAAGCTTGCACATAAAGGTATCACCTGTTTCCTACATCTTTTGCATCTTTATAACTTTAGGAATTTGTCTCCAGTAGTTTGGCTTATCTAAAGATGTTCAAATACATGTTTAGAGGCTGATTTTCTCAGGTTCCAATCTACTCCATAAATAATGCTTCTTATCACTGATACCCAAGTATATACAGTGGTACCTCATACAACGATTTTAATCCTTTCCATAGGGCTCGTTGTTGTACGAAACAATTGCTATATGATGCATGTATTGTATAGCAATTTCCCCTATGGGATGCATCGTACAATGATTTTTTCCGCTAAGTGGTTTTTCCCATTGAAAAATTGTTGTACGATTTTTGTCCATAGGGAAAATTGTTATGCGGGACGCCATTTCCCCCCAAAACCTAATTGTTATACAATTTCGTTACTATATGGGCCGATTGTTGTATGAGGTTCCACTGTATATGCAAGCCCATAAATGCAAAACACCCAAGTGCTACATTGTGTAATTTTCAAGCAAACAGCTCACTTCCACAAACGAGTTGCCCAAATTGCAAGTAGTACTCTAGCTGAAACACTTTTTTGAAAAATAAACTTAAGAGAAACTTGCTAATATTGTACTATATACACCAGGGATTCTCAACCTGTGGCCCTCCACCACACCGGGAAGTGCCTCCATGTGCCATGTGATGGAGGAAGGGCAAAATGGCCGTCTGGCCTCCGAAGCTGACTGAGGGAGTGTGACCCGATCCCTGTCTTAAAAAGGTGGAGAACTCCTGATATACACAATCCTTCAGAAACCTTTGCAAGAAAAGCAGTTACATAGTCAAATAATAGAGAAAACAGGAGATAGCAGAAAGGCCTTCAATTACTTGCTTGGGTGTGTGAGTATACAGTAATCAGTTTTGTAACAGCCTGAACTGTTTATATCACAAACTGAACCAATTTGCTTTCAGCTGATTTGTAACTCACCTGCTTGGATTAATACTTCAGTTTGCAGGCAAATTTCCCATCATTTTCTTTCTTCCCTTTCTTCCTTCTTTCCTTCCCAATCTATATAGCACCAGTTCTGTTGCTTATGCTGCCACAACCTACCCTACTCAAATCCTGCACAATGGTCCACATTTCACACACACAAGCATGCAATTGATTAGATTAAGATCTCCAGGGCTTTCCCCCTGGCGGTAAAGCCTGTGCCCCAGGGCAATGATGTCAAACCTTGGCACTCCAGCTGTTCCTGATCCTCAATTCCCAGAAGCCATGATCAGCAGGAGTGCTGACTTGGGCTTCTGGTAATTGAAATCCAAGAACATCTGGAGTGCCAAGGTTCACCATCACGTCCCTAGGAGAACTACATGACATAACTCACAACAGTATTCACACTGGTGTGTTATTATTTGTATTAGTATTGTATTGTATTGTATTACCTTTGTATTGATTTGAAAATGGGTTCTCTCTCCAGATGTGTTTTCCAAATGTATATAATCCCAATAGAAAAATTTGAATATAGTGGTATAGTGAATCTAGTAATCTCAGGTCTGTGGGTTGCCCAGGTCACTGATTGGACAGCTACCTTTCCCAATGGGTTTGTCGGGCTCTGCAAACAAGCCCGAGACCATCCTGGCTCGACCGGAAAGGAAATTGGGTACGGGCTAATGAGTAACAAGGAGCAATAGTGACTCCATGTTTCCTTGGCTGAGGGCACTGAGAGAAGTAGGACAAGCGTCATAAGGAAAGAGACCCAAGGTCTCGTAAACAGCATATGGTATCTAGCTCACGTCCGTGTAAAGGGCTGAGCAGACACCAGCCGCAGCTAGACCAAATAGCTATGCATAGGTACACAGAATCTTCTAGGACTTAGATAACACGAGAACAATGAGTCTCACCGCAATCCTGCTGATTAGTCTGCTTATGGCTAACCTGGGCACGCAGGCTGGTAAGTGTAACCCAACCAGCCGAGTGCTACGTAGCAAGCCTTCTGTCACGGGGGTCTTACGCGGGCTGTGCGTGATGACTCCTAAATGTAGTCAATAAATACAGACCACCCCAGGGTATCGGGGCTGGCCTTTTTCATCATAGCCTCGTCTCTCGCACCTTCCTTGAGTTCAGCACCTCGACTCCCGCGGACCATTACAACACAGGTCGAAACTGCAGGACCTTCTGAGTGGCAGAGATTGAAACATTATACCAGTGATGGCTAACCTTGGCACTCCAGGTGTTCTTGGTCTTCAATTACCAGAAGCCCAAGTCAGCCCTCCTGCTGATCAGGGCTTCTGGGAATAAAGTTCAGGAACAGCTGGTGTGCCAAGGTTTGCTATCACTGCATTATATACTACCTCTCAGGCGTACTGTTCCCTCTGAGTTGAGATATGGTCCTCACGCTAAGTAGCTATGAGGGAAGTGGATATTCTAAGCAACAGGATGCGTCTGCCTGCCTGTTTGTTTGCCAACTGCCCCTGCTATAACAAAAAGTATCTGAGGGTAGTTTGGTCTTTACAAAAATACTTGAGCACCTGCATATCAAATTTACCACTATGCCATTAACAGAATAATATCTAATTTTAAGATTTAAGAACTCAACTTCCCCTCTACCACTTGGGAGGACTCTGAATAGGCTGAAGGTTGGAGTGCCAAAATGTAAGACCAGCATCCTCAAGTGAGGCTGCTGGCAGACAACTACACCGATGAGGAATTAAGTTTGGCCAATGACAAAACCAAGAAAGTGGCTTCATTTTGGCAGTCCAAAGTTTGAGCAGGACACAAAAGAAAAAAAAATCTAATTTTAAAATAGTGATGTGAAATTGATTTCTTCAAACAAACTGTAGTTGAAACTAATCTCAATTTGGCCCTGTTCAGACAAAGCAACAAACCATAAGAAATACTCCCTTCACTGGAAGAGGAAAGTAAGGTAAAGGTAAAGGTTTCCCTTGCTCGAAAGCCAGTCGTAGCCGACTCTAGGGTTCAGTGCTCATCTCTGTTTCAGAGCCGAAGAGCCAGCGTTGTCTGCTTCTGCAGACATTTCCGTGGCCATGTGGCAGGCATGACTAGCCACCAGAGCGCACGGAATGCTGTTGCCTTCCTACCGAATTGGTCCCTATATATCTACTTGCAATTTCTTACTTTTGAACTGCTAGGTTAGCAGGAGCTGGGACAAAGACGGGAGCTTTGATTAAGAAACATGCAATTGCATAACAACTTTTCCTCAAAATTGAGGGGTACACAGAAAGAGTCTCCTCAAAGATTGTGATACAATCAGGCGTACCCTGGGCAGATCAAACCAAAGGAACTGAAGACTCAAAGTTGAGCTATTTATAACATTTCCTAGTATTTAATCTTGCCTGTGCTCCTCAAAGTGCCTTCAGAAAGCTGATAAGAATTACCTCAAGGCATCTTCATAATTTCAGAGTTATCTAGTAAAGTGACTGTCGTGGCAGACAAACCTGTTCTTTACACTATCAACATTAAATATTTCCATTGACAGTGAATAGGACCCAATTCACCCAGCTGATAAGATAAAAGATGAACTCAAAAAGAAGTTATTTCAAACTCATTACAGTCCAGTACTCTTCTCCACCCCCTTCCTTCCAGCAAGAACTCCACAGAGAATGGGACAGATAAAACATTCCCCCCCCAGCAAATAAACAAATAATTCTTGTGCATATTTCTTGTCAGGCATAGGGAATTCTCTGGTATGTTTGAAAACTTCATACAGGATAATTTACTTTCTCCTATATAGTAATACCGCTTACAAAGTCCGCTTCATACAACATCGGATTCATACAACATCGCCTAATTCCTTGAAAAAATTTGCCTCATACAAAGTCGTGTTACTTTGTATTAGGCATTGGTTTTTTCCCAGGTTGCATTGTGCCTGGGCAGTATAAAAGGCAGGACACATGCATGCATTGCTCTTGTGGGTTTAGCATGAGGCAAAGAGTGTTTAGGAGTGGTTTTGAGTGCGATTTTGGATTTTTCTGAATTTTTTTGTCAGAAATTTTAGAAGCATTCCTGGTCCCCTCAGTGGAGGAAATGCCACTGGGCCCAATGGCAAAATAAGCGGAGGAGGAACCACTGCCCTATTCTGATTTCCAACAGTCATGGAGGTTAAAGAGGCCATGCCAGATGGACTGGTTGTGAAGATGCACCTTGTTAATATCCTCAAGGCTGTGGCAGTCCATTGTAGTCCTAGTGTTAAATCCTGCATGCCTCATTTCATATGTGCCGCAGGAGATGGCTCCGTGATCACAGTGTGTGGGTCACTTAATGGCAAGCTGGGATCCACTTTAAACAAATTCATGCCAGCAGCATCTTTCCTGGCATCCATCAACTGTGGAAATGATTTCCAGGAAAAATGTATACTCAGATATGAGTAGCAGACAATGAAGACAATGACGACCTACAATGATTTGTCATCAAGATAATGTAATGTTTCTTAGAACAGTATTAAGGATAGAAAACAAACAGACTGGATTCATAATTCTCTATGAAGATATCGATTATTTATTTAATTATTTATTTAATTTTACTTTATTATATCTATATCTCACCTTTCTTGCAATGAAGGGACTCAAGGTGATACATCTATACCTATAAAATGGTGCGTTAACCATTGGAATGTGACAAAGGATGTTGCACCAGGCCCCACTAGCCCCGTCCGAGCCTCCGTACACTCGTCCGACTGGGGTTCGCAGGTAACTGTTGGGTTGGAATTTGCGGCTGGGGGGCAGGAGCCCCCCGGACACAAACAAAAAAAGGGAACTTCAATTCCCAACATTCCTTGCGCTGTGCCGCACCAGAGCCAATCAGGCTGAGCGGCGCAGCAAAAGCAACATTCGGAAACGCGCAGCGGCCGATAAAAAAAAAGCCGCAGGAAAAAAACCGCTGCAGTCTCCAAAATCGCACACGCCAAACTACAAGCCCCAGCATCCTGTGCGCCATGAGCGCGCAGAACGCTGAGGCAACCGGCGCGCAAAAAATAAAATAACCCCCCCGCCGCTGCTGCCCTTACTTTCCACAGGCCAGGGATCGAGCCTGGCCCGTGAAAAAAAGGCCCCCCACGCCCTTTCCTTTCCACAGGCCAGGGATCAAGCCTGGCCTGTGAAAAAAAAAGACCACCCCCGCCCTTTTCTTTCCATGGGCCAGGGATCGAGCCTGGCCCATGAAAAAAACCCCACCCCGCCCTTTTCTTTCCACAGGCCAGGGATCGAGCCTGGCCCGTGAAAAAAAAAAAGACCACCCCTGCCCTTTTCTTTCCACGGGCCAGGGATCGAGCCTGGCCCACGGAAAAAAAGACACCCCCCCAAAAAAAAGTACACACAATAACATCCAAAAACAGTAAATAAACCTGTCAAAAAGAAACACAAAAACATCCAAAAAGTAAACACAAAAACATCACACAGACCCCCCCCAAAACCCAAAACACCCCCCCCAAAAAACAACAACCCAGAGAGCTTACCAGGAGACGTCTTCACTCCATGACGACCGGAACTCAACTGAGAAAATAAAGAAAATACTTACCGGAAGAAGAAGCGATACTCAGAGGACAGTAGAGAAAAATTGTAGAGTAGAAGAAAAGCTCACCACCCCCACCCAGAGGCCACAAGAGAAAAAACATTCAAAAATATTGAAAATAATAAGATTAATTCCCAAATTAATCAAATAAATTATCAAAACATTCAAAAATATTCACAATAATCTCAAAAAATACCAAAACAAAACAAAATAGAAATCACTTTTCACTCAAAAATACCAAAAAACTAAAATAAAAATTGCATAAAAATAAAGATTTAAAAAACCAAAATTAAATTTTAAATTAAAATAAATTAAATTAAAATAAGATTTGCATAAACATAAAACAAAAACCTTCCAAAACCAACTGAAAGAGCCCAGCACTGAGGAAGCTAGTGCGCAAAAAATAAAAATAAAACACACACTGGGAGCGCAAGTCCGCCGCAGACGGACGCAGCGCCTTGAAGCCACAAAATCACAAAACCTTTCAACACCATTTAAAACAGCCTGGCACCATTTGTTCAAGAAAAAAAAACCGAAACCCTTTACTATCCAACACAATTTTAAAAAGCCCGGCACTTCCGGGCAAAATATGCTAGTAACAACTAAAAACTGGATACAGTGGTACCTCGCTTAAAGAGCATAATGCATTCCATGGGATTGCTCTTAAGTGAGCTTGCTCTTTAAGCAAAACACCATTGTAAGTGGCCAATTATGACTTCTGGCGGGGTGGGGGGATTGCGAACCCAGATTTAGTTGTTAAGCAAGTTTTTGGTTGGTTTTAGTTGTTAAGCGACCATTCAGAGGAAATTCTGCTCTTTAAGCGAGTTAGTCTCTAAGCGAGGCGCTCTTTATGCGAGGTTTTACTGTATACTTAAAATAACAACATATATTATTAAACTAAAATTAAACCTGAGCAAAATTAAAAAGATAACTTGTTTAAAATAAATTATAGCAATAGCAATTACAGTTATATACCACCCCATAGTGCTTAGTGCATTCTCTGGGAGGTTCACAAGGTAATTAGAATTTTACCCCCAACATTCTACCCCCTTCCGACCTTGGAAGGATGGAAGGCCGAGGCAACCTTAAATTATAACAAATTTAAAACACATTGTAAAAGTATGCTCTATCTCCTATTAAAAACTCCAGTCCTGCAACCTTCATGGATCAAAAGCGAGTTTTAAAAGGAAGGTTTTCACCTCCAGCAGGGCCAACCTAGCCTTGAGGCAGGCAATTTCATATATTGGGAGCAGCCCTAGAAATTTAACTCTGTCAAATCCTCACCAAACATGCCTGCAGTTGTGGCGGGACTGAGGTGAGGCCCTCCGCTGAAGACCTCAGAGACAATGGGCAGACATATGAAAAGGATGGGGGATGTCTGAGGAACATAGGCTTCTTCTGGTGGCCATAGGACAAAGAGGACAGGGCTACTGTACCTTTAATTATTGTGTCAAATAGGGATTTCAGCATGTGTAGCGTGGTATGGCTGAAGTGAGCTTATGGGACCTGGCACTTCATTCCTCCCACTAGCAAGAACATCCAGCCAGCTGTTACTCTTGCGGGGTGTTGTCTATTTGTGAAAATTTTAATGGCTTTTTTAAAAAAAAAACATTTTTGTTTTGAATATTTATTAAAGCCGCATGAATTTCACATAGGCAAGAATGAAAGTTAAATGCCCACTTCTGCACCTGGTATGTCAGCATGGGCTTGCATCACCTTGCTTGAATCCTTGTTGCTCAGAGGTATCTAACACAAATTCTCTTTTGCCATCTTTTCTTCTTCATCCAAATGAACCAAATGTCGGATACAGACTTCACCTGTTTTTAAGTTCATCGCTTTCTAACTTTTGCTACCAGAGGCATAGCAGAGCAAAACGGGCTGTTCAGTTCTAGAGTCCAGTGTGTGCCTTTTCTCTTTTGGTATATAAGCACTGCAGTGGCTCAAGTGGTGAAGACTGGGAGGCAGAAAGTCAGCAGTTCGATTCCTGAGTACTGCAAGACAGAATGAGCTTCCGTCTTTGCCCCAGCTCCTGCCAACCTAGCAGTTTGAAAGCAAGAAATTGCAAGTAGATCAAGAGGGACCACTTCGGTGGGATAGTAAACAGCGCTCCGCGCGCTCCGGTGTCTATTTATGCCTGCCACATGACCATGGAAACATCTGCAGAAGCAAACAGCGCTGGCTCTTTGGCTTAGAAACAGAGATGAGCACTGAACCCTAGAGTCTGATACGACTGGCTTTCGAGCAAGGGAAACTTTTACATTTAACTTCAGGCTTCCAGACTGTAATATGTTTTACACTGGGTACTCTGCTCTATAAGCAATAAACTCAAGCATATTCCTAAGGATAGAAAATTCATCATGACTGAGAGGAAACGGATGCCATGGAATGACAAAATCTTTTGGATTACTCCTGGGGAAAAATCTTGAAAGAAAATACCAGTTCTAATTGCTTATTTCTGATACTTTGAGCAACCTTCCATAAGACATCTTAGTTCTCCTATTTTCTTCACAATTTTCATACAATGCCTTTGTGGGTGTATGTATTAATTTTCCTTGTTGTCATAATTTAACAACAACGAAAACAACTGAAAATATATTTCTTAGTATCTCTATACTACACACTGTCCATTTTCAAAAATTATGGGAAAACCTTTGTCATCTAGAGCTGATGCACTTAACCTGTTGTATTGAAGTTCAGGAACAAATAGGACATCTGTTATAGTATTCTCACTTATTTTATAAAATGCCAGTCTTTTTCCCTTCAATTTTCATTAAGTCACCATTAGCAGTGTGAATACAGGTATTTCCACTGGATCTTTCATTTAGATTTATAAATAAATCTTTTTGGCTTGCACAAAGACTAGTACAGTACATCCCGAGGCAATGGTCCACAAATTTTATTTCTGTTCACAATTATGAGCCACAAATAATTTCTGTTTTAACCCCTTTCTTTCATTTTGTCTCTCTACTAGAGTTAGGCTTTACATTTTTTCCCCTGCAATCCATCTGTTATTTTGATTCAAAAATGGTACAGTTCCTATTAGTTGAGGAATACCTGGGCGATGAGAAATCTTTCATAACATGCTCTGTCCTCAGCTGAGTGACTGGCTCTGAGAGGTGACCCTCTGATTGCCTTTGCCACTGAGTATGACATGTGAGCATACCTGTCAACCATCCTGATTTGGCCGGGATTACGCCGTAATTCGGTGCCGATTTGTGCCATTTCCTGACCCACGCTGCCAAACCCTGTAATTTGGCAGTGGGGGAAAGGAGGCACTGCGCAGCCCGTGTAGAGCGTGGAAGGGCTCTACACTTCCATAGTTTCCTTCAATGCATGCGCAGAAGGCTACGCCATCTGCGTAGAAGGCTACGCCAGTGGTGTAGTCCTCCACGCGCATGCGTACAACGCAACCTGCGCAGACCCGGTCTGCGCAGGTCCCGGATTCGCCAGAACCGCGGTTGACAGGTATGCATGTGAGCCACTTTCAGTCTTCGGACAACTTTTTTGGTCTGTGCGCTTTTCTCTTGGACAACTCAAAGACACTTGGAAACTTGGTGGTTTGCTGTACAATATAAATGCAAAAAATATCAAAGTGTTTACTTAGTGATTCTGTGAGAAATGCCATTTTCTGTCAATCAGTTAGTTGACAGCTAGTTAAACTTAATTATTAAACATGGTTAATTGAGCAGAAATGTGCCATTCACAGCCTTGCTTATTATTAAGACAGAAACATACACATTCCCTAATAAAAGCTGCCTGATTTTTCCTCGATTCACCAGACTATCAACCCTGACTGCTCATTAGAAGGTCAAATAGCAAAGTAATTTGGACAGCAAATGAGAAGAGAGGATTCACTTTAGAAAGCCTTGATGCTGGGAAAGGTGGAGGGCAAAAGAGGAAGGGGATAGCCAAAAATGAGATGGTTAGATGTTACTGTAGACGCAATAGGCACAGAGCTGTGTGGGCTGAGGAGGATGGTGGAGGACAGAGGTGTCTGGTGGGCAATGGTCCATGGGGTCGCAAAGGATCTGAATTGACTGTGCGACTGAACAACAACAACAAAACCAGACTATCAAAGGATGAGTTCCTGCTGGTTGCAATTCGCTTTCCATTCCTTTCACCGTTGCACGCTTCTTCTCCAGGTTTGGGCAAAACCTTTCACGATTGAATCTTCCCATCTTTTTTTTTGGGGGTGGGGGGCTGCCAATTGGCCTTTTTACTTCTCTGGGCAGGGCCGCCGTCCGGGGGGGGGGGGGACAACCAGCACTCCTGTCCTGGGCCCGGAGCTGGCAGGGGGCCCGACGGCACCCCCCCCCCAAGCTCAGATTTGTGCATTTTTAAATTTTAAAAACTTTTTAAAACTTTCTTTGAAAAAGTGGTGTGCAGGCCTGGCAGGTGGCACCACTGCGCATGCCCTGCCAGAGGGCTCCTGGCTCCACCTCGACCTGGATATCCGGGTCAAAGCTTCAGCCCAGGAAGCGCACATTGGTCTGGCAGAGCAGAGATGAGGTGGCTGCTGCTGCTGCTGCAGCAGCAGAGGAAGAGGCAGAGGCAACTGCCAGGCTCAGGAAGTGCCTCAGTTCGGTTGTCTTCCGGACAAGGAGGAGGAGTCCCAGAGCAGCCAGGCATGCTCTCACCTCTGCACTTCCCATGCGCCTTTGGGCCGGAGGTGGGTGGGCTGGTGGGCTGGTGGCCTCCCCTTCCCAGCAGCGCGGGCAAGTTGGGGCAACACTTCCCAGGCACCTTGCCCACCCCACGAAGGCACGTGGGAAGTTCGGAGATGAGAGAGCGTGTCATGATGGTGAGCCTGGCTGCTAGGGACTCCTCGTCCTTGTCCGGAGGACAACCAAGGCTCTTCCTGAGCCTGGCGCGGTTTCCCAGAGCAGCATGGTGAGAGGTCCTTTAAGTCATGCTGCTCTGGGCAAGTGGAGGCAGCAGCCCCTCCTCCTGCCTCTCCACCCTCCTGGTCCCCAGAGGAAGAGGGATGCACCTGGGCGCTCCGCCGCCTGCTTCCTCTGAATAAGTCTGTCTTTTTGTTTTGTTTACTTCCGTTCATTCGTGTGTGTGTGTGTGTGTGTGTGTGTGTGTGTGTGTGTGTGTATGTGTGTGTGTAATGATGAACTCCCTCAGTCCCAGCTCTTATCAACCTAGCAGTTCGAAAGCAAGCTATTGTTAGTAGATATCCTTATTTATCTACTTGCAGTTTCTTGCTTTCGAACTGCTAGGTTGGCAAGAGCTGGGAGGGATGACGGGAGCTCATCATTA
This sequence comes from Bradypodion ventrale, assembly GCA_035047345.1. Classification (NCBI taxonomy): domain Eukaryota; kingdom Metazoa; phylum Chordata; class Lepidosauria; order Squamata; family Chamaeleonidae; genus Bradypodion; species Bradypodion ventrale. The sequence continues at coordinate 104,126,867 of JAWDJE010000005.1, read as the reverse complement.
GGAACATAAATAGTGTTCTGTGCACTCTAGTGTCTAGTCATGCCTGCCACATGTCCATGGAAACATCTGCGAATGCAGACAGCACTGGCTCTTTGGCTGTAATCAGAGATGAGCACTGAACTCTAAAGTTGGATACAACTGGCTTTCAAGCAAGGCTTAAAGACTAACTGCTGTATTTTAATGTGAGCTTTTGTGGATCAAGGCCACTGGCTCTTTGGCTGTAATCAGAGATGAACACTGAACTCTAAAGTTGGATACAACTGCCCATCGATTTCTTTTGGAAAATTGTGTATTCCACCTGCCACTGCCACCCCAACGCAAAGAGAGAGAAAAGTGTGTGTGTGTGTCCCAATAGGATTGCTCAGTACGGGGCCCAGAAATTTCTGATGGTGGCGCTGTCTCTGTGATACCACTCGGTGACTGCTGCTGTCCAACGCCAAAAGCAGAGGCCTTGGACAGCCTTCTGCTTTAGAGCTGGGGAAAACTCCAGGATCTCTAAGCGTTTCTTTGGTCATTTCATAGCCTTTGACATAAACATCCGTATATCTGAGAAGCTTTGTGAAATTATTGCTTTTCCTATAGAATCCTCATCTTTCTATTTAGCTTTTGCCTTTTCCTCTGTTGGTCTTTGTAAACAAGAATGTACTTTTCAGGCTCTGGGGCTAAACCGCAGCCTCTCTTTCCATCAAAAGACATTCAGAGATGTTAACATTCAGAGATGTTAAAAATGCCTTGCTGAAATTAAGATCCATTTTTCATATTTCTTTTTCTGAACAGGTCTGGTTGTAAATCTGAGAAAGTAAACAACTCCATCTCTTCAGCCAGTTACGAGGTGGGTTTTGTTTGTTTGTTAAAAACATAGTGGGGAGGGGGACAAAAATCACAAACATTTTTTTGGGAAAACACCCTGAAAAATACTTGATAGCTATCTGCCTCAGGTTACTGCTGTGACTTATCAGAATCTGTACTTGTCTGTTTTTATGTTCTTTTTAGTATCACTTTTTAATCTCTTAACTTTTATTGTTTTATCTTCATAAGGGGTTAGGGAGGGTATTGGAGGGCTTTTTAAAGATTTTTTTAAAAGACTGTGTATGTTTTAAAGATAGTTGTTAGCCGCCTTGGTCATTTGAGGATGAGGAAGGTGGGGTATAAATGGCATAAATAAATAAATAAATAAATATGTCTGTTTTCTAACCTATTGTAGAGTTTTAAATTTCTGCATAAATGAATAAAAATGAATAAAAAACATTTCTTTGTTTACAGTTACCTGGAATTACATATAAGTGCATGCTGTTTTCTTTACTGCACACATGCTAGCAACCAGCTGAACAGATCAAAAACAACAAACTGACAAAGAGAGGGAAAGACCAGAGAGAGGTAGGACTCCTTGAATTCAGAGGCAGAAAGGAACCATTGGTTAGTGCTGAAAAGATAGTCACCCCAAACCAGAAAAGTTCCTTCCAGCTATTCCAATTTACTGAACTATCCAGCCAAAGTATGCAAAGTGCTTTGAATGTTCAGGAGCAGAGATGCATTAGTTAGTTAAGCGCTGTCAAGTTGGACCTGCTTTATAGTGTTCTTATAGCTTTCAAGATAAGTGAGACATTTAAGGAGTACGTTTGTACATTAACTACATCAGTAGTGGCGAACCTATGGCACACCAAAGGTGGCACTCAGAGCCCTTTCCGTGGGCATGTGCACTGTCGCCCCAGCACCATACCTGTCAAGTTTTGAATTTGAAAATAAGGGAAATTTTGGCCACACCCCCTGTGGGTGTGGCCAAAACTGTGGGCATGGCTAAATATAGCCATGTGACTTGCTGGGCTCTAGTCATGACTGCCACATGGCCATGAAAATGTCTGCACACACAGCTCTTTGGCTGTAAATGGAGATGAGCACTGCACCCTAGAGTGGCAGATTTTACTTTCTTAGGATCAAAGATCGCTGCAGATGGTGATTGCAGCCGTGAAATAAAAAGGCGACTGATGCTTGGGAAACAAGCTATGAGAAACCTGGGGAACATAGTTAAAAGTAGAGACATCACCTTGCAAACAAAAAATTGCATAGTCAAAGCAATGGTATTCCCGGTGGTAATGTATGGGTGTGAGAGCTGGACCATTAGGAAAGCTGAGTGCAGAAAAATAGATGCCTTTGAAATGTGGTGTTAGAAGTAGGTCGATCGTAGAAGAAATCAACCATGACTGCTCATTAAAGGTCAAATAGTAAAGAGGACGCTAAAGTACTTTGGACATTAAATGAGAAGAGAGGATTCAATTGAGAAGGCCTTAATGCTGGGAAAGGTGGACAAAAGGAGGGGGTGGCCAAAAATAAGATGGCTAGATGGTATTGTAGATGCAATTGGCACAAAGCTGTGTGGGCCAAAGAACCCTTTCCCCATCTTCTTGGGCAGCCTGTTGAGTTTGGGCACTCGGTCTCTAAAAGGTTCACCACCACTGAACTACAGGAAGCAAGACCTGGCAATCACGCAGCTTCAGAGCTAGGCCCTGGAACAGATGAGTGAAATGTAGATGTCTTTAAGTGTGAGTCCATGGGCTCTGACTCCCAAGATGCTGGCCAAGGAATTTTTGGAGAATTCTGGGAATCGGAGGCTAAAAAACAATAAAAATAGACATCCCGATTATATTCTTAATGGGTGCCTTTTTAATTGGCTTAATAAAGGTGTCACCCATATGAATTTTTGGAGTTCAAAAATAAAACAATTGTGAGAGTACCATAGTTCTCAGTACTTGTCACAGTCTTCCACTTCATTCCTGAATAAGACATTTTCCCCTACGTCATAAGGTTAAGCCAGCTTTGGCACTTTTCTTACAGTAAGTGCAACGCTAGTTCATGGCGGGGTTCCATCCTTTCTCCCTTCTAGACTTCAGAGTTAAAACTACACACACTAGTGATTAAAATAGTTGTCTTTGCACTTGACCTTCTTCTGTCTGAGAAATAGGAAAGGTTTTGGTGTGCACAATTTATGAGTTCAGTTCTTATTCAGTTTTCAAATCTAACATGTTGGGCTCCTCAGATTGTTGCTATTTTTTCTCTTTTCAGGCTACAGGAAGATTACTCTACTTTTCTGAAAGAATTCATTCCTTGAGGAATTCACACCCCAGACTGGAGCTCCTTTGTTACATGAAATAAGCATTTATTTTCCATAATCAAGTAGCATTCATTTTGTTAAGGATCAAAGAAGACTAATAAGCAAGTTGCCTTTAAATCCCTGATGCCACTGAACAAACAAACAAACAAACACACACACACACACACACACACACACACACACACACACACACACTCGCCCGACTGTGGTTCGCAGGTAACTGTCGGGTTGGAATTTGCGGCCGGGGGGCAGGAGCCCCCCAGACGCAAAAAAAAGGAACTTCAATTCCCAACATTCCTTGCGCTGCGCCGCACCAGAGCCAATCAGGCTGAGCGGCGCAGCAAAAGGAACGTTCGGAAACGCGCCGCGTCCAATTAAAAAAAGCCACAGGAAAAAACCCGCTGCAGTCTCCAAAATCACGCACGCTAAATTACAAGCCCCAGCATCCTGCACGCCATGAGCGTGCAGAACGCTGAGGCAGCTGGCACGCAAAAAATAAAATAAACCCCCCCACCGCCGCTGCTGCCCTTACTTTCCACGGGCCAGGGATCGAGCCTGGCCCGTGAAAAAAAAGACCCCCCACACCCTTTCCTTTCCACGGGCCAGGGATCGAGCTTGGCCCGTGGAAAAAAAAGACCACCCCGCCCTTTTCTTTCCACAGGCCAGGGATCGAGCTTGGCCCATGGAAAAAAAGACCACCCCCGCCCTTTTCTTTCCACGGGCCAGGGATTGAGCTTGGCTCATGGAAAAAAAGACCACGCCCCGCCCTTTTCTTTCCACGGGCCAGGGATTGAGCCTGGCCCATGGGAAAAAAAGACCACCCCGCCCTTTTCTTTCCACGGGTCAGGGATCGCGCTTGGCCCGTGGAAAAAAGACCACCCCCGCCCTTTTCTTTCCACGGGCCAGGGATTGAGCCTGGCCCGTTAAAAAAAAAGACCACTCCCACCCTTTTCTTTCCACGGGGCAGGGATCGAGCCTGGCCTGTGGAAAAAAAGACCACCCCGCCCTTTTCTTTCCACGGGCCAGGGATCGAGCCTGGCCCGCAAAAAAAAGACCACCCCGCCCTTTTCTTTCCACAGGCCAGGGATCGACCCTGGCCCACAAAAAAAAGATACCCCCCCAAAAAAAAGTACACACAATAACATCCAAAAACAGTAAAAAAAACCAGTCAAAAAGAAACTCAAAAACATCCAAAAAGTAAACACAAAAACATCACACAACCCCCCCCCCCCAAAAAAAAACCAACAACAACCAGAGAGCTTACCAGGAGACGTCTTCACTCCATGACGACCAGAACTCAACTGAGAAAATAAAGAAAATACTTACTGGAAGAAGAAGCAACACCCAGAGAACAGTAGAGAAAAATTGTAGAGTAGAAGAAAAGCTCACCACCCCCACCCAGAGGCCACAAGAGAAAAAACATTCAAAATTATTTAAAATAATAAGATTAATTCCCAAATTAATCAAATAACTTATCAAAACATTCAAAAATATTCACAATAATCTCAAAAAATACCAAAAAAACAGATATCACTTTTCACTCAAAAAACCCCAAAAAAACTAAAATAAAAAATAAAAAATGCGTAAAAATAAATATTTAAAAAACCAAAATTAAATTTTAAATTAAAATAAATTAAAATAAAATAAAATTTGCATAAACATAAAACAAAAACCTTCCAAAACCAATTGAAAGAGCCTGGCACTAAGGAAGCCAGTGCACAAAAAATAAAAATAAAACACACACTGGGAGCGCAAGTCCGCCATAGGCGGACGCAGCGCCCCGAAGCTACAAAATTACAAAACCTTTCAACACCATTTAAAACAAATATTTATTTATTTATTTATTTATTTATCCTACATAGGTTGCCTTTGCTCGAAAGCCAGTTGTATCCAACTCTAGGGTCCAGTGCTCATCTTTGTTTATAGCAAAAAAAGCCAGTGTTGTTTGTGTCTGCAGACATTTCCGTGGACATGTGGTAGGCATGACTAAACACTGGAATGCTGTCACCTTCACCCCCAAACTGGTATCTATTTATCTACTTGCAATTTCTTGCTTTCTAACTGCTAGGTTGGCTGGGACAGAGACAGGAGCTCACTCCGTCATGCAGCACTCAGGTCTTGAACTGCTGACCTGTCGGCCTTCCAGTCATCAAGTTCAGCGTCTTAACCACTAAGCCACCACAGTCCCTATACTTCTCCTACATAAAACCTATAAAGTATGCTGCTGCAGTATATGGACACTTGTGGCACTTTAAAGAGCAATATATTCCATTTAGTAGAAGCTTTGTACACTTCCACCAATTTCATCAGATAGAGAGGAAGAACATGTCACAAAATGAGCTGTGATCCAGAGAAGCTTATGATATCCATCCTTAAAGTACCATATTTGAAATAGTACCACATTTGTACTATCCATCCTTAAAGTACCACATTTGAAATAGTGTACTATATTCTTTTTTTAAAAAAATGTTGCTTTAAATGCATGGAACAAGGAAATGGGATAAAGGTTATTGTATGGATCAATTTTCTTTTTTTATTTTAAAAAAATACATGTTGCTTTAAATACATGGAAGAAGGAAATGGGAGAAAGGTTATTGTATGGATACCAAACAGATGGGAGGGGTGCTGAACCACCCCTCCCAGTGTGGAAAGATCAGTGGAAATACAATCATAATGGAACATCATCTTACAAGACTCATGCAAAGATCACACAGATCAATATATTAAAATGATCCACGTGATTAGGTTCTGCACTGGTGTGAATCAAAGCAATGTGGTACATCAAAGAAGACCACAGCACTATCTGAGGGCAATGTAAGAAATCAGGCAATTTGCCTGATATTGTTAATACCAGTCTCAGCATTGTACCATGTGGACACTGTTTTCTTAGCATTTCTTTCATGGATGAAAAGAAAGTTGGACAATTGCTCGATGTTGACAAATCTCAAGACAAAGCTATTTGGATTCGTCTGGATACCATTTTATGAATTGGAGTATTTTCTTTTCTCATGTGACAGTCACATGGAGTTAGGAACAGGCCCAGCTAGAGCATTGCCCTGGAGGTAAATTTCTAAAAACAACAAGCTGCTCAGATGACATCTAAGGCAACTTTCACCATCTGGCTCATCTTGCACAGACTCTATTATTGTAAGAGACTTATCTGTGATAGGGGCTGTCCGGCCCAGGCCCATTCTTTCAGAAGAAGGAGTACGGTAGTCGTCTGGCATTACCTTACTTGGTAGAGGCACATAATGTACCTTTGGGAAGGGTCTCCATTTTCAGATAGAAATATATGGCAGAAAGTGATCTGCCAGGTATCCTGCTCCCATGTCATTAAAGGAGAGGTAGAAAAATGCATCATCTCAAGATATTTTGGACTACAGGATCCATATTCCCCAAGAAGCATGGACAAGGTACAAGTGCATTGCAGATATAGTCCAGAAAATTTGGAGAGGACTTGGCTGCTTACTCCTTTGTTAATGACTTTAACAATTGAGATCAGCACTTTGGTTTAGACTCCCAAACAGAGTGGAGGCTGGGGTGCAGATGAAATCTTGGTGTAATGCATTCATATTCCCTAGACTTAATTTAACAGTAAGGTCAAGGTAAAGGTTTCCCTTGTTTGAAAGTCAGTCGTATCCGACTCTAGGGGTCAGTGCTCATCTCTGTTTCAAAGCAGAAGAGCCAGTGCTGTCTGCTTCTGCAGATGTTTCCGTGGTCACGTGTTAGGCATGACTAGACATCGGAGCACACTGAACGCTGTTTACCTTCCCACCGAAGTGGTCCCTATTTATTTACTTGCAATTTCTTGCTTTTGAACTGATAGGTTGGCAGGAGCTTGGACAAAGACGGGAGCTCATTCCGTCCTGCAGCCCTATTTGGATCAACTGCAGTTTATCGGCTATTCTCAAAGGTATTCCAGGTAGAATGCGTCACATGCGTCTAAGGGTATTTGCTAAATAACTCTACCTCAATCATAAAATATGTTGTGAGAAAGAGTACTGTATTTTCTGGCGTATAAGACTACTTTTTAACCCCGAAAAATCTGTGCCAAAGTCGGGGGTCGTCTTATAGGACAGGGACTTGACTGCAGCTTGTTTCCCCTTGCTTCATATGTCCGGCGCATATGGTGTGTGTGTGTGTGTGTGTGCCGCGGCCGAGTCCCTGCTCTGTGCGGGGAGTATGAAGCAAGGGGAAGCAAGTGCACACATCTTCCTGTACCTCGAGGAGAACGTGAGCGTGGATTGGCTCTCCACCAGAACCTGCCCATTCGACTCGGAGGGCTGCATGTCTTCGGGTTGAGTGTGAGTTAATTTTTATTTGGTGTGCATTGGAAGAGAGGTAGTCTTATATATTCCAAACTCTATATTTTAACTGGAAAAGTTGGGGGCCGTCTTATACGCCGGAAAATACAGTATATTTGAGCCTTTGGTAACAATACTACATTAGTAGACACCTGCCCTCGCCCCTGGGATATGATCCTTTTCAGGAAGCATAATGCCTTCCAGAACAAGTGAATACCTGTCAGCTGGGCAATTGACCTCTGTCTTCTCTGTACCTCCCTCTTATATGAACCAAGTTTCAGCTGATTAGTCTTGTTTGTTTCCTGTTTGTTACCACATTCAGCCATTGATTTAGGACATTTACAATCTCACTGGAATTGGGTGATTAAATTAGATCAATAAAAACTAAATGTCAGTTGCATGTTGTGTACACATCAAACCAAATCTCCAAATGACTCCTTTTAGTTGTTTCATGTAAATTTCTAAACAGCATGGGGGAAAAGAAGAGAACCTTTTAGAATCACAATATTTATTTATTTATTTATTCGATTTCTATACCGCCCACTCGGCCGAGGCCAACTCAGGGCGGTTCACAATCATAATAACAAACATGATTAAAAACTACGGTACTTAAAAACTACCCTCCTCCTAAAAAAGGGTGCAGGGACCGAGGGGGCCGGGATTTCACTATACCAGTCACCCAACAGAAATCACCCTTCCACCTGCACCCCATACTTGGGCTGCCAGCCAGGTTTTAAGTTCTCTTCTGAAAGGCAGCAATTCCATCTGGAGACGTAGCTCTGTTGGTAGGAGGTTCCAGAGTGCCGGTGCAGACATGGAGAAGGCCCTCCTCCTTGTGCTAGAGAGGCGAGCCCCTCTAGCGGATGGTACAATAAGAGAGCCCCTCCAGTCTGCCCTGGTTGGATGGACAGACGTCCTTAGGGCGATGCGGTCTCTTAGGTATATATGGAGAAGATAAAGCAAAGGTCCCCAGCAGTGCTATCTAGAACCGATCATCTAAGCAAAAACAGAAGCACTGCCAGACATTATTTCCAGCATCCAAATTGGCTCCTCTATGTAAAAGGATGCCATGATCCACATCCTGGGAGCCACCAAGAGGTCGATGAAAAGCCGTAGACGAGTGTTTCCCAACCTTTGATTTTTGGACTTCCATTCCCAGAAGCCTAAGTCAATTTCCCAAAGCACTGATCAGCCAATGCACTGACTTAGGCTTCTGGGAATTGAAGTCCCCCTGTGGGATGTGTGACCCACATTGGGAACCACTGCCACAGACTGTCATACTATCCCAAGTCCTCACTCTCATTGGGCAGGGGCTGCAGTGGCTCAGTGGTTAAGAAGTGCGCCTTGTTAGCTGGAAGGCTGGCAAGTCGGCAGTTTGAAACCTGGGTACTGCATGACGGATTGAGCGCCCGTCTCTGTCCCAGCTCTTGGGGACATGAAAGGAGACTCATTCGGGCATCCCGTGAGTGGAGTTTCTACTGCAAAAATCCTTTTAACCCAGAATAATTTCTGACATGAAATTATTATTACAGTACTCTCATTGGGCCAGTGTGGGCCACTCACTCCCTGTCAGTTCAACTTACTTCACAGAGTTGTTGCGGGGGATAAACTGCTTGGGTGGACCATGTCGCAATACACTTATCTGTGGTGGAGTATAAACGTAATAATGCAATTAAATGCTACAGTTTAGCACTTCTGCAGCTCATTATTCCAAGCAGTGGTGGGCTCCCAAAAAATTTACTACCACACTGTGGGTGTGGTATGGTGGGTGTGGCCAGGGGGAAAGCCCTGCGTTGCACCCGAATTAGGACTACTTTATTTCAAAACTTGGATGGGCAGGGCCAGCCAGAATTTCTGCTACCGGTTCTGGCGAACTGGTGTGAACCTGCTGATGCCCACCACTGATTCCAAGTGTTCCAAGCATTTGGCATATGTTTGTATGCAACACACTGTGAATTAAACCATAGTTAGCCCGACATAACAGTTGCAGCAACGGTTTGGTGGAAGAATAATTGTTTTCATAAGGAATTTCCTAGTGAGGGAAGAATTGATTAGGAACTTCATAGCCTGTACTCTTTTGTGGGGCAGTCTTGCTTGTTTCACGAGAGGGGAGCAAGTCGCTGAGTTATTCCTTTGACATCCTGCATATGAGGACAAAAGAAGGCCCCGTATAAAATGGATTCAGTGCATTCAGTTCAGAGTGAAAGTGGCAATTAAGACAGAAAACTCTCCATCCTCCAGTAACCTGCCACATTTTGAGGCTAAGAAAGAGGGAGGATGGAGTGGCCCACACATCTGGTTGTTTGCATGCCGGTGGTTGTTGTTAACTGTGGCTACCACAAACCCTCTGAGATATAATTGAACTCCTTATTTATAATCACCATTTATGAATTTACCATTCACTGGGAATATGAACAATTGCTCGAAACCAACAAAATCCACCTAATAATCTCCATAGTGACCCAACTATAAAAGGGGATTATCTTTGGGTCGGGTATTTCCTTTGTAATAAAAATGGCACAAAATAAGGATTAGTGTTTTCTTTCCTAATTAGATCTCACATGTACTCACCCCATTTTAAACACAAACCTACACCCTTGTTTTATTTTCTTTATAAAATGCAATTCTCTAAGCAAGGTGCAAAAGCAAGTATACCCGGTGTAGTTCCTCTTACTACCATTAGATTTTTAATAAATAATAATAATTGTGGGCATCAAGCAGTGTTGTACTGTGGCAGGTTCTCACCAGTTCTGGCAAACTGGTAGTAGACATTACAGGCCATGCCCACTTGGCCAGCCACGCCCACCTCTCAGCCTCCCCCTCCCAGCGCCACCGGAAATGCGTCCCATTTGCCTCGCCCAGGGCCAAAGGCGCGCTTTCATCTCCGCACTTTTTTTGTGCCTTCGGCCCTGAGCGAGGCAAATGGGACGTGTTTCTGGCAGCGCTAGGAGGGGGAGGCCAGCGCCAGCCCACCAACTCATCCCGCTCACCTCCCAGCAGCACCGCTGCTCTGGGACTCATCATCATCACCTCCGCGAAGCAAGAGAGCAAGGTAGGTTTCTTTCTTTTTTTCTTGGGGAGTGGGTGGGTTGAGGCCATACCCACAGATAGCCATGCCCACAGATAGCCACACCCACTGAGGCACAGTGGAGAATTGAATTTCCAGTTTGCAGATAGATTCCTAAACCACTGCTTTTTTCTAGCATCATCTGCCTATCCTTTCTCTGTAGAGGACAAAGAGTAGCTCAATTGAGAGGCAGCCACATTTGTTTCAGAGGCAAGAAGAGAACAATTTCTGAGCAAAGTTCTGCTGGGCTGCAGTTTGAAAGTTCCTACACGAAAACATAATTTAAACTATTACTTTCGCAAACACATTGTATGAAAGAGAGCCCCATTCTGTTTTATTGCTGTACACCTTTCATCTAGCATGGCATATTTCATTGATTGCAGGACTACGATGTTGCAGAAGCTCATGTTTGGGGGAGGTTGCACTATGGTGATTATTGGAAACAAAACCCACTCACAAATTGTCACTTCCTACACATTTTGACAAGACTGAATTTCAGAAGGAAGCAAGAACATCGTGCAGAAGCGTTAAGAGGATCTGATTTGCTATGGTGAAGAAACATAGTTAAGCATTAAAATGTTGCAAAATTAGAACTTCTTCTATACATATGTGTGTACCATGGAGATTTTATTAAACAAACACACCCACCTCTTCCTGCATCTGTGAGGACAGGCTTTTTTTTAAGTGCAGGGTGGAAAAATGGTGACAGAGAAAAAAAGGAAACAAAAGAAAGCTGAAGTGGTTGTGCTGTTACAGCTGTCACCAGAGAGGAACTTCAAATCTCTCAATAGACTCTAGTAAACAGACAGTAATTGTACCATGGACTGTGGTGGCTTAGTGGTTAAGATGCTGAACTTGATGACCTGGAAGGTTGGAAGGTCAGCAGTTTGAGATCTGAGTGCTGCATGATGGAATGAACTCTTGTCTCTGTTCCAGCTCCTGCCAAACTAGCAGTTTGAAAGCAAGAAATTTCAAGTACAGTGGACCCTCAAATAACGACGTTACTTGGTTCCCCAAGTAGCGTTGCTATTTGAATAACGTTTTTATTCGAATAATGACAAAAAACGTCATTATTCGAATAAAGATTTTATTTATTTACTAGCAAGGGTTGCCCGGCGTTGCCGGGCTTCCCCCCCCCCGTGTGTTTTAATAAAAAATGAACCAATTTTATTTTTGCAATAGTTTTAAATTGTGTTGGAAGGTTAAATTGTGTTAATGTTTTTTAAAAATTGCTTAGTCTGTAATTTTAATTTTTTAAATGTTTATTTATGTAAAAATTTTTTGGCTTGGCTATTATTAACTGTGATCTGCTTTTTTGGTTTTTTTTGAGGATTAATAAAAGAAGAAAGTATGATATAATTTTTTCAAATTGTTTTATGTAAGCGAATAATGTTTTAGTTTTTTGAATTTTTTTAATTAGTTGTACCGTAGGTAATAATTTTAATAATGTAAAAGTAAATGTTTTTTACATTCAATGTTTTTAAAATGTGTTTAGATGTTTTGAGTTTAAATTTGAGTTATAACTCAGCACAGGATTTTTAAAAGTTTCTATTGTATTTTATTGACATATGTTTGTGATTTGTGTTAAAGTGTGTTTAGTGTAATTTTTTTACTTGTTTTTATTGGTGTGACCTTTTGTGTAAAATTGTGAATTTGTGTTATGTTTTTGATTTGTTTTTACTCTTGTGGCCTTTTGTTTGGGGCTGTTGTGTGTTTTTGAATTGTTTTTACTATTGTGGCCAGCAGGTGGTGCTGGTAGGGGTTATTGTATTTTGACTTTTTTTCCTCTCCTGGCCTCTGGGTGGAGCTTCTTCTGGTAAGTAGTCTCTTTCTTTATTCATTTCCAGTCCTGGTGGAGGTAGCACATCTTTTGGTAACTTTGCTTGTTTTCTTTCTTTTGTGTGTGTGTGTGTGTGTGTGTGTGGGCGGGGTGGTGGTGGTGGTTGGAATTTGTATTTTTTGTCTGTTTGTTTTGTTTTTGATTGTGTCTTTGTTTACTTCATATTGTTTTTGGTGTTTTTGTTTTTGTGTATTTTTGCATGTGTTTGACTGTTTTTAGTAATTTTTTTAAAAAATATTTATTTATTTGGTGGTGGGGAAGGGACGTGGTCATTGGGGTTTAGGAAGGGTGGGCTAGGTGGTAGGGAGGGGGCTTTATTGTGTTATGGTGCTTTGTTTGTGTGGAGTCGTGAAAGTAGATCGGGTTTTTCCCTTTAATATCAGTGGGTGGGGGGTTGCGACCCCCCTCTCCGTTGGCTCCCCTGGGGTTGGGAGGTTTGTGGGGACAAAAGGGGTATATTGCCCCAACACTTCTGGACCCAGGAGATCAGGCAGAGTGGATCGATTCCCCCCCCCCCCTCCTTAAAACAACTCCATTTTTAAAGAGAAGAAAAGGCGAAGTATCTCCCCTTTTACTATAGAAGGAAGAAAGCAGAGAATAGGGTCATCTTTAACAGTAAAGGTTAGGCAAGACAGGTTTGGGGAATTATGATTCAGCTCTGCCACTGAGGGTTGAACAAGTCATCCCAAGAGCTGGAGCCACAACTATTTCGGAGTGCATCCCCCATCAAACCCATCCTGCAAAGTCAAAGATCAGGAAGGGTGGCCATTGTATGCCAAAAGCACTGCAGGCTACATGTTTGCCATCCTTATATAAACCATGACAGAGAGGAACTCAAAAGTAGCATGATATGTCTGCATCCTCCTGCCTCAGGCAACAGGACTATTCAACTGCCCTTTTAAGGATGTCACTAAAGATAGACATATCAGGGTATTACAGAGGTGTCTTTTCCAGCACTTCACACCAATGTTTTCCTTTCAAACTTTCAGTTACTGGAAATAAGCTATCTAATGATTCACAGGGAAATCTTTCCCAAGCCTACATGTATTATATGTCAAACCTGTACAGATGGCAATACATTTCCAAGCCTTTCAGCCTTTTGAATCACACTCTGCATGGAAGAATGTGGTCTTGCTGTATTTATTAAAGAGAACCAATTACAACATTGTTCAGCACCAAAATACCTCAGTGTGATGTTTGACAGGACACTCTCTTTTAAGCGGCACTGCCTGAATACCAAAGCCAAAGTTAGTACAAGGAACAGCTTTTCAGGGCATATGAGTGTACCTCCAGTAAAACTTCATCTGAGAGTCTGAAACTACTGTGGCCAAGTTTTGTCATTATCTCTATTGCCTAGCAGGTCAGTCTGCATTCCGAGAGTGAAATCCTTGTATTGGCTAGTTCTTTGTGCTCTTCTGGAGATACAATCTAAAGAAAACAGGCTTCGCTAAGAGAGATGGTGTCCCCCCGTTATGTAAACAACAAAGAATGAATCAGTTATTCTTCCAACCTCCTTCCCTGCAATTCCAACCTGTTTGTCTCAAACCGCTCTTTGTAGGCAGATTAGTGACTCAATCCTATATCTTGGGCTCACTTTCATCTCCAATAAAAATGCATGAAACTATGGCAGCAGCATGTTCTTCCAACAAAGATATATACTGTATAGGGAAGGAGAGAGTGAAAGAAAGATAGGAAGGGAGAGAGGGACAGGGAGGGAGGGAGGGAGGGAGAGAGAGAGAATGAGAGATTTTTAAAAAACTACACACACACATATATATATCACTAGCTGATTACCTGGCCTTGCTTGGGTTTTTCTTTTTTTTAAGGAAGTATAGTTCTGCTGGCATGTCCTGCCTTGTAGTTTCGCTTACTTCATCACTGCCTCTGCCATCATTGCCTGCACTGTTGTCACTGGCTGCATTATCATTCTGCTGCTTGACATAACTGTAAGTTTACAGCCCGGAGACACCGCTGCTGAAGAAAGCTGTGGCCGCTAATCACGGCCATAGCTTTCTTTAGCGGCAGCATTTCCCAGCGGAAACGTAAACCATTGTCAAGCCACGTCCACCTGCATTCAGCGGAAGGAGGCCGCAGCTTGACAGAAATTTAAGTTTATGGGCCGGAGACGCCGCCGAGTGGAAAATTCAAACCGCTGTCAAGCCACGTCCTCCTTCCTTCATTCCTTACTTGTAAACATTGTCCTCTGTGGCCTTTGACACTTTTATGGTCTACTGGTGAGAAAGACAGGAAGCTGTCCTGTCAGTAAGTTCTCCTCAAGGAAAAGCACGGCTGCGTTGGGATTGATTAGGGGAACAGGAGGCTGTGGTGCGCGTTCACAGTACTGCAGGTTTGTTGCTTTTTCTCCTGTCGGTGGAGGTGTCCCCTTTGTGTCCCAATTTGGGAGGCATAAACTCCCAAATGGGTTTTTGACCCCCACAGTGCTGACCTCGCAAGCCCAAGGTATGTATGTGCCAAATGTCAGTGAAATTGGTCCAGGGGTGTGGGTTCCTTTAGAGACATCTGTTTTATAGATATAGATGGGCAAGCTGCACATCCCCAGGGTGCCCCAAGAAGAAAGGAATAGCCAACTACTTCTGAGTATTCTCTGTCTAGAAACCCTGGAAATGTTTGCTAGAAGTTGGAATCGAATTGACATCTTGCAATTACTATAGCTCAGTCAACAGATATCCTCTTAATGTTCTTCTTGAGCAGCATATGCTTAGGAAACAGAAAACAAATGTGTGAACTGAACCTGCTGAAATGAACTAGCTTTTATGACATAAAAATATGTTGACCAGGACTTCAGAGGCCTAGGTTCAAGTCTACTACAGAGTAATGAAATTAATGGGTTACAGGATTGTTGTAAAGACAAAAAAAAGATTCATTACTGTGCTTTGAACCCACTGAAAAGAAGACAGGATATAACCGCACAGAGTAGGAAATTTCCCAAATGGGCAGTATAAAAATGTAATAAATAAATAAAATTAAATAATGTACACAAGAAGCAAATAAGGTTATATCCATAGTGGCCCATTCATTTGCATTCACTTGGCATTGCCTGCTTTTACAGGCATCAAGTGATAAAATATAAATAAGTGAAACAACAGTAAGAGAAATAAAACTACAGTAACTGCATAGAACACTATTACCAACCAGACATGGTGCAGTTTTCTTTTGCAGTATATTATTTTGAAGAGTTGATGGGTTGCTTATTTCCCCATTCAGATTCCTACATGACATTGTATACATTGCTTCTTTTTGATTGCCTAAATTCCTAATTAATGGATATGAGAACAGTAATTGGGGTGAATTACATTCATTAATTGGTGAGAATGATCATGTATTGTTCTGATTAATTGCTATTGCTTTGGTTGTCCTCACCGTTATCTGTTACTTGTATCCAAGTATACATTTTTTCCTGGAAATAATTTTCAGGAAAAATGCCATTGGCATGAATTTGTTTAAGGTGGATCCCAGCTTGCCATGAAGTGACCTACACACTATGATCACGGACCCATCTCCTGTGGCACATATAAAACGAGACATGCAGGATTTAACACTGGGACTGCAATGGACTGCCACAGCCCTGAGGAATGGATATTAACAAGGTGTCGCTTTCACAGCCAGCCCATCTGGCATGGCCTCTTCTGCCTCCATGACCATTGGGAATTAGAATAGTGAAGTGGTTCCTCTTCCACTCATTTTGCTGTTGGACCTAATGTGATGGTTTTCAGCGGCATTTCCTCCCATTCCCAGAATCCTAAATCGGTTGATCAGTGCTTTCGGGAATTGACTTAAGCTTCTGGGAATTGAAGTCCAAAAACCAAAGGTTGGGAAACAATGGACTAGAGGGATGAAAGGAGTGACATATCTTTGAGTATCAGTATATAGTGTCTTTGATGCCAGTTTCCTTCCTTCCTTACAGTCCATCGCTTCTGTGCCTATTAATAGAAGCTTATACAGCAGGCATAGCAGGTAATGTTTTTCGGTAGTCATAAAAGGCTTTGGTTGTAGCTTGTGTGAAACATAGATTAACAAACAGAAATATGAAAAACAGGGTTCTTACTTCCTTGTATGACGAACTCTGATAAACAGTTAACTGAGTGTACATAGTAAGCAAGGCATGATAAAGCTATTGAAGGATGGAGTTAAACAAAGCCTGGTGTGTGTGTATGATGGGTGAGGGAATGGAGTAGAGTCACAGTCAAAATCTTGTTGCGTTGCGACACCAGATGAAGGAAAATTGCATAGTTCGCAGGGGCAAATTCTAACTAATTCATAAATTCACATTTAGATTGATCGCACATCAGTCAGGTCGCTTGATGTGCAATCAGGAGTCCAAAGAACAAACTTTCTATTTACCAGCAATTTGCCATTGTGAGTTCTGCCGTTTCCCTTTCACTGGCAGAAGTATACAATAAGATTTTGGCCACTGATAACCTGTGCAAAGAGGACTTCCTTTGCAACATTTGCTGCAGGTTTTGCCTATTGAAAATGGGAAATTCTGAAGATTTACCTTCAATCCCATGGTAGATAATGTGAAACAAATGTCTGTAAATTCGAAACACCTCTCCATATGTAAGTGGAACAAAAGGGGCAGAAAATAACATGAACTATACAGAATGAATTTTCTGCAGACCACATCATGAGACAGACTTAAACAGATTTAAACAGGATTTGGAAGGCAGGAAATAATCCTAACCCTAAGTAAAATATTGAAATGTAGACACTGGGGGATGGATAAAAATACAGTACAGTACTTCTTATGTTGGTTTGTTATTTAAACGGACACAAGAATAACAGCAGAAATATGGCAGATTCATTGACGACAGACTGAAAAACTTTAGAGAACTAGAAATGACTGTCAGATTTTATAGTAGAAGGCAAAACAAATTGAAAAATATTTGTAAATGCCTGGGATCTAACAGAAATCTTTCTCTCTGTTTACATCTATTTTATATCCTTGGTTTGATCTTGACAAACTGAACATGAAAATGATGACAAAAGCAACTTGCAATATTCAGCAAGCCATAAGATTTGTCCTACCATTAATGGGAAAGTTTTTTTAAAAATATTAAAACATAATAATACATAGTTATTCAAAAGATCAGGAAGACATATGTCAATTGCTATCTCTCTGATGTGTTGGGGTTAGGGTGGGAAAAGCACTCAACAATGTGTGTTTCTTTCATGTAGAGAAACATTCAAAATATGATTCCTCTCCTAGCAGCCTGAAATGGTATCATACAAATTCTACAGTGTATACTTCAGTCTGTCTGGATAGCTCAGCAGTTTAGATATCTGTTTGCAGAGGTAGAAGGTAAGAGTTAGATACCACATTGTACCTCCAGGGAGACGAGCCAGACTTTGTAGTCATGGGCAAGCTGGACATTCCCAGGGTGCCCCCAGAAGAGAGGAATGGTCAACCACTTCTCAGTATTCACTATCTAGAAGCCCTGGAAATGCTTGATATAAGTTGGAATTGAATTAACATTATGCAATTACTATACCTCAGTCAACTGAAAATTCAGAATGGCTTTTGATACAGCTGCCATAATGTATGCTGTGAACAGCTGCTTGTCAAGTCCAAATAAGATTCTTAGGAAAAAGTGGAAGAGAGAGCAACCTTTGTGGCCCCCCATAGGTAGAAATCAAGGGGTGTTATGTACGGAGGATGTGGGGAAAACTCAATTGCACCTCTTCATCCTACCCATTGTCCTGGCTAATTTTCATCGAGGTAAGCCCATACGTCTCAGTGGAAATGTGGGGCACCATCTTGTTGAAAGTAAAATCGATCATTACCAAAAAGACCTCTGTGGCAAGTGTATAAACTGTTCCAATAACAAAGCAGAAGAAGCAGGACTCTTTGCTGCGTTAGTTGTCCCGGATCTTCCCTTGTGCACATCACGCACAGTAGCCTGCATCTCAAATTTATCATGAACTAGCAGAGGTTGCCCGGCATTGCCGAGCTGTTTTAAATTGTATTGGAAGGTTAAATTGTGTTAATGTTTGTTAAAAATTGCTTAGTCTGTAATTTTTAAAATGTTTATTTATACAAATTTTTTTTGGCTTGGCTGGCTGTTTTATGTAACTGAATAATGTTTTAGTTTTTAGTTTTTTTAAAAATAGTTGTACCGTTGTCCCGGATCTTCCCTTGTGCACATCACGCACAGTAGCCTGCATCTCAAATTTATCATGAATGTGTGCAATTGTTAGGAGTATTGGAGGTTCTGTTGCATACTCATGCCTCCATTGTCACTGTACTTCAACAACATTGTCAAATTTCAAATACCACTTTCTTAAAATATGTACAAGTTTTTGGCACCACTGTGTGTGTGTGTGCATGTGCGCATATATATAAGTATTATTGCCAATATCAGTCACAGGTAGTGAGTGCCTGAGAATAGCACCACTGAGACAGAAGAGAAGGGGGATAATATTTATTTGGAAACCCCAAGGTTGTTAGTACTATTACTAGTACAACAGCTATTGTTGCTATCATCAATAATCAAAATGAAACAATCCCATGATCCATGTTAACTGTAAGACTTTTCTCTCCCACCTGCCTCCTCAAAAGAAGGTTTGACATCCTTTCCCCATATCTTGACTTCATACAGCATTTGTGCTAAGGTATTGGTAACAAAAAACTTGAGAGCAGGCCCAAAAGAAGGATGGATGGATGAAAGGAAAAGAACAACATTTCCCATCTTGATTAAAGGGACAGAAGTAATGGTCAAGATAGTTTTCTTTTTCTTTTCTTTCCTATTTTTTATGTGCAAGTTTTAACTTACATCTTTTCTCCAGAGTGTTTCCAAAGTATTGGAGTAAAGAATGCCTCAGCAGACAATTATGTTTGGCCTCATTGTAATTTTATCACTGTAGTTCCATGACTCCAGCTCTGCCATGGGCTTGCTGGATGGCTCTGGGCAAGTCACTGCCTCTCAATGTTGGCTCATCCTTCTGGAGAGCAGGAATAATAGGCACAGAGTGTACACAAAAAGCAGAGGTCACCATGTTGGCCCATAAAGAAAAGAAGCGCAAAAATCCAGTTTCAGATTTAGCTGATAATGAAGGCGAAATACTCGTGATTAATGGCAACCTGTATGCTTCACATGCAAAAAGGTCCTTAGTTCAATCCTGAATTTCCTGCTGGATGCCCTGAATCTCTCCTACTAGTCACCCAGTATTGAACATACTGAGGAAGACAGTCCAATGATAAACTTAGTATAAAGCAGTTTCTTGTGTTCCTAATCTAAGAAAGAACGTTAAGCAGATATACATTTTGGAGTACTATAGTATTACAATTAGCAGAGAGCCCAAGTGCTTCATAGCATGAACATACAAGATGGCTTCTTGACCCAGAGATCCTACAGCGGGGGTGCCCAAACTTTTTGAGCTGTGGGCCATTCACATGGTTGAGCGTGCTGGTCATGTGGTTGAGCGTGCCAGTCACGTGGTTCCTCCCACCGGAAACGGAAGTAAAATGCACATGCATGCACACTTTACTTCCACTTCGGGGAGCGGCGATGGCGGCGATGGCCTGATGGACTGGTGCCAGGGCCGTAGTTTGGCCACCTTTGTCCTACAGGATTAGCATAGATAGTGTGATGTTTCTTACCTTGGATGGAGGCCTACAGGTATATCTCCTGGAGTGGGGTAAGGCAAGACAACTGCAATGGCCTCCAGTCCAGCATCCCTACATTCCCTCATTACTGTACCAAACAAACCAAAGTCTCTTGGACAGTAGTTGAGGGAAAAGGTGACCAAAACAAGGTTGCAACTTTGGCAACCTTGTTTCTCCTTGAGTGAGAAGATTTCCAAAAGTCTCCATTCGGAGAAAGAGCGCTATCCCCACATGGAATAATCACAACAGGGATTGTAGATGAAGTTGTGTGGCCTTCTGATGATTTGACTAAGGAATGATAAGATCAGTTTAATAATTTTTGCTTCAAGAGAGAGATCAGGATTATAAGAGCTGCCCTCCATCCTACGGCCCAGAGACGCCGCCGTGGGAAGCGGCCTCGCTCGCCCAGCGGCCGGCCGGGAGGATTTGCCCAGCTGTGTCCCTGGAAGGCTACAAGAGAGACTCTGGCTGCGGTCCCAGCTGAGGCAGCGCCGGACCCAATGCCACCCCACGGGCCTCCGCCCCAATGCCTTCGGGAGCACTAAAGCCGTAGGGAGGTGAGCGGCAATGAGAGACTCGGGCTGCTGCCCCAGCTGTACTTTTAAGGCTGGTTTAGGTTGCCAAGCCTTGGCTCCGACCCTTCTCTTTTGTGGATTATTGTATTTTTCTTTTTTGATATTGTAATTATATTGTATGTTTTATTGTATTTACGTTATTGTACCTTTATTGTATTTTTGCATTGATTGTATTGTATTTATTATGCTTTATTGTACTTATCTTTATTGTATTTCTTATATTTTCTGTATTTGAGTGATATTATGTTGTAAACCGCTTTGAATTATCGTTGGATAAGTAAAGCAGTATATAAATATAATAATATAATAATAATTACATGGAGCGCCCACTTAATCCAGAAGTCTATGTTATCCATAAAGCAATTGTCCAGTATGAATGGTGTACTCTCACAAGACACCAAGAAATGCTACACAGTGTCATTTAAAGAAACATATCAATCAGGTAAAGCCTGTTAACATTTCTGTTGACAAGTCTCTTTATTTTGCTAACCTTTCTCATTTTCTATCTTCTACTCTGGCTTCCCTTGGAATTGCAATGTCAATTATCCAGATATTTCTTTGTTCTACTAGTGTTATGTTTGGTATATTATACTCACAGTTTACATCTGAAAATCCCTCAAGATTTTAACTTGGCCATTTTCTAAAGGTAAGATAAGGTTGCCCTTGCTTGAAAGCCAGTCATATCTGACTCTAGGGGTCAGTGCTCATCTCTGTTTATAGCCAAAGAGCCAGTGCTGTGTGCAGGCATGACTAGAGATTGTGCGGAATGCTCCTTCTCTGTTTCATGTTCCCATGAATTCTTGGATGCTGGCAAATTATACTTTTCACATTATGACCATTGTATTAATGTTGCAATTCTATCATGTCTTGCTTTATTTTGTTTTGTTTTTATATCAAGTAAGCTATCACCATGAAGGCCCTGTCCTTTTTAACATATCCTAGTAGCTATGCTTCTTTGCTACTTTGAACAGAATACAGTCTAACCCAGGGGTTCTCAACCTATGCCCCGGGGGCCAGATATGGCCCATGACACCATTTCATGTGGCCCCCACTGCCTCCACCTCATCCGGAAGTGCCATGTGTAGCAGGCAAGGCAAAATAGCCATCCGGCCCCCAAAGCTGTCTGAGGGAGCATGACCCGGCCCACGGCTTGAAAAGGTTGATAACCTCTGCTCTAACCCCTTAATGGCGAACTTTGGCACTCCAGGTGTTGGATTTCAACTATCAGAAGCCCAAGTCAGCACTCCTGCTGATCACGGCTTCTGGGAATTGGTCAAGAACAGCTGGAGTGCCAAGGTTTGCCATCGCTGGTCTAACCATTGAAATAAAATACATTTCCAAGAACTGGAATATATATATATATTTTTAACAGGCAAGGTACTTCAGACTGAAGCAAATTTCTGCTTCAATTTGTCAGTGCCTGGAGGTTAACAATCTGCCCTTCCAATGGTAATATTATACCTTCTCAGTGTCTTCCATGAACAATCTTGCAAATTGTTCTCCACTGCAAGTATTGTTCCAACCCACCACCATACCTGTCAACCTTCCCGAATTGGCCGG
The DNA here is from genome assembly GCA_035047345.1 of Bradypodion ventrale. Classification (NCBI taxonomy): domain Eukaryota; kingdom Metazoa; phylum Chordata; class Lepidosauria; order Squamata; family Chamaeleonidae; genus Bradypodion; species Bradypodion ventrale. The sequence goes on along the minus strand of JAWDJE010000005.1, from coordinate 104,104,788 downwards.
GATTTCCCGGTTTTCGGCGCTGATTTGCGCCATTTCCTGCCCCGCGCTGCCAAAACCCCAGAATTTGGCAGCGGGGGAAAAGAGGTACGGCACAGCCCTTCTGCGCAAGTCGCCTTCTACACATGCATAGAAGGCTTTTACGCTTGCGTAGAAGGCTTTTACGTTTGCGTAGAACCCTTCTAACGCATGCGTAGAACCCTTCTACGCAAGCGTAGAAGGCTACGCATGCATAGAAGGGGGCTACACAAGTGTAAAAGCCTTGTACGCATGCGTAGAAGGCGACTTGCACAGAACCGCTCTGCGCAGGTCCCGGATTGGCCAGAGCCGCGGTTGACAGGTATGCCCACCACTTATTCCAGTTTCTTAAAATAATCACTTAATTTAATCTGGACCAGTCTAAACTATTTTCCACCAGCAATTCTTTTTAGACAGTTTCTTTTGACAGATTTAAGACAGATCCGCAACAAGAGGACTTGCACTCTCCTAAACCATAACAATCGGGAGTACAGTACGGTGTTAAAACCAGAGGAATTATTTCTTTTTTCACTGCAGGATGAGCTCACAAACAGGGGAAAGGTGATTAAACACCAGGTCTCTGTGAAATAGTTTCTCTTTCTGTCTTGCTCTTGAATGGGAAGGTGTTTGATTTCTTTATCTTAACATTATTTACCATCTTTTGCAGGCCTGTGTTGGAACAATGCTTAGAAGCTGAGGAAAGCATTTGTTCCTTTAAGAGATTTAATACTGTCTGGAGTCAGGCCAGCTCACCATTTAATCCGTGTTTCCCTTCACGGGAAGAATAGGGTCTCTGTTCACCTAAAACTATTGACCAGAACTGCACACAATTACTTCAGGCTCAAACAAGATGACTTTTGATGCCCCACAACTACAAGCAGTGGTGTAAACTTTTCCACTAAGACCTTGTTTATAACTTGACTATACAAATGTACGGGAGCGGCTTGTGTACACAGGGAAAATACTCTCCTTTATTCCTTTGCTGTAGAGTTGCCCATCTTCCCACCCAAACCCTTTAACTGCCCGACTTAAAACAATGAAGCAGGTGAAGGCTTTCCCCATAGTCTATTTCATTTTCCTGGAAAAACTCATCCCTTTTTGGAGATATTATTGTATGGGGATGAGTATAAAGCATTCTGCGTGGCCAGATTTTGAAAGGTATGAGTTTTAAGAAAGCAGTTACAGAAAAACTCTGGGTTACGCTGGAGATCTGTTCCAACAGCCTCCGTTGGCATACCTGTCAACCATCCCGATTTGGCCGGGAAAACCCCGTAATTCGACGCCGATTGACGTCATAACCCGCCCCCCGCTGCCAAAACCCCGTAATTTGGCAGCAGGGAAAAACGCTTTCTGCGCATGCGCGGAAGCGCTACGCTGCTTGCGCAGCCCCTACACAAGCGCCATAGCACTTTGCGTGCATGCATGGAAGGGTTTTACCCCTTCCACGCATGCGAAGAAGCGCTACACCACTTGCGTAGGGACTGCGCAAGCGGCGTATCGCTTCCGCGCACGCGTGGAAGGGGTAAAACCCTTCCACGCATGCGTGGAAAGCGACCTGTGCACATCGCTTGTGCACAGGTCCCATTTTTCCGGAGCCGCAGGTTGACAGGTATGCTCCGTTGTAACCCGATTTCTTTTTTAAACCAAAACATCCATAGGGATGCATTGAAAAAATAAAAAATGGTCCTGAATTAATCGTTGTAAACTGGGAAAAAAATACATTAAAATTTTGTAAACCGAATGGCATTTTCATAGGATTTGAGGTTGTAAACTGCAGCAAACTTAAACCGAGGTGGTTGTAACCCGGGGTTGTACTGTATTTGTAATCAGTTCCATTCTCCAATTAGTATAATTATATGATACAGTAATTAGAATGTAATGAGGGATATTTCATTCCTTTTGTGGTGTACCTAACACTTCAGGTTCCTTCTGTGATTATGGGTTGGAGGAGAAATATCGCTTACTTCAACTGCTATGTTCCATGTCTTGCATTCTGTTGTGGGTTTTGAAGCAAGACAGGAAGATGGTGTGTTTGGTACCACTTCTAGCATTCAGATTTTCAAAAAAACAACAACAACAAAACCAACAGCTAAATAGATACACTTTGATTTACAGTAATACCTCATACAAAGTCCGCTTCGTACAACATCGAATTCATACAACATCGCCTAATTTCTTGAAAAAAGTTACCTCATACAAAGTCGCTTGACTTTGTATGAGGCATTGGGTTTTTCCCAGGTTGCATTGTGCCTGGGCAGTATAAAAGGCACGACACATGTGTGCATTGCTCTTTTGGGTTTTGCATGAGGCAAAGAGTGTTTAGGAATGGTTTTGAGCATGATTTTGGATTTTTTTGAATTTTTGGAAGCATTCCTGAGATTTTTGTAGCATTCTTCAGGTTCTTGGACAATCAGGGTTGTTTGACATGTTTTTGTAATGTTTTTAGCCTTTAGACAATGATTTCTTAAAGTTCTGTCAGTTTCCTGTCTGTTTCCTTGACTTTGTCCTGAAGTCTGTGCTGTTACAGTACAATGTATCTCTATGGAAATGACGTTGTATGAGGCATCGCAGCAAGGATTTGGACGTTGTATGAGGCTTCGCGGCTAGGATTTTGCATGCCTCATACAAAGTCCAAATCCGTATAAAGTCCAAACTTGTGGAACCAATGCCTCATACAACGTCCAGATCCTTGCCGCGATGCCTCATATGTCATTTCCATAGAGATAAATTGTACTGTAACAGCACAGACTTCAGGGCAAAGTCAAGGAAACAGACAGGAAACTGACAGAACTTTAAGAAATCATTTTCTAAAGGCTAAAAACATTACAAAAACATGTCAAACAACCCTGATTGTCCAAGAACCTGAAGAATGCTGCAAAAATGCCATGAATGCTTCTAAAAATTCTGACAAAAAAAATCCAAAAAATCCAAAATCGTGCTCAAAACCACTCCTAAACACTCTTTGCCTCATGCAAAACTCACAAGAGCAATGCACGCATGTGTCCTGCCTTTTATACTGCCCAGGCACAATGCAACCTCGGAAAACCCCAATGCCTCATACAACGTCGTGTGACTTTGTATGAGGCAACTTTTTTCCAGGAATTAGGCGATGTTGTATGAATCCGATGTTGTATGAAGCGGACTTTGTATGAGGTATTACTGTATATAGTTTTCTTTCAGAAAACCAAAACCAGTCTGGATCCAAAATTACGAATATTCCCCAAAAATATTTTCCCCACTAGAGAGCCTTTGTTCTCACCATTTCCTTATAGTGAGATCAAAATGTCCCACAAAGTATTTGGAACACAAACTGACCCAAGAAGGCAAAGTATCCTCTGATACCACATCCTTGCTTTGGACTTGGGACTATTCTTCCACCCTCACCCACCTACACCCTGGATATTATTCTGGAGCAAAGCTACCATGCTCACTGGTAGATTATGGACTTCACTGTTCAAAGACGGTGATCCTAAACTTCCCAAACCCGAATTAGCAGTATGCAAGATCCTAAAAGTAACTTGGGTAAGTTTTTTTTTTTAAACAAAAAATTGATTGGAAATGCCCACTTCTCCTGCACTTTCCCCTTCATTTTGAATCCCATACTGGCATTTGAATATTGTATCTTCTTTCCAATGCAAGCAATTGTACTACTGATGACTCCTTTTAAAAATGTTGGCAAACAGTTCCGTGTATTCTGACAATTGAAAGTGAAAGCCTGACATAAATCCATGAGACAGCTGGCAAATTCACAGGGGGTAAAGGAATAATGCAACATACAAACATCAAAAGAATGGAACCACACAGCAGGCAAATATTGTCTTTTCCATGCCCCACCCAGAGCAGGCAAATCCAAACTACAAGTATGGAGACCACAAAAAGAACTTTATTTTTGAAATAAAACATCTTTAAAGAGACAATGACTTCTTGACTCGATACTGGTTGGTCTCCCTTTTGTAAGGAAAGCAGTACCAGCTAAGACAAAATGATTTGGCAAAAGGATTAGGTCTACATTTAAAGTGGCATTTCCCTACCTGTGTCCACACCCCATCCCACCTCACTAGTTCCACTCATGGGAGATATATCTGCCTGATTTGAGACTAAAAGGGACAATATTGGGCCCACACTCTTTACACATGATGGGATGCACATTGCCTCTTTATAAATCTATGGTGAGGCCCCATCTGGAATACTGTGTACAGTTCTGGTCGCCATACCTCCAGAAGGATATTATGGAGCTGGGAAAAGTGCAGAGGAGGGCAACCAGAATGATTAGGGGACTGCAACACCTTCCTTACCATCTGAGGCTGCAACGGTTGGGCCTCTTCACTCTTGAACGACGACGTCTAAGAGGTGACCTGATTGAAGTTTATAAAATCATGCACGGTGTGGACAAAGTAGATAAGGAAAAACTGTTTTCCCTATCGCACAACACTAGAACTAGGGGACACTCGATGAAACTTTTGGGTACTAGTTCTCAAACAAATAAGAGAAAGTACTTTTTCACCCAGAGGATCACTGGTCTATGGAACTCCCTGCCAGAAGAAGTGGTGACAGCTGTCAGTCTTGACAGCTTTAAGAAAGGATTAGACAAGTTCATGGAGGACAAGAGTATCAATGGCTATAATTATGGATACTTAAGGACAACCTCTGGGTTGGAGAGATAGGCAGGATATCTCTCAATGCCATTTCCAGGGAATCCTAAGCAGGTGAAGGCAACTGCTTGGGAATACCCTGAAGGAAATGGTGTGCCACTGTGTGAGACAGAATGCTGGACTGGATGGGCTGTGGCCTGTTCCAGCAAGGCTGTTCTTATGTTCTTATGATTAATGCAGTTTTCGACAGGTCTTCAGATCTAAATGCCAACTGCCACACATGCAGTGTGTGCAGGGGAAAACAAATGGGAAAGTATACCATATGATTTCTGTGACATTAAAACAGTCATACCTGTCAAGTTGCCGGTGTCCAAATATGGGAAGGTTTCCAGGCGCTGGTGCTGGTGCATGTGCGCCGCTGCCTCTGACATCAGAGGCAGCGACACGCATGCGCAGTAACCCCTTTCCTGGCCGTTCAAATATGGGATGACGGTGTGACGGAGCGTGATGGAGCAGTGAATTACAGGAAATCCCAGCCAAAACAGGATACTTGACAGGTATGTAAAACAGTACAAACAGAAACCTAAGAACAATTTAACAATTCCACTATTTGCAAAGTCAGGGTAATGCCCAAAAGATGTCCGCATGCAGAGTGCGGAGACCACTCATAGTCAGGCTTTTTTTGTCTTAACATCTAAATCTAGAGCAGGGGTTTGCAACTTATGGCCCAAGTGCTGGCCCCGGCCCATGGTGCCATTTCATGTGGCCCATCTCACTCACTCCCACCACCACCGCAGCCAGAAGTGGTGGAAGCAAAGGAAACAGCCGAAAACATGCCACCTTTGCTCCCACCGCCGCCACCGCAGATGGAAGTGGCGAAAACTGCCAAAAACATGCCGTAAATGCACCCGTAGCTGTTGTAAATCTGTTTACGACAGCCACAGACACATTTTACAGCAGCGTTTATGGCAGGGGGAACTACGTGTCCAGCCTGCTCAGCTGTCTGAGTGGGTGTGGTCCGGCCCACGGCACGGGAACATTGAGAACCCCTGACCTAGACAGTTGTTTTGGAATAGAAAAGACTGTGCCAAAAGATGTTTCTGTTTGGGCACAAAGAACTGACAGGAACATAACCATGAGAACTGCTAAAGAACCTTCATCTCATAGTACTGGGCAGAATTTTGCACCACCATTTGCAGAACAAAGCTGGCAACTATTTTTGTTCTGCTATTGGAACATCAGGTTTTTTTTAAAAAATTTAAAAAAAATAAGTTGCAATATTTTTCAGGAACTTGTTTCTCACAAATAACTCAACCACACTGTCTGTACAAATCTAAAGCCAGTAAGTACGCTTATGTTTTTTTTATACATACAGTATGCTCTGTTGTTTATGTACGTAGTTCTGAAAGTTTAACTGAACTGAACTATAATCTACAGGAATGAGGTATGCTGTCATTTAACTATATTAAAAACACATTCCTGGATACCATTTTAAAGCTGATTGTCTAGAACAGGCTGGAAAATCTTGTTTCTACCACAGTGGTGAAAAACAGCTTTACATTCCTTGGTTAAAAACACTCAGGTAAATACGTCCACTGTCAATAGGACTGGCAGATCGTCTCCCTTTTTGAATTATTGTGTCTTTAAAAACTGCATGGCCATGCTTGGCATAGGTATACAATGATTGACACGTATTCAAAAGAAATAGACATATTTAGTCATGAGAGCAATCATCCTCAAATATATAATATATGAAGTGTTATCATTTAAAGATGAAGGAGACATCGAGTGTGTTGATCCAAAGGGCAGACCTAGAATTCATGGGAAGAAAATGTGGGGAGGTAAATATTGGCTCAATATTAAGTGAAATGTCCTACAATAAGAATTGTTTACCATTGCTTTAGTATAAACCAGGGGTGACCAAACTTTTTGGGCCATGGGCCAGTCAGGTGGTTGAATGGGCCGGTCACGTGGTTCCTCCCACCAGAAGCAGAAGTAAAGTGTGCCTGCGCATGGGCATAATGATGCTGTAAATGCACCCGTGGCTGTCATAAACAGGTTTACAACATCCACGGGTCATTTACAGCAGTGTTTTGTGCGTGCATGTTTTACTTCTGCTTCCAAGAATGATGAGGGTGGCGTGGGCTGGATGATTTGGTGCTGTGGGCCGGATCCAGCCCGTGGGCCGTAGTTTGGGCACTCCTGCTATAAACTAGACTGGGAGGTGTGGGGATTTCTTTTGCTGGAAATATTTAATCAGAGATTGGGCAGCCTTTTGTCAGAGAGTAGAGCATCCAGTTAACTTCTAGCTTTTCAAATAATTCCCACTTTGTTGTTGTTGTTCAGTCGCACAGTTGATTCCGGCCCTTTGCGACCCCATGGACCATTTTCCTCCAGGCGCCTCTGTCCTCCACCATCCTCCTCAGCCCTCCCAGTTCTGTGCCCATATTGTGTCTACAATACCATCTAAGCACAGCAAAAAATGGCCAAACGGAGAAAAGGATACAAACACAATGTACCGTTTGTGTATGCCCAAAAATGATGAAGATAATAATGAACGAATCTTCTTATAAGGTCTTTGTATTCTTAATGTTATTTTTATTTTGCAAACTCTTGTATATTAACTTGTAATGTCATCAAACAGAAACCAAACTCAGATACTTCTCTGCACAAAAAGTCTTCAAGTTCCTTTTGTAATCTTGACAATAGTTCCTTTTGTAATCTTGTCCTTAGCAACCATAGAGAAATTACAGAAGAGACAGAGAGGACGCGAAACACAAGAGTGGTAAGCTTGGATATTGCAAAAACTCCCCTGATGAAATTTATTGAATGAAATGTCTAATTAACCGGATAGACGTCGGGAGTTTGGGGCCAATATATATGGGAGTTTGACTTCCCAACTGAATACGAGTTTATGAGCTGTTTTGGACGAGAGATAGAAAGTGTAATAGAGGAATGAATCATTGTTTCATATTGTTACAAAGGACATAGTGAAGAAGTTGAAGAGAACATATTTGAATTTGGTTACTATTGTCAAGATTACAAAAGGAACTTGAAGACTTTTTGTGCAGAGAAGTACAATACCATCTAGCCATCTCATCTTTGGCCTCCCCCTTCTTCTTTTGCCCTCCCCCTTTCCCAACATCAAGGCCTTCTCAAGTGAATCCTCCCTTCTCATTTGATGTCCAAAGTACTTTAGCTTCCGACTTTAGCTCTCAGAATTCTTCGCCATATTGGTTGGGGCTTTTGACATCTGAAGTTCAAAACCTCTGCAGGACCAAAGGCTGAGAAATGCCAGACTAATGGACATCTACAGTCTCTTCCACTTTCAAATTTAATGTATTTAAACTATTGAATGGGTACTGCAGTGGCTCAAGTCGCTAAGACGCTGACTGGGAAGCGGAAGGTCAGCAGTTCGATTCCCGAGTACTGCAGGACGGAAATGAGCTCCCGTCTTCTTCCCAGCTCCTGCCAACCTAGCAGTTCGAAAGCAAGAAATTGCAAGTAGATAAATAGGGACCACTTCGGTGGGAAGGTAACAGCGTTCCGTGCGCTCCGGTGTCTAGTCATGCCTGCCACATGACCACGGAAATGTCTGCAGAAGCAGACAGCGCTGGCTCTTTGGCTTAGAAACAGAGATGAGCACTGCACCCTAGAGTCGGATACGACTGGCTTTCGAGCAAGGGAAACCTTTACCTTTACTTTACCTTTAAACTATTGAAATTATATCCATCATGCAACCATTGAAGGAAAAGATCTCTGCTAGTAAGGGGGAAAAAAATGGCACCTTTAATCTTAATCATTCACCTGTGGGCAGGAAAAGTACCTGGTGTCTAATCGGCTAAGCCTTTGTTTTCTGGATCTGTACCCAAACAATGAGCAGCTATTCTTCGATAATTATCATATTGTCTGCAGCCAAGCATGTCACTTGCAGAGGCATATTTTAAATTTGCTATTTGCATTCAAATATTCCCTAGGACCTGCTGATGGGGGAGAAAACCATTGCTAAATGGGCATTAAAGGAGGTTAGGCAGGTGTTGTAGAAGAGGAGTGAAAATAAGAAACATTAATACCATATAAAAGGGTTAAGGAGAGAGCACTAAATCCTTACTACCAACAGCTAGAAGCACCAACATTAGTGTCCTTTCAAGCAAAAGAGATTTCTGCCTTTGGCATGTATACATATTACACAGATCAGTTCAACCTGCATCTATAATAGAAGTCACCCAATGTGTAAAAGTTGTTTTATTATAGGTCCCTTGTTTGCTGTTTTGTAAAGTAATAGTGTACCTGTCTACTAGCAGGCCAGCTTAGGCCACAGTGCCTATTTCCACAGTGCCTATTTCATGACAAACAGACCATCGGTGGGTGTAAAGTTTTCCCCAAACACAGTAAGAAATATTATATAATATTTATAACTATATAATATTATGATTTTGTGTCAGAAATTATTCCGGGCTGAAAGGATTTTTGCGGAAGAAACTCCACTCAGGGAATGTTCAAATAAGGCTCCTTTCATGACTCCAAGAGCTGGGACAGAGACAGGCGCTCAATCTGTCATGCAGTACCTGGGTCTCAAACTGCCAACTTGCCAGCCTTCCAGCTAACAAGGCGAGCCTCTTAACCACTGAGCCACCACAGCCCCTCAATATTGTTATAACTATAACTATTATAATATTGTAATATTATACCAATTGAGAGTTTTATTGTGATTTCCCTCCTCAGGGTATAGGCCCCTGAGTGGAAAAGAATGTAGGCAACTGGATTTCTTTGGCAGGGACAATTGGAAAAACAGATATTTTAGAATTGCAATGTTAAACTCATGGATAGGAAATGGATGGCCCTTCAGACATTGTCGGACTACACTTTCCATTCTCCATCACCATTGATTGGTTTCACTGGCTGAAGCAAGCAAAGTTACATTCCAATACTTGGAGAGTTATACATTACCCATTCCTAAGTTATCTGGTTGGATAATCAATGTAAAAGGCTAAGGGTCAGAGTGCCTAAATGTAAGACCAACATGCTCAAGTGGGGGCTGCTGGCGAACAACAACATGTTGCGTGAATGTGCATAGATAGAGAATTCGGCTCATTTGCTGGTCTGTCGATTGCTACCAGAAACATGTACAGATGAAGGTTTGATTTTGGCCAACAACAAAGCCAAGAAAGTGGCTTTATTTTGGCAGTCCAAAGTTTGATCTAGACCCAAGGAGGATGAGGATAATTAAGCAATTAACTGGGCGGTAGAGCTTAAATAAATTTACAGAAAGTAAAATAAAAAACTGAAGCTAATGGCAATAACGTTAGGCAACTGCATCTGTTTTCTCTTGGACAGGAGGGAATGCCCCTTCTGAGGAAGCTTGAGGCAGAACCTTTTCAAAAGTTGCTTCCACCTGTAGGTTTCCCTGAAGATTCTGGGATAATCTAACTTTTTCAAACCCTGGGGGTTTGTCCTGATCTCCAGTTCTTTTGAAAGTTTCAAAAGGGATGCCTATAAAGTTACAGGTGTACATGCCCAGAAGCTGCATGTCATTCCAGGGCAGGGCCAGTACTGGCAACACCTATGTCATGTGTCTGCCTGATCCTACTTCTTCCACCATAGATTATCTCCATGCTTTGCGGTGGAGGTCTGAGAGGTAGTTATGAAAATGTGCTTCCCTACTTTAGTCCAGAATTATTTTTACCCATCTTCATCTTCAAATTTACTCAATAGGATATTTGAACAACTATCATACATAATTGCCGGACAAAAAAAGTCATTTTAGCCCATCAAAAAAGGAAAAACAAAAACAAATACCTAATCTAGTGATGGCGAACTGTTTAGAGACAGAGTGCCCAAACTGAAACCCAAAACGCACTTATTTATTGCATAGTGCCAACACAGCAGCAGGGGAGGAAGGAAACACTCCCATTGGGCTGCTGGGCAGAGGGGCGGGATGAACTTTGTGCTGGGGGGAGGGAGGAAGTGCTCCCATTGGGCTGCTGGGCAGAGGAGCAGAGCAAACTCTGTGCTGGGATGACTGCACGGGTGTCCACAGAGAGTGCTCCGAGTGCCACTTCTGGCACGCGTGCCATTGGTTCGCCACCACTGACCTAATCCATTTGAGGATCAGCCAGTCAGGAAGGTCACAAAATAAATGAGCAACTCAAACACTTGAACAGCAATTGTGTGGCATTCCTAAAAGCATAATAATGATATAATGTATCCTGGAGTAAAGCAAACAGCAGCGACCCAAATCCAGTGTAAAGCTGTTCCAGCTCCAGCAAGAAAAATTCAGTACAGTGGTACCTCGCTTAAAGAGCATAATGCGTTCCATCGGATTGCTCTTTAAGCCAGTTGCTCTTTAAGGAAAATACTTGGAAAAAGTGATGTCCCTGCCATTGTAAGTGACCAATTGTGACTTCTGATGGGGGGGGGGGTTGCGGACCCCGATTTAGTTGTTAAGTGAGCTTTTGGTTGTTTTTAGTTGTTAAGCGAGGAGACCAATCAGAGAAAATTCTGCACTTTAAGTGAGTTAGTCTCTAAGTGAGGCGCTCTTTATGCGATGTTTTATTGTATTCAAAAGGTTAAAAATAAATTTGCCATGCTGAATTGTGTGGAAAGGGAAATAGTAAAATTGTAAAAGGAATATATTGAGGCAGCATAACATGACCAAAAAGAGAGAGAAGCCAGGCTTTCCAGACAGACAGGTTCTTCTGTCAAATGAAGACAGAGCACCTCATATGCATACTCCAACCGCTGAGCATGTGGAGAGTCTCTTAATCACATGGCTTTATTCTGCTCAGTTTGATCAGATGCTAGATACATTCTTAGGTGCAATGCAAGATGCTATTGGTTTGCTTAGTTTCACTTGGAATGAGAATTGAGTGCATGTGACTGTTGGAAACTGGTTTTCTTTTTTGGACTTCCATTGATTAATCTTGAGTCAGTTTTAACATAATACATGTTGCAAGCATATGAACACTCCTATTCAAATGAATGAGAGTTCCATATATGTAGAAATCCAAGTATGTACTGTACTGTATTAGTCCAAATCTTAGATCCAGATAGGGTCAGGAGGAGCACGGACTGTGCTAGGTTGGATCAGGTTCTGCTCAAAGACCTACTTAAAGCCAGAAGGTCTAGTTCAGTTCATACCACTGTTTTTCAGAGTACCTACCATATAGAATTGTTTTATTTCAACAGGTCAGTGTGATAATCAGTCAAAGCAAATGCTCACGCATTCATCAGAGTCAAAAATCTCAGTATTAAAATGTCACCATTACCATGTTGTTGCTGTTGTTACGAGCTGTTAACTCATCTCAAGCTTATGCCAACCCTACGAATGAAATCTCCATAATGTCCTGTCCTCAATAGCCTTTCTCGACTCTCACAAACACAAGTCTGTGGCTTCTCTCGTGGAGTAAATCCATCTCATGTTTGGTCTTCCTCATTTCCTTTTGCCTTTCACTTTTCCCATCATTATTGTCTTCTCCAGAAAGTCTTGCTTTCTCCTGATGTGCCCAAATTAGGACAGTCTCAGTTTCATCATTTTTGTCTCCTGAGACAGTTCAGGCTTAACTTGCTCTAGGATCCTTCTTCATTGCTGCCCTCTGTCTGCTCGTTACCATACCATGGATCAATCCACACAACACTTACCTAGATTTGGCCCTAACATTAACATACCTGTCAACCATCCCAATTTGGCCATTTACCCCGTAATTCGGCGCCGATTTGCGCCATTTCATGACCCGCGCTGAGGAAACCCCGTAATTTTGCAGTGGGGGAAAGGAGGCACTGTGCAGCCCATCTGCGCAGGTTGCATTGCACGCATGCGTGGAAGGGCTCTACACTTCCGTAGCTCCCTTCCACGCATGCGCAGAAGGCTACGCCGCCTGCGTAGAAGGCTAGGCAAGTGGCATAGCCCTCCACGCGCATGCGTACAACGTGACCTGCGCAGGTTCCGGATTCGCCGGAGCCGCGGTTGACAGGTATGCATTAAGCAGAGTGAGTCAGCTGCCTTAGGTAGCAGATGTTGTGTCAGCAGCCATTCTTCCCACTGCTGCCTTAGATCTCAGCAGTCAAAATAACTACAGTGTAACTGAATTGGTATAAGCAAGATTGGAACACCAGAATTAATTTAAATTAATTAATAGCTTTCCCTCCCAATTTCAGTTCCCAAGGCTCTCTAGGGCTCCCCCATTTGCCATAAGGTAGCTTTTGGAAGCCCTGGATGGGGGCACTGGAGCCATTAACAGTCCAAAATTGCTGCTGGAGAGATCAGGAGCTTTGGAAGAGATCTGCAGGCCCTTATCTATCCACTGCTCTCAAATATCAAGGAAAATATTGTCCCATCCCCAATGCTGAATTAGGATTCATTTCTCAGTGTAGTCTGTTGTTAGGTGTGGGTGATATGGAGCATTTTGTGTCTGGGATCAGGCAGGCAGGAAAATGTATTGGGTTAAATCTGTGTTCACGGTTAGTTAATATATAATCAAGATAATCAAGATGTGAAATGAGGTTTAATGGTGTTAAATGTCCCTTCAGTATCTCAAAAAGGCATCTCCTCACATACCAGGAAAATATGCCAGTCCAAAAGCATGTGAGTAACCATGAGTTGTTACAGCTTGACTTTTACATTTTTGGCTCCCTTTGGTTTTCTATGGCAGTAAAATCCACAAACATGACTGTTGTCCAAATAGCATGATGGTGTGTTCTGAACCAGATGTAGACCGACATTCCACTTCCCAGCTTCCCCTGCCACCATGTCTCCTTGTATTTCAGAAAGTTTTTAATTTGTGCAGCATGAATCAGATGGAAGTTTTTGTCTGACCTTACTTTTCAGAGAATTTCTCAGTGTTTCCCCCCCCCTTTTTTTAAAAGAATGTATTTTTCATAATAAGTTTAATGCTGGGTATCTCCCCTGAAGTTTCATTTGGAAATCCCAAATATGTTGAACAAGGGAGTAACCTGTGTTGAAGACATTGGGATTTACCTCTGAGCAGGCATGGGCTGGGCCACCGGGACAGGGGGATTCATCCCGGTCTGCCCTCGCCTCTGGTGCCCTGGGGCGGAAATGATAATTTTATTATTATTTTATCCACTCGGCACACTGCACTTTAGATTAAGCCATTGTTCCTCCTTCAGCTTGGAGCAATGGTTTATTCTGAAGTGCCTAGTGCCGGGCGGAGCAACCGAGGGGCGGTGACCAAGCGGTTCCTGAGGGCAGCCTTCTCCCCCATCCCTTGGTTGCCATCCCTCGCCCCTGTCCAGCGCCCTCCCATGGTTCCCAGCACACCCCTGCTTCTGAGTTAACAGGCACATATCAGTTAACAGGCTGGAGAATATGCAGCCAAACAGATGCTTATGGTCCACAATTCTCTTAGTCCCTTAACATTGGCTGTGAGGGACAGGGCTGATGGGACCTGTTGTCATTATGATTCCAAATTATTCCATGGTACAGACAGAGTTAAAGCCCTTGGACTCTTCCCTGCTATAATGAAGTTAAAATGTCTCCCATATTTAAAATACAGGAGGCAAGACTAACCTAACAGAATGGGGCCCCTGGATGGATAGAGATGTGAGTGATGATGATCATTTGCATGGCTATTTTGAGATATCTGCCCATAACATTGCCAGTCACCAGTTGGGTAGTGAAGAGGAGAGGGAGGATTTTATTTATTTATTTATTTATATGTTTCAATTTGTATTGCCGCCCCCACGCCTAGGCGCCTCTGGACGGCTCACAACCAGATCGACGATCTACAATAAAAACATCCATACTAAAAACCTTATAATAAAAGGATACAGTGATACCTCATACAACGTCCAAACTTAGTTCCACAAGTTTGGACTTTATACGGATTTGGACTTTGTATGAGGCATGCAAAATCCTAGCCATGATGCCTCATACAACGTCCAAATCCTTGCCGCGATGCCTCGTACAACGTCGTTTCCATAGAGATACATTGTATTGTAACAGCACAGACTTCAGGGCAAAGTCAAGGAAACAAACAGGAAACTGACAGAACTTTAAGAAATCATTGTCTAAAGGCTAAATACATTACAAAAACATGTTAAACAACCAAGATTGTCCAAGAACCTGAAGAATGCTGCAAGAATCTGATGAAAAAAATCGAAAAAACCCAAAGTCGTGCTCAAAACCACTCCTAAACACTCTTTGCCTCATGCAAAACCCACAAGAGCCATGCACGCATGCGTCCTGCCTTTTATACTGCCCAGGCACAATGCAACCTGGGAAAAAACCCAATTCCTCATACAAAGTCGCTGTGACTTTGTATGAGACAACTTTTTTCAAGGAATTAGGCGATGTTGTATGAATCCGATGTTGTACGAAGCGGACTTTGTATGAGGTATTACTGTACCTTTTATTACCGGCTCCATTCTTCTTTTAAATAATGACTGCAAATAAACTGAGCAATTTCTTACCAGACTGGACTGAATACCTAAAATGGTATACGTAAGACATGTTTAGTAACATGATATTCCTGGAACACTGGGAGAGGGCAGAATAGCAAATGTTTAGTTAGGGAGGTAAACACCACCACCACTTTTTAAATTAAAAGACAACAAAAAACACATCACACAATTCAAGCCACTTTTCCTAAAGGAATTTGAACCCAGTTTCGAAGACACACACACACACACACCCGCCCATCTCCCATCACTGTCTTCAGAGGATCAAATCCAAATTCCACATCCCATCTGCAGTTCTTCTGCTCCCAGCCTGCTCCTCTCTTCACAAGAATGGGGGGTTTTGTGAGCTGTAGTTCAAAAATGTAACATTCCCAACATTCTGCAGAGTCTTGACATTTCCTGACTCATTAAGCCATTGATCCAGACATTAACCCAGAAGAAGGAAATATGTTTTAAAAAATTATTCAGTGGCTGAAATCCAGTAGTAAGCTGCAGCAAGACTAAGCCCATCGACTTAATGGAATCTACATAAATGTCGAATCATCAAGATCCCACTAATTCAATGGGACTACTCTAGATGAAACCTATCACTAGATTTCATAAGAACATCTTAACCTATAAATCCAAGGGTTAACCGTTGGAACTGGCTATAGGTTGCTATGCCTCGCCCTACTTGCCTGCACTCACCCTTCGTGCACACGGCCGATCTGGGTACGCAGGTCAACGAAGGATTTAGAAAACCGGCAGTGGGGCAACAGCCCCACAAACGCAAAGAAAGGGAAACAACTTCACTTCCCAACATTCCTTGCGCCGCGCCAGAGCCAATCAGGCTGAGAGGCTCTCGCACGGCGCAGCGTTCGGAAACGCGCCGCAGCCAATCAAAAGAAAAGCATTTTAAAAAAACGCAGCACAAACACAAAGCACCAACCCATTACTACAAGCCCCAGCGTCCTGCGCGCCATGAGCACGCAGAACGCTGAGGAAACCGGCGCCTGAAAAATTAAAAAGAAAAACAACTCACCGCCTAACAGCCAAGCACACACCAGCTGGCTTTCTTTCCCTCACAAACAGCGCCTGAAGATCCCGACTGGAGTTTCCCCTTTAATATCAGTGGGTGGGGGTTGCGATCCCCCTCTCCGCTGGCTACCCTAGGGTTGGGAGGATTGTGGGAACAAAAGGGGTATGTTTCCCAAACCCTTCTGGACTCAGGACACCAGGGAGAGGGGATCGATTCCCACCCCCCTCCTTAAAACAACTCCGTCTTTTCCTCTTTTTAAAAACGGAGTTGTTTTAAGGAGGGGGGAGGGAATCGATCCACTCTGCCTGCTCTACTGGGTCCAGAACAGTTGGGGGGACATACCTCTTTTGTCCCCACAAACCTCCCAACCCCAGGGGAGCCAGCGGAGAGGGGGGTTGCAACCCCCACCCACTGATATTAAAGGGGAAACCCCGATCTACTTTCACGACTCCACACAAACAAAGCACCATAACACAATAAAGCCCCCCTCCCTACCACCTAGCCCACCCTTCCTAACCCCCAACGACCATGCCCCCTCCCCATCACCTAACCCACCCTTCCTAACCCCCAACGACCATGCCCCCTCCCCACCACCTAGCCCACCCTTCCTAACCCCCAATGACCATGCCCCCTCCCCACCACCTAGCCCACCCTTCCTAACCCCCAACGACCATGCCCCCCTCCCCACCACCTAGCCCACCCTTCCTAACCCCCAATGACCACGTACCTTCCCCACCACCAAATAAATAATTTTTTTTAAAATTACTAAAAACACTCAAACACATCCAAAAATACACAAAAACAAAAACACCAAAAACAATACGAAGTAAGCAAAGACACAATCAAAAACAAAACAAACAGACAAAAATACAAATTCCAACCCCCCCTCCCTCCCCCCGCCCACACACACACACAAAAGAAAGAAAACAAGCAAACTTACCAAAAGAGGTGCAACCTCCACCAGGACTGGAAAAGAAATGAATAAAGAAAGACACTACTTACCAGAAGAAGCTCCACCCAGAGGCCAGGAGAGAAAAAAAGTCAAAATACAATAACCCCTACCAGCACCACCTGCTGGCCACAATAGTAAAAACAATTCAAAAACACACAACAGCCCCAAACAAAACACAAATTCACAATTTTACACAAAAGGTCACACCAATAAAAACAAGTAAAAAAAATTACACTAAACACACTTTCACACAAATCACAAATATATGTCAATAAAATACAATAGAAACTTTTAAAAATCCTGTGCTGAGTTATAACTCAAATTTAAACTCAAAACATCTAAACACATTTTAAAAACATTGAATGTAAAAAACATTTACTTTTACATTATTAAAATTATTACCTATGGTACAACTAATTAAAAAAATTCAAAAAACTAAAACATTATTCGCTTACATAAAACAATTTGAAAAAATTATATCATACTTTCTTCTTTTATTAATCCTCAAAAAAACCCAAAAAAGCAGATCACAGTTAATAACAGCCAAGCCAAAAATTTTTAACATAAATAAACATTTAAAAAATTAAAATTTCAGACTAAGCAATTTTTAAAAAAAATTAACACAATTTAACCTTCCAACACAATGGAAAACTATTGCAAAAATAAAATTGGTTCATTTTTTATTAAAACACACGGGGGGGGGGAAAGCCCGGCAACGCCGGGCAACCCTTGCTAGTAGAACATAAGAACAGCCTAGCTGGAACAGGCCACAGCCCATCCAGTCCAGCATTCTGTCTCACACAGTGGCTCACCATTTCCTTTAGGGTATTATTCCCAAGCAGATGCCTTCACCTGCTTAGGATTCCCTGGAAATGGCATTGAGAGATATCCTGCCTATCTCTCCAACCTAGAGGTTGTCCTTAGGTATCCATAATTATAGCCATTGATACCCTTGTCCTCCATGAACTTGTCTAATCCTTTCTTAAAGCTGTCAAGACTGACAGCTGTCACCACTAGACTGACACCACTAGATTAGACACCACTATTTCATGCTAAATGTGATTTGTCAGACAGCATGCTGACACATAGGCACTGCCAATAATTTACTATACATTCTCCTCATTATAGTAGCTGGTACTTTTAGCAAATGCCCCTATGACTGCTAAGGGCATAAAACTTGATAAACTATCACATTTTATGTATAAAATGTAATTAAAACATGCACCACTAAGATGCTTCCTATATTTTATGAATGTTTTGGAATAGTAGACGTGTTAGTCTGTGTTTCAAGCATATCAGAGAATAAACAAAACAAAAATGCTGTAGCATTTTGAAGACTAACGGTTATATTTTAATGTTAGATTTCAATAACTAACATTAAAATATAACAGTTAGTCTTCAAAGTGCTAAAGCATTTTTGTGTGTTTATTCTCTGATATCCTATCTCGGTGATGACAAGCCTTTTAAAGACTGTGTGCCCAAACTGCAACCCAAAACCCACTTATTCATCACTAAGTGCCAACACAGCAACAGAGGAGGGAGGAAGCACTCCCATTGGGCTGCTTGGCAGAAGGGCGGGACAAACTCTGTGATGGGGCGACCACACAGGTGCCCACAGAGAGGGCTCTGAGTGCCACTTCTGGCACGTGTGTCATAGGTTTGCCACCACTGTCCTATCTTTTATGTTACTTTTGAAATATTACTTTGCTAAACCCTTGTTACAAAAAGAAGAAAAAGACGTTTTTGTTGTTATTCGAATGATCACGTGGGGTGCGTCAGTAGCATCGTTAATCGAAAATGACGCTATTAGTACGTGTCGTTAGGCGGGGGTTCACTGTAGGTAAAATATCCAGAGACATTCCTTATTCACTTGCAACATTAGTATGTTCACATGTTGAGGATCTTTACTCAACGGACTCCTCATTTTAATACTTAGGGTGGAAATTTCTCTCCCGCTTTCTGCACATTGTGCTTGATAACTCTGCAGTCATTCCTCTTCGTGCTGGCTTTTGAAGCAAGGTATGTTAGTAAGTTGGCAGCATCAGGTTGTCCTTACTTCAGTGACAGTGGTGTAACTCAACCCTGATCGATTGAGTGTTTAATCTTGTCCCAAATCTATTTGGCCTGAGTACAGAACTGCTGCAATGTAGTTTGGACACGTGCTACCGTTGGTTATAGGAAGGGAGTGGAAGGGAACAAGGATACTGGGGTGATTTTTTAAAAAATAGTACCCATGTTAGTCTGTTCAGAAAGCAAAAAAAACCAAAAACAAAACACTGCAGTACTTTAAAAACTAACTGCTATATTTTTAATGTGAGCTTTTGTGGATCAAGTCCACTTCATCAGACATAGGAGCGAAATATCAAGGCATGGGTGATTGTTTTTAGGTACCTGCATTTTGCATGGAAGTGTAAGGTGAAGGTAAAGGTCACCCTTGCTCGAAAGTCAGTCATATCCGACTCTAGTCTTCAGTGCTCATCACTGTTTATAGCCAAAGAGCCAGTGCTGTCTGTATCTTCAGACGTTTCAGTGGGCATGTGGCAGACATGCCTCAACACCGGAGGGCACGGAACGCTGTTTATCTTCCCACCAAAGTGGTCCCTATTTATCTACTTGCAATTTCTTGCTTTCAAACTTGCTTTTGGCAGGAGCTGGGACAGAGACTCACTCTGTTGTGCAGTACCAGAGAATCGAACTCCGACCTTCCAGTCAGTGAGTTCAGCATCTTAACCACTTGAGCCACCGCAGTCCCCACGGTACATGAAAGTGTACTGCTGTGCTAAATGTGTGTACATTCGAGCCCTTCATGTAAGCTTTATTGTCCAGTGCTTTCTGGGAGTAGGTGGAAAATTAAAAGACTTTAATTTAATTTTTTAATTAAATTTTAATTTCCAATTTGTATAGCCGCCCAACTCAAAATGACTCAGGGCGGATCGCAGCATTTAAAACAATGCAACATATGCATGTCTATACTATCCCAATGTTTTGCCTGAACTCCAGAATCAGAATCCTTCTCATCTGGTCAGTGTGCAATAGCCTATTTCTCATGCAACTGGCTTTTTGCACCCAGGACTTTCTTCTACCAGTTTAAAACTTTGTTAGTTACAAAGTGGTGGTTTCCAGTGCTATACTGCTACAGGTGCCCACAGGTGCCCGAGCACTGATAGTGGAAATTCCCCCCAAGCCATGCCCACTTGGCCAGCCATGCCCACCTCCCTACCCCAGGCCATAGTATAGGGAGGCCAAGTGGGCATGGCCCACAGCATTAGCCATGCTCACAGAGTTAGCCACGCCCATGGTGGAGGTAGTAAAATTTTTTGCAGCACATCACTGGTGGTCTCCACCTTGCTTACCCTCAAAAGTTGAATGGAACATCGTAAGGCAGATTAGAAGGCTCCACCAGGGATGCAGGAGGATCCTAGCTATAATGAGTGGTATTGATAACAAGAGAGAATAGAAAGATTTCTTGTTCATTGATGGAATGAAAAGCAGATTTGGGGGCAATTTTAGTAAGAAGCAGGAGGTTAAACTTTAAAATGAACTTGTTGCACGATCTACCTCTTCTTGGAAACTAAGTTGTTATTACTGCTCCAGTTATACAAGTAACCCAATGGCTGAAATTCTGTTCAAAATGGCATAATGTAAAGTTAAACTTATTGGGACTGTAGTGGCATCGTGGTTAAGATGCTGAACTTAATGACCGGAAGAACATCAGGTCAGCAGTTTGAGACCTGAGTACTGCATGACAGATTGAGCACCCGTCTCTGTCCCAGCTCCTGCCAACCTAGCAGTTTGAAAGCAATACGTTGCAAGTAGAAAAATAGGTACCACTTTGGTGGGAAAGGTAAACAGCATTCGGTGCGCTCTGGCGTCTAGTCATGCCTGCCATGTCCACAGAAACGCCTGCAGACACAGACAACGCTGGCTCTTTGGCTATAGAGATGAGCACTGAAACCTAGGCTGAGATACGACTGGCTTTTGTGCGAGGGCGACCTTTGCCTAAAGTTAAGCCCATGGAAATGTACAGGACAGTATATCCATGGAGCTAAAATTGTACAATCTGATGGCACAAACCATCATTTTTGTTCATGCTGTGGTCACCGCACAACATGCGTGCAACAATACTGAAAGGATCCTGCCCTCCTGTGATTTCCTCTACCATCTCTGAATGTTCATGTTATGCACTCATAGCAGTGCAACAGGAGTTCAGTCACTGTGTTACAGGTTATCAACATGGTTCATTGCTAACAGGAAAAAAAAATACAGACAAATATTCTCTGGTTCCTTCCAGTTGCCACAGCTGATACCACACCTTGGAAAGATTTGTAAAAACACAAAAGGCAAAACAAAAAATACTTCCCTGCTCCTTAGTAGGAAGAAAGCCTGTCTCAATACTTCAAAAATACCTCACTTGTTACACATTGACGCTGGCTTTGTAACTTGTTGAATTACACAGTATATAAAAGTTACTGGTAAGGTACAAATAGCTTTTGAACTCTGCATGCTAGTCCTATTATTTCATACATTGCCTTGTTGTTGTTTATTGTGAATTTATTCAGAAACTTTGTCAAAAGTGTTTTAGGAAATCCCTTATTTACATGGGGAAGAATTAAGATGCGCTTGTATTCCTACTCCTTTCGGATTCAGAGTAAGAAAACTGTTTTCTTACTCCTTTCAGAGTAAGAAAACTGTGAAGCTGACAAATGAAAACAAGCGCATCTTGCAAGAACAGCTCCTAGGAAACCCTTTTAGCACCATTGGCATAGGTTGATTTTCCTGTTTACAGATGAGCAAATTGTGGGGGTTATTCAGAAGCATTTAGCCCATTGATCAATCTGCTGCAGGGATGGGTTGGTTCACTCCTAAAGCTAGTAAACCAGCCCACCTCTGTACCTTTCAGGTCTCTGCACCTCTTTTGGTGCAGCTAGTGCATGGATTCTCAACCTGTGGCTCACGGGCCGAGTGCATAGCTGTCAAGTATTCCTTATTGGCCGGGAAATCCCCTTATTTTACCCTCTTTCCTGCCATCATCCCTTATTAATTAGACTGCAATGCCCTATTGCCACCATTGGAGGGCAGCACAGGATAAGCATAGCTGTCAAGTATCCCTTATTGGCTGGGAAAACCCTTTATTTTACCCTCTTTCCCACCGTCATCCCTTATTAATTAGACTGCAATGCCCTATTGCCACCATTGGAGGGCAGCACAGGATAAGCATAGCTGTCAAGTATCCTGTATTTGCAGGGAAATTTCCCTTATTTCCAAATCCAAAACTTGACAGGTATGGCCAAGTGCGGCCCTCAGTGCCATTTCATGTGGCCCTCTACTGCCTCCACCACGCAAGGAAGTGCCATGTGGTGGAGGAAGGGTAAAATGGCCATCCGACCCCTGAAGTTGTCTGAGGGAGTGTGACCCGGCCCCTGTCTTTAAAAGGTTGAGAACACCTGAGCTAATGCAACTCCTATGGACTAACTGGTTCAGCCCAATTGATGAAAAAAATCCCAGGAAGGGGCTGTGAATCAGGATTTGAATAAGAAAGAGCAGGAGAGACAGGAGGTGCTGTTCTCATTGAGGAGAAGGCCTTTGCCACCTTGATTTGTTTAGTAAAATTTCAATGTGTTTGTGCAGGAGTGGCACTGGAAAGGCGAATCCACAAAGTGATCTCATGTATTTGTATTTTATATCAGTGTTTTAGAGACTATATAAATGGAGCCGATTCATCTATCTTGTGGATGTTCTACTCAACTTGATAAATATAACTTGGACTTTGTTCTCATTTGGGTTTCAAAGATATATCTGAATTCTTCTTTAATTCTCAAATCAACTGGTGCTCACGAAGAGCACTCATGGTATAGAAATTGCAACATCCAATTTTGTTATATCACCATCATCATTGTTGTTGTTGTTCTTTCTTTCTACACTCATACATGCACACATTTTGTGAAACTTGTGTTTGCAATAGACAAAAAGACAGTGCCCTATATAATCAGAGTGTTACACTAGCACAGTGATGGCAAACCTTTTAGAGACCGAGTGCACAAACTGGAATCCAAAACCCACTTATTTGTCGCAAAGTGACAACACAGCAACAGGGTAGGAAGGAAATGTTTCCATTGGGCTGCTGGATAGAGGGGTGGGGTGAACTTTATGCTGGGGTGACTGCATGGGTGCCTACAGAGAGGGCTCCGCGTGCCACCTCTGGCACATGTGCCATTGGTTCGCCACCACTGCACTAGCATCACTCCATCCTGGTTCATTTTCAGTACATGCAATTGCTGGAAACAAACCAAAGAACTCAAGTTTCTAACTTCAATTTCCCGGCTGTTTCCAATTCCAATTTAATGAACAGAGAGTTTAGCCATGTAACAATGTGGAGTAATTAGAATTTTTTTTAAAAAAGTCCTCTCTCTGCTTGAGGAGCAGAGGGAGAAAGCAAATATTTTTTAAAAGTCAGGGTTTTGTTGATGTGCTGTACCTTTTAGAATTTTTTTTAAAAAATCAATGGCTTCCCCTGGAAGCCATCTCCTGTTTTCTTCTATTTCTGGAAGAAACTTTCAATTTTATTCCCCCCCCCCAAAAAAAGCTACAGCTGACGAAATAGGGTCACTATCCATGTGGATGCAAATATTGTGACACATGGCATACAAAATCTCTACCTAACACCCATTTTAGCCTCCATCAACCTGTTCTAAATCAAGCAGTGTTGCCAAACCCTGATTAGTAACTTCCATAGCTAGCTAATTCAGCCACAGCTATTTAGACATCTGTGTGGGGTTGTCAGTGTTTCTAGGGCTCCTATTCTCCTCCTAATGCATTCCATTAGAAAGAGAGAAGGAAATTACGCCCTTCCCCCAGTAAATCTCTTAAGTAGTTTGGGATGCTAACATGGGAGCAGGTATCATCCACAAAACAGAAGGTCCAACCAACTTAGGTTCAGGCGAACACTTTGTAACATGCAAGTGAAACTCGGAAAATTAGAATACCGTGCAAATGTTCATTCATTTCACTTAAAAGGTGAAACAAATATGAGATAGACTCACTACATGCAAAGCGAGAGATGTCATGCCTTAATTTGTTATAATTGTGATGATCATGGCGTACAGTGTACGTTCACCCCACCCCTCTATGTGATGATTATGGGGTACATGAGATTGGAGGGTTGGGGTTTTCATAAGCTGTAAACCATAAGCATCAATATTATAACAAAGTAAGGCTTGAACTATCTCGCTTTGCATGCAATGAGTCTATCTCATATATTTGTTTCACCTTTTAAGTTGCATTACTGAACTGAATGAACATTTGCACAATATTCTAATTTTCTGAGTTTCACCTGTACACACAATCCAGTTCCTTAAGTAGTAGTGACATAAATTCCCTTTAAATCCCATGGCCATTCTTGAACAGAAGCAATTTCCAATACAAGCACTTATCACGTATCCCCAATGGGGAGGCTAAATCACCTGTGAAACATCTGTGGCCCTCCAGATGTTGTTGGATAGCAATTTCCCCCAGCTCTTGTCACCCTAACCAATGGTGAGGAACAACAAAGGTCGCTCATTGTCCAGTGACATCTCCAGAGCTACACAACCCTCTTTCTCTGTTAACTATAGGCGTTCCATTTCTGTACCAGCCTTAGAACTATGGGATGTTTACAAATATAAATATACTATGGTTGTTTGTTACAATGCTATTCCTCCAAGGAGCTCAAGGCAGATGTGTACTTCTCTCAAGACCATTTGACTCTCACCATAATCCTGTGAGGTTAGTCTACGAAAGACCCAGTAACGTTTACAAAGGAGTAAGGATCTGAACCCAGGCTTCACTGGTCCATCCTACTGCTCAAGCTAGTACTCTACGTACACTCTTTAAGTTGCCATTGGATTTTGTTGTTGTTGTTGGTGTGTGTGTGTGTTATCCTCAAGCAATCTCCTACTTATATAGGATCAAAGAACTCATTGAACAATTTTATTCTAAACCTCAAAAACTGCAGACCAGTCTTAAAGCACTTCCAAAAGGTATCTTGGCCTTAGACTTGAAAGGAAGTCCTTCAACCATGAAATAACAGAGCTTCCAGCGCGGTGCAATGGACAGAATGTTGGACTAAAACCCAGCTCCAATTCCTGTTTAGCCACAGAAACTCGTTGCATTGGTAAAGCCATTCCTTACATATCTTGCATACCTTGAAAGCCCTATCGGGATCACCACAAGTCAAAGATGATTCGACAGCACACCTAAACGATATAGCAAAGAAACAGAGACCCAGCAAAACTCTCCGATTATGCAACTACTACTGCAGTGGCTCAAGTGGCTAAGACACTGATTGCAAGGTGGGAGGTCAGCAGTTCGATTTCCGAGTACTGTACTGCAGGATGGAATGAGCTCCTGTCTTTGTCCCAGCTCCTGCCAACCTAACAGTTCGAAAGCAAGACGTTGCAAGTAGATAAATAGGGACCACTTCGGTGGGAAGGTAAACAGCATTCCGTGCGCTCCGGTGTTTAGTCATGCCTGCCACATGATTGTCAGAAGCGCTGACAGCGCTGGCTCTTCGTCTTTGAAACGGAGATGAGCACTGAACCCTAGACTCGGATACGACTGGCTTTCGAGCAAGGGAAACCTTTGCCTTTAGAGATGGTAGCGGAGGAGTTTCACCTTCTCCCAAGAGTTGGCCAACTTTTACATGACAAGTGGAGTTCAGCGCCAGAAGTATATCTCAGTTCTTTCCCAATTTAGAGAAAAGTGGCACATTCCCTTTAGAGATGGCAGAGGAATAAGAGTTCATATGGAGGCTTGCCATACAGGAACTCTGCAAACTGGAAGGTGCTGCATTTCCATACCCCCCCAACCCCCCCAAAAAAAAGATGTTTGAAAGGCAGCCACTGTCTCAGTGGTTTCTAGAGAGTTTATTCCAAGGGTGCCCAAACTACGGCCTGTGGGCCAGATCTGTCCCCCAATACCAATTCATCCAGCCCACGCCACCCTCATCGCTCCCGGAAGCAGAAGCAGAATGCGCCCCCATGGGCACAGTCTACTTCCGCTTCTGGGAGTGACAAGGGTGGTGTGGGCCGGATGAATTGGCATTAGGGGGCAAAACTATGGCCCATCGGCCATAGTTTGGGCACCCCTGGTTTAAGCAGAGAAAATGGCAGCTTTAAAAAAAAATCTATCTCATCCTGTTGCAGAAAAAGACTGCAAGGCGCGTTTTACTTCCGCTTCCGGTGGCAGGAACCACGCGACCGGCCTGCTGAACCACGTAACCGGCCCACAGCTCGAAAAGTTTGTTTGAAAGTTGCGTGCGGTGGTGGATGAGTTATGCATACACAACAGTTTGGGCACCCCTGGTTTAGTCACACCGATCAGGCGGACGATTTGTGGGCTTTCTACAAATCTGTGCCAGAGTTTGGAAAATAAATAAATCTTTTTTTGGATTATTATTATTATTTATTATTATTATTATTATTTTGGGGGGGGACTATAACATCCAGACTCCTCCAGCCAAACTTTTTTTGGGACACGTAGGGTCCAAAAATGAACTTTCCCAAACTTTTCCCTCGCAGGTTCAAGAGTCTTCCCTACCAGAAACCAAACCGTTGTGGCTTGGTGGTGTTGTTGGTTAAAGTAAAGGTTTCCCTTGCTCGAAAGCCAGTCGTATCCGACTCTAGGGTTCAGTGCTCATCTCTGTTTCAAAAGCGTTTGTGCCCCACATCTGCTTCTGCTCGACCCACCCCCAAGGCAGCTAAATCAAGGAAGGAGCCCAAAAGTTTGGAGCCTATTGGAAAGAAAGCGCTGGCAAGGGAGGAAGGGGAACAGGTGGAAAGGGCGGACGCAGGGGAAGAAAGCGCCAGAGGTTGAGCCAGGTGGTGGTGGTGGTGGTGGTGGTGGTCGGGCTCCTACCTGCCTCTGCCTCCGCGCGGTTCAGGGAAGCGAAGCCGCCCTCTTGCTTGGGGTCTCCCATAGCCCGCGCTCCATCCGAAGGCGGGCGAAAAGCCCCACCAATGCTTCCCTCTTGAGCCCGAGAGGGTTGGCATGGCGCACACCCGCCCCCCCCCCCCCTTTCTCATCCCGCCGCCTGTGAGAGACACGGGCGCCATTGGGTGCCCGCGCGTCACGTGGCCGCTGAGGGGAATGGAATTTAAAACCCTCGGAAAAGTTCTCCTTCTCCTGCCTGCCAGGTTGCCCCAGTGGCGGCCACCCTTCTTTACCTGCAAGCGCCCCGCTGGGAAACCGGCCAAACCTCCCAGCGGGTCCTGACGGCACCCCTGTGCCCGTGTGTGTGGAAACAAAACAGTGTCATCCTGACACACGGAGTATTTTTTTAAAAATAAAAAATAAAAATAAAAAAGGCAATTATAAAAAAAATAATAGATAAATAAATAATATATAAAACAATTATAATAAGTAATAATAAAATAAATAAAGAATAAATAAAGCAATTATAATAAATAAATAAAGCAATTATAATAAAAATAATAAATGCAGCATTTTTTTTTTCATTACAGTTATTTTATCCCTCCCATATGGGACATTTCCCCTTCTGGACGGTGTACAGATCGATCTACAGGTGAAACTCATAAAATTAGAACAGCGTGCACATGTTCATTCAGTCCAGTAAAAGGTGAAACAAATATGTGAGATAGACACATTGCGTGCAAAGCGAGATAGTTCAAGCCTTACTTTGTTCTAATATTGATGCTTATTATGGCTTATACAGTTTATGAAAACCCCAACCCCAACTCCCAATCTCATGTACCCCATAATCTTCACATAATCTCATGTACGCTGGACGCCATGATCATCACAATTGTAATGAACTAAGGCATGGCATCTCTCGCATTGTGTAGTGAGTCTATCTCATATATTTGTTTCATCTTTTAAGTGAAATGAATGAACATTTGCACCATATTCTAATTTTCCGAGTTTTACCTGTATAACATTGGCATCATGGGGTGGGCTGGGCTGTTAGCTCAGGAGGATTTTCGCCCCCATGCCCCCCCCCCCGGCTACGGCCCTGATCTATCTATCTATCTATCTATCTATCTATCTATCTATCTATCTATCTATCTATCTAAACCAGGAGTTCTCAACCTTTTTAAGCCGGGGGCTGAGTACGCTCCCTCAGACAGTTTTGGGGGGCCAGACGGCCATTTTGCCCTTCCTCCATCACATGGCACTTCCTGGCATGGTGGAGACAGTGGGGGGCCACGTGAAATGGTGCTGTGGGTCACATCAGGCCCGTGGGCCGCAAGTTGAGAATCCCTGATCTAAACGTTTAGTTTTATACAGTTGATATATACAGTGGTACCTCGCTTAAAGAGAATAATGCGTTCCACGGGATTGCTCTTTAAGCGAGTTTGCTCTTTAAGCGGAACACCATTGTAAGTGACCAATTGTGACTTCTGGCCGGGAGGGGTGGGGTGCGAACCCCGATTTAGTTGTTAAGCAAGTTTTTGGTTGGTTTTAGTTGTTAAATGAAGTGACCATTCAGAGAAAATTCTGCTCTTTAAGAGAGTTAATCTCTAAGTGAGGTGCTCTTTATGCAAGGCTTTACTGTATTTTCTTTTGTTAGGCGTTGACCCAATGTGAACAAGTGTCATACACTATCTCTATCTATCTATCTATCCATCTATCGATCATGATCGATCGATCGATAGATAGCGAGTGTATGGCACTTGTACACATTGAATCAACACCTAACAAAAGGATATATATATATATATATATATATATATATATATATATATATATATATATATATATATATATATATATATATATATATATATATATATATATATATATATATATATATATATATATATATATATATATATATATATATATATATATATATATATATATATATATATATATATATATATATATATATATAAACTGTATAAAACTAAATGTTAATTTATAAACAAACATCTAAACAGTCAAATAAATGCAAGAGGAAGGAGATACCTTTATAGGATCAGGTTTTTTAAAATAAAAAAAAATCAAACCTTGCATGAGTTTTCATGATTCACTATCACTTCTTCAGGTACGCATCCATTTCTTGTGGATAAGGTAGGAAAATTATAAGGAAAAGTCCCAAAGGTTCATGGAATGAATCTCAGGCAGCCTTTGTCTCTTAGTAAACAACATCAATAAAATAAATCAGACAACAAAATAAACACCTAATGGCATCTGAGGGAATTGTTATTATTTATTACATTTATATTCCCTCATATGGAATATTTTCCCACTCTGGGCGGCTTGCAAAATATTTTTAAAAAATCTTTACAATAGAAAATTAGACATTAAAGAATAGACAAACTAAATAAATTATAAATAGCAAACCCCAAACAAATGTGATGTCCCCCTCCCCCAATTAAAAAGCCCAACAACAGAGAACACAACTTGGCAACAGTAAAAGTTACCAGTTATCAAAACCTATTGCTCCACTGTTTGCAGTATATCTTTAAAAGCCTCTTTAAAGAGGAACGATTTTAGTTGTTTTATAAAAATAGATAGAGATGGAGCCTGGCACAGCTCAGCCGATAGAGAGTTCCACAAAGTTGGACAACAATCTGGTGGTTAAGTTTGGTGTACAGGATCCGGACACGACCTTCTGTCTCTCTACTCTTGAGCACATCTGGGGGAGAAATTAGGTTATCTGACCTTCTGAGTTGGGCATGCCTGTCCCTGTGATAATCCCAAGGTAGTTGCAGTCTCAGTTCAGGGAGAGAGAGAGAGAGAGAGAGCCAGCTGCTGGCAACCTGTGGGCACTCCATTATTTTTGGACTACAGTTCCCATAATCCTTGACCATTGGCCAACTGGGAATGGAGGTCCAGATCATCTGGAAGGTGTGACATTTGGCACCTGTTTGTGCTTGGTGGGGCAGAAGGTGCAGCAAATCAATTTTGGAGTATTTATACTCACAGGCATTGCAGATGGAGAGAGCAGATGGGAAGTCTTTTATTCAGACACAGCCTCACCCTTCCACTATTTACTCATCCCATGTCAACTGAGGAGCATTCTTGAAGGTATACAAGAGCAAAACTAAATTAGAAGATGGTGGAAGGAGCACACTGGACAAGGGACAATATTGAAGGAGGATATAGCTGAGGAACTCAACCTCCCAACCCTGAATAGGCTGAGGGTCAGAGTCCATAAATGCAAGACCACCATGCTCAAGTGGGCAAATTCATTTCTGTGAATGTGGAGAGATAAAGAATCCAGCTCATTTCCTGGTCTGCTGATTACTGCCAGAAACATGCACCAACAAGGACTTAAGTTTGGCCAACGACAAAGCCAAGAAAGTGACTTCATTTTGGCAGTCCAGGGCTTGATCGGGACATGAAAGAAGAAGAACTGAGGAGCACAAATACTGTGGCCCCAAATTAGAAATTTTCTCTAATTTCACAGACATGAAACTAGGAATGCAGGAAGGGGAACCCAGGGTGAGACCTGCCCTACATCAGCAAAGTAGCCTGGCAGAAATGGGTTGGCAGAGTATAATTTGAACTGGGGGTTTGGGCAGTGTCACATTTGCATTGATGGACCAGTCCACCACTGCCTGGACGGGTAAAAGTTGCTTTATTCCCAAGGTCTACTGGCTAACATAGCAAACATAATGTTTTGCTGGACTCCTGGCCAACCCATTAAAAATCTCCATATGCATCCCTACATGGAATCTAGGTTGGTTGTAGCATTCTTAACAATAGTTGGAAACAGATAACAAGAAAAGACTGGTCTAGAACTACTCCTGTGGGCCTTTGAATTCACCACAGGCTGCAATTACGAAGTCAAATACTTTGTAATTCAAAAAAGGATCCAGGGGTGATCCAGGAAATTACCGACCTGTCAGTTTGACATGTGTCCCAGGTAAAGTGATGGAAACTATCCTAAAAGATAGAATTAATAGGCACATAGAAGAGAAGGCGCTGCTAAAGGAGAGCCAACATGGCTTTTACAAGGGCAAATCATGCCTCACTAATCTGTTGGAATTTTTTGAGAGTGTCAACAAGCATGTGGATAAGGGGGATCCAGTTGACATTGTTTATCTGGACTTTCAGAAAGCTTTTGACAAGGTCCCACACCAAAGGCTCTTGAATAAACTTACCAGTCATGGAATAAAGGGACAGGTCTTGTCCTGGATCAGCAACTGGCTAAGGGACAGGAAACAGAGGGTAGCACTAAATGGACACTTCTCCAATGGAGGGAAGTAAAGAGTGGGGTCCCCCAAGGTTCAGTACTGGGACCCCTGCTTTTCAACCTCTTCATAAATGATCTAGAGGTACGAGTAAAAAGCAAGGTAGCCAAATTTGCTGACGACACTAAATTATACAGGGTAGTGAAAACTGTGAGAGATTGTGAGGAGCTCCAGAGGGATCTCTTGACACTGGTAAAGTAAAGGTAAAGGTTTCCCTTGCTCGAAAGCCAGTCGTATCCGACTCTAGGGTGCAGTGCTCATCTCTGTTTCTAAGCCGAAGAGCCAGCGCTGTCTGCTTCTGCAGACGTTTCCGTGGTCATGTGGCAGGCATGACTAGACACCGGAGCGCACGGAACGCTGTTACCTTCCCACCGAAGTGGTCCCTATTTATCTACTTGCAATTTCTTGCTTTCGAACTGCTAGGTTGGCAGGAGCTGGGATGAAGACGGGAGCTCATTTCCATCCGTCTGGGGGAGTGGGCAAAACAGTGGCAAATGAGCTTCAACATTAGTAAGTGCAGAGTGATGCATGTTGGGGCAAAGAACCCCAATTACATTTATAAACGGATGGGTTCTGAACTCTCTGCGACAAACCAGGAAAGGGACCTTGGTGTCC
Organism: Bradypodion ventrale; assembly: GCA_035047345.1. Classification (NCBI taxonomy): domain Eukaryota; kingdom Metazoa; phylum Chordata; class Lepidosauria; order Squamata; family Chamaeleonidae; genus Bradypodion; species Bradypodion ventrale. Next base: position 104,072,982 of record JAWDJE010000005.1, on the reverse strand, counting down.
TGGTGGACAACTCAATGAAGGTGTCAACCCAGTGTGCCTCAGCAGTGAAAAAAGCAAACTCAATGCTAGGGATCATTAGGAAGGGTATAGAAAATAAGTCAGCAAGTGTCATTTTGCCTCTTTATAAATCTATGGTGAGGCCCCATCTGGAATACTGTGTACAGTTCTGGTCGCTATACCTCCAGAAGGATATTATGGAGCTGGAAAAAGTGCAGAGGAGGGCAACCAGAATGATTAGGGGACTGGAACACCTTCCTTACCATCTGAGGCTGCAACGATTGGGCCTCTTCACTCTTGAACGACGACGTTTAAGAGGTGACCTGATTGAAGTTTATAAAATCATGCACAGTGTGGACAAAGTAGATAAGGAAAAACTGTTTTCCCTATCACATAACACTAGAACTAGGGGACACTCCATGAAACTTTTGGGTACTAGTTCTCAAACAAATAAGAGAAAGTACTTTTTCACCCAGAGGATTATTGGTCTATGGAACTCCCTGCCAGAAGAAGTGGTGATAGCTGTCAGTCTTGACAACTTTAAGAAAGGATTAGACAAGTTCATGGAGGACAAGGGTATCAATGGCTATAATTATGGATACTTAAGGACAACCTCCGGGTTGGAGAGATAGGCAGGATATCTCTCAACGCCATTTCCAGGGAATCCTAAGCAGGGGAAGGCATCTCCTTGGGAATACCCTGAAGGAAATGGTGAGCCACTGTGTGAGACAGAATGCTGGACTGGATGGGCTGTGGCCTGTTCCAGCAAGGCTGTTCTTATGTTCTTATATGTACTGGAACTGCTGTCTGCAATTGCAGGATGCAAAGGCCAATTCAAATCAGTCTGACCTTTCTTAGTGATGAAATGGAGTTTTCCTCCTGCCGCTGGGGCTTCTACTTTTTCAAGCCAAACAATTTGTACGGACTTTTTCCTATGCAAAATGATGGCGTGTGCCTGTGTATGTGTCTGTCTGTGGGTGGTATTGTGATGATATAGGCAGCTGGGGTGTGATGCTTAGGGACTACTGGAACACCTACCCCCAAGACCTTTCCCATGAGTATCCCATTTTTTTAAAAAAATGAAGAGTTTAGGGTTGATTCTAACACTGATATACTAGACAAGTACAGTGGAACCTCATACAACAATCGCCCCGTATAACAATGAAATCGTATAACAATTATTATTATTTTTTGGGGGGGAAATGGCGTCCCACATAACAATTTTCCCTATGGGAAAAATCGTACAGCAATTATTCAGTGGGAAAAACCACTTAGCGAAAAAAAATTCATTGTACGATGCATCCCATAGGGAAAACCACTATACAATGCATGCATCGTATAGCAATTGTTTCATACAACAATGAGTCGCATGGAACGGATTAAAATCATTGTATGAAGTACCACTGTATTAGGATACCTTGGCATTAAAAAAAGACTTAGCTTGGAATCCTGCTTCTCCAATGTGTAGTTTTCTTCCCCACAAGAGATTGTTCTACTTTTAAATAATCAAATCCTTTCACCTTCTGCAATGAATGAAGGAAAGAACAAGTGAGTGCATTTGCGTGCAGGCATACACAAAGCAGAGACTGTGGTGGCTTAGTGTTTAAGACACTGAACTTGAAAGTTGGAGTTCAAGACCTGAGTGCTGAGTGACAGAGTGAGCTCCATTCCCTGGCCCAGCTCCTGCCAACCTAGCAGTCCACTGTCTAGACATATCCATGGAAACATCTGCAAGCGCAGACAGTGTTGGCGCTTTGGCTGTAAACAGAGATGAGCACTGAACCCTAGAATTGGATATGACTGGCTTTACAGCAAGGGTTTTGGAAATGAACCTTCTCCCTCATCTCTTGCTTCAGTTAATTCACATCCTCTTCCTTGCTGTTTAGTTGCACCTTCTTCCTGCAGAAAACCAACCTGTTGAAATTTCTCCCACTGTGGAAATAAATACAGAATTAAGGTTCAGACATTTATGCCCGGTCTGGACACTTGACTGGGACACAAATTTAAAACTGATATTGGTGATTAAGTGTTTATGACACTGAGTTAATCTGGGATGTTTATCTCCTTCCTCTCATCAAAGTTGTACAGAGTACTCATTACAATAACAAGTGATCACTTTTTAATTTTACAACTAGCTACAAAAACTACCTACTACCATTTGTATTCTGTATCAAATTGCACGTGGATGAGTGGGGTTATTTTCAGCAGGAAACTTGCATAAACATTCAGTCTCTATTGAGAGTATTCTGGATTGGGATACACATTTTTTTTAAACTTCACAACAAAACAGGCTGTCAGTTTCAACTTTTGGTGTCCCTAGTGCTGTTCCTACCAGTCTGGGCAGTTTATCCTGCTATGGTAACAGAGAAGACCATCTGGCCTTGACACCATTTCATGTGGCCCAACACCCTCACTCCCCTGTTTACTTTAAAAAGGAACCACACATGGCACAGCTTCTGGTGGCAGTGGTGGGAACGAGGGTGGTGGACCACATGGGATGGCGCCATGGAGGGAAGAACCGTTGGGCTCCTGGCCTTGTCTCACCCAACGGGGGACCTCAGCCTTAAGGATAACCTCCATCCCCACAAGGAAAGACTAGCCTAGTTTAAAAGCCCCACTCACCCTTTCCTTGAGCAGGCAATTAATTTCATTAGTGTCGAGAAGGGAGGGGAAGGGAGTCTGAAGCCTCAGTTGAAGGTTGGTGTCTCCCTCCTTCCTTCCAAGGAGAAACAAAATGACCACTCCTTTAAAGCTGTTGGAAAAAATGGCTACCGCAAAATGGCTGTCATTGTGCAGATAGGAAAAAATGGCCATCCAGCCCACTCAGTTGTCTGAGGGAGCATGACCCAGCCCCGGCTTGATAAGGTTGAGAACCCATGGAGTAGACCATACTATCAATGACTCAACACTGATTGTCAGGTGGTGGGTAACTAACCTGACAACCAGAAAGTGACTTGTGGAATGGGTGTCACGCTGTGATGTGGAAGGCAAATGGAAGGCCACTACATTATATTGCTCCCAGGATAATCTTCATGGCTAATCACTATGAAGATAGCCAATACTGTATTTGGAGTTGAATATGCTAGAAGAAGAAAAGGGGCTATTACTTGAATACGTGAGAAAAAAGTGGTTTTATCAGTGCCATCCCACAGGGAGTTTCCAATGTCAGGGATTCTAATCCAATCTCTTAAACCTGTGGTTCTCAACATGGGGCACATGTCCCACAGGGGGCAATTTGATTTTTAAGGGGGCAATTCGAGAGTGAGTTATTAACAGAATGAGTTATTTAGGCTTCCTCCATGTGAATAGGAGTTCATTTTTTGAATAAGAATTATATATCGTGTGTGTGTGTGTGTGTGAAATCAGGATTTTAGAGAGGCTTAGGTGGGGGCATGGCCAAAAAAAGGTTGAAGTCTGTCATTCTATCAACTACACCTAGGGTTACCATAATTCCATCTTACAAAAACGGGACAGAAGTAAAGGTTTCCCTTGCTCAAAAGCCAGTTGTATCTGACTCTAGGGTTCAGTGCTCATCTGTGTTTCAAAGCCGAAGAGCCAGTGCTGTCTGCTTCTGCAAACGTTTCTGTGGCTATGTGTCAGGCATGAGTAGACACCGGAGTGCACGGAACGCTGTTTGCCTTCCCACCGAAATGACCCCTGTTTATCTTCTTGCCATTTCTTGCTTTCAAACTGCTAGGTTTGCAGGAGCTGGGACAGAGACGGGAGCAGACTTTTTCTGTGGTCATGTGGCAGGCATGACTGGACACCGGAGCACAAGGAACACTGCCCCCCCCCCCGAAGTGGTCCCTATTATCTATTTGCCATTTCTTGCTTTCAAACTGCTAGGTTTGCAGGAGCTGGGACAAAGATGGGAGCTCATTCCGCCCTGCAGTATTGAACTGCTGCTACACAGACAGACGCCACAAGAAAAAAGGTGTATCCCCCCCCCTCCTCGTTCTCCAAGCTGCTGCTGTTCACTGCTGCCACCTACTGGTTGTTCCAATAGAAGTGCAAGAAAAATACTGTACGTGTTTTTTTTCTTCCAAATCAAGTGGTTTGAAAACCGTGAATTTTCAATGTTTTTTATGAAACTGTGCGAGACAGTTACAAAATGTGAAATTCACAGTTTTCCGTTACATATGGCAACTCTAACTACATCACACTGGCTATCAAGCACACTGTAGAAGAGAATAATCCATCATGCATTTTGCCTCAGATAAAATCTGTAATGACAGAAAAGGCACTACTCCAAGGAGTTATATTCATAATCTTTTGTAGTGCAAAGCAGAAGAGTGCTGGATGTATTTTGTCCCATGCTCTTTGCCCTCAAACAGTTTGAAGTTGTGGTCAGAAAATTAAGCAAACTGGTAAGATCTCATAGAATTTGCTCCAGAAGCTTTCCTTGTGTCTAACAAACACAGGGAAGTTCCGGAGACAAAACAATCTGCACTTTTAGTGGGAGAAACTAAGTTTTGGGTGTCTCCGAAAATTGTAGTTTTTCACCCCCAGTTCCTAACTTGTAAAATAGTTTTGCCTGTCAAATGCCTCTCATCCCAGTTTAGCTTGGCAAATGTGTATGTTTTTGCTAGGATGTCATTTGTTTGGTCTTTCTTTATTACATCTTCGATAAACGAAGAAACTGACAATCATGCCAAACAGCAGAAAATTAAATTTTGTTTAAAAAGTGCTCTTATGTACCATTATATTTATTGACTGTGGCAGAGATCCTTTCAACAGAAGGATGAACAAGGTCTGGTTCTTTCTTACAAGCTATGAAAATATAGACACCTCTGGGATACACTATCCTTCCCTTTCTGAATTCACTGAAAATACACATCATGAGTATCTAGAGAAGAAAGAGTCAATGGCAATTGCACCATCTAGTGGCGATATCCATACTTATGCTTTATTATTATGTTCTATGTGTCATCAAATCAGAATCAATAGAGCTTTCAAGGTGAGCTATTTAAGGAGTGGATTTATCAGTTCCACACCCCCAGTGATTTTCCATAGCTGAGTGGGGATCTGAACCAATGCCTTCTGGGTCCAAGTCTCTCACTCCATCTACTGAACTACACTGGACATGCTACAGATCAAATGCCTAGGTGAGAAATAGTTCTCAAACCAAATGTATCTACTCAGACAGATGTGTGGTTCTGACCATTGGTATCAGGCGTGTTTCAAATTGGGGGCAGCCAAAGTAGTTTTATCTTGTGTTCATTGCCCTTCTTGATTTAGAACAGAGCTGGTCCCATTAGCTCAATTTAGTTATCAAATATTGAGTGTTATCAATACATAACTGGTAGCTATTTTATTATTATAATAATAATAGTATTTTATTACTATTTGGTGTAAGTTGTTTTTCTGGCATTTTCCACTTCATGTTTTGGAATCATGCGAATGGCTTTGTATTGTGCATCTTGACGGGGAGGCAAGATGGTCCATGTGCATAGCTGTCAAGTGCCCCATTTAGTATTTTCCCATAATTCTTCCGTATTTTTTATTATATAAAACCAAGATGTTGAGGGGTATGTTCATCATACGAGAGCCAGGGAGCAGGAGCGTTGGGTACCCCCGGGTGGAGGAGAAAGCACCACCTAGGCAGTCACCTTAACACTGCTGCCCCTCATGGGGAGCAATGTAGCAAGCCAGCCCCAACAGGCCAGCCTCAGCTGCAGTGGAAGAGATATTTTAAATCTATTTTAAATCTATTTTCCTCCCACAGCATTTCATAATACAGTAATACCTCTTACAAAGTCCGCTTCATACAACATCGGATTCATACATCGCCTAGTTCCTTGAAAAAAGTTGCCTCATACAAAGTCGTGCGACTTTGTATGAGGCATTGGGGTTTTCCCAGGTTGCATTGTGCCTGGGCAGTATAAAAGGCAGGACATATGCGTGCATTGCTCTTGTGGGTTTTGCATGAGGCGAAGAGTGTTTAGGAGTGGTTTTGAGCATGATTTTGGTTTTTCTTTAATGTTTTCGTCAGAATTTTTAGAAGCATTCCTGGGATTTTTGCAGCATTCTTCAGGTTCTTGGACAATCAGGGTTGTTTGACAAGTTTTTGTAATGTTTTTAGTCTTTAGACGAGGATTTCTTAAAGTTCTGTCAGTTTCCTGTCTGTTTCCTTGACTTTGCCCTGAAGTCTGTGCTGTTACAGTACAATGTATCTCTATGGAAACGACGTTGTATGAGGCATTGCGGCAAGGATTTGGACGTTGTATGAGGCATCGCAGTTAGGATTTTGCATGCCTCATACAAAGTCCAAATCCGTATAAAGTCCAAACTTGTGGAACTGAAAAATCTCTTCTCTCTCCTGGGAAAGAGAGTGTTAAAGGGAAGAGACAATGAGCCAATCAGCTTCAAGTATATTTGCATACAACATAAAGAGGATATTTCTGTGGTCTTGTCTTAAACACAGATTTTAAAAAAATGAAATTGAGGTACACAAGGCTAAGAGAGTAGACAATTAAGTGATATAAGTGTAAAAAACAGTTCCATGAAAAATCACCATATTATGAAAAGCTGTGGGTAGGAAACAGATTTAAAATAGAACTATTGAAGTATTTATCTCTTCCACTGCAGCTGAGGCTGGCCTGTTAGGGTTGGCCTGCTACATTGCTCCCCGTGAGGGGCAGCAGTGGTGCTTCCTCCTCCACCCGGGGGAACCCAACACTTTTCCTCTTCTAGGCTCTTGGATGTGCCTGGATTGTGGGGAGGAGGGGGCATGGCTGGGTGAGGGCATGGCCCAAAATTTCCCTTATTTTCAAGTCCAAAACTTGACAGGTATGCATGTGTTGCTTTACCTTAGGCAGCAAACTTTCTTAGGTCAGTTATAGTCTGGAGATTTCCTCCTCAGGAATTCTCTAAAAGCCACTGTTAGTAGCCTGGTCATACGTCTATGAACATCCATTTATGGTTCATAGTCTTCTGGACCAGAAGATTTTGCTTTGGTCAAGTCAGTGTTTTCTAACCTTTGTTTTTTGGACTTCAGTTCCCAGAAGCCTGTCAGTATATTGGTTTTGGGGAATTGAAGGCCAAAAACCAAAGGTTGGGAAATGCTGGGTTAAGTGTACAAGCTCCAAGTTGGAGCATTCTCATTCCAAGTATTGGTTTATATCTTCTGTCAACTATGGAGAATAGCACTGCTTCCACACGGGGGTCTCTCTCAAAGGAAAGACCTGTATTTTGGTGCTGCATACAGAACATGGATTAAACCCACACAGCAAAGCTTCAATACCTAAATTTAACTTTTCTCTCTCATGTGAGCCATTCATATATTTGGACAAAATTAAAAAGGGATATTCAGTAAGCGTTATGTGTTGGAAATAACCTTATATTAGGTAGTATAGTATATTAGTTTAATGGTAACTTCTTTAAGGTTCTAGACTCTTCTGAAAGGGAGCTGCTGGATCAACAGTGTCCAGTATAACATTGGGGGGTTTCGGCCTTTCAATGGCTGCCTGGTGGAAGATGGTACATGTAGTCCTTTGTCTCTTCGAAGCTCTCTCATCTCTGGCCTCCTGAAAGTGCCTGCTTGTGTAAACCAGATGCCAAGACTGGATGAAATGTTCTATGTGAAAAGTTAGGTCAAGTCAGCTTCAGCCACCCTGGTGCCAGATAACAAAGTGTATGCCTTCTTATGACTTTGCCCTGGAAAAATTGCTTGTTATGTCTTTTGCTATAGTAGGCTCTCTAGTTTTGTGCAAGCCACATGATTGCCCTATGTACATGTGGTTTTAGAATCTTAGGAATAAATATGAGCAGTAGGTCCGTTGTTGGGCCATTCTGCCTTTTGCACCCACATCCTGGCCATACCTGTCAACTTTTGGATTTGAAAATAAGGGAAATTTTGACCACACCCCTCTGTGGGTGTGGCCAAATCTGTGGGCGTGGCTAAATATAGCCATGTGACTTGCTGGGCTCTAGTCATGACTGCCACATGGCCATGAAAATGTCTGCAAACACAGACAGCACTGGCTCTTTGGCTGTAAATGGAGATGAGCACTGCACCCTAGAGTTGGATACGACTGGCAGATTTTTCTTTCTTAGGATCAAAGATCTCTGCAGATGGCGATTGCAGCCGTGAAATAAAAAGGTGACTGATGCTTGGGAAACAAGCTATGGGGAACATAGTTAAAAGTAGAGGCTTCACCTTTCAAACAAAAAATTGCATAGTCAAAGCAATGGTATTCCCGGTGGTAATGTATGGGTGTGAGAGCTGGACCATTAGGAAAGCTGAGCGCAGAAAAATAGATGCCTTTGAAATGTGGTGTTAGAAATAGGTCGATCCTAGAAGAAATCACCCACGACTGCTCATTAAAGGTCAAATAGTAAAGATGACGCTAAAGTACTTTGGACATCAAATGAGAAGAGAGGATCCACTTGAGAACGCCTTGATGCTGGGAAAGGTGGAGGACAAAAGAAGGGGGTGGCCAAAAATAAGATGGCTAGATGGTATTGTAGATGCAATGGGCACAAAGCTGTGTGGGCCAAAGAACCCTTTCTCCATCTTCTTGGGGGACTTTTGTTTTCTTTCTTGTTTACTCAGTGGCTTAAGTGACTAAGATGCTGACTGGGAGGCAGAAGGTCAGCAGTTCGATTCCCGAGTACTGCAGGACGGAATGAGCTCCCGTCTTTGTCCCAGCTCCTATCATCCTAGCAGTTGAAAACAAGAAATTGCAAGTAGATAAATAGAGACCACTTTGGTGGGAAGGCAACAGCGTTCTGTGCGCTCTGGTGTCTAGTCATGCCTGCCACATGACCACGGAAATGTCTGCAGACGCAGACAACACTGGTTCTTCGGCTTTGAAACAGAGATGAGTACTGAACCCTAGAGTCGGATATGACTGGCTTTCGAGCAAGGGAAACCTTTACCTTACTCATTTTAATTAATTTTTTTCCTGGGAAGCAAAGAATGTGCAGAATAGTAAACCAGCCCCCTAGGGTTACCAACTGCTTGTAAGCAGTTAACTCTAGAACAGAAATGAACCCCCCCTCTCTCTCATATAGTGATCAATCAACGTTTTCCCCCTCCCAAGTTAATTCTAGAACAGAAACAAAACCCCCCTCTCTCTCATATAGTGATCAAGCAACGTTTCCCTCCTCCCAAGTTAATTCTAGAACAGAAACAAAACCCCCCTCTCTAATATAGTGATCAAGCAACATTTCCCCCCTCCCAAGTTAATTCTAGAACAGAAACGAAACACCCCGCCCCTCTCTCATATAGTGATCAAGCAACGAAATCCTCCAGCCAGGAGGGAGGGCAGAAACAGCTCAATAAAGCATGAGTGAGAGAGAGAAGTCTCTCACTGATTTGCCCCTGCATATATGAAATATCGCTCACCTAGAGTAGACTCCCCGTGTGTCCCATGGTGGCTCCGACCAGCTCAGCAGCAAAAATGAAGCGAAGCCTCCATTGACCATGTGGTCGGGAAACTACAGAAGGCCCCTCCCACCATCTTCTCTCTCCTTTCACAAGCGAAAAGCCTGCCACACAGCGGCCTCTGGTGGCAGGAAAAACATACTGCAGCTTCGCCTGTGAGGGCTCCGGTCAGGATATTTTTTTAAAAAATAAGGGATATTCCGGGAAAATTAATAAAACTGGAGGGGGCGGGAAGAGGGTAAAATTAAGGGGTTTCCCCGGGAAAAACGGAATAGTTGATAGGTATGATCCTGGCATGTGTGTGTATCCATCACTACAGTTATGCAGTCAGTTGAGGTGTATACGTGGCCTACAGCTCAACCTAGTGTCCTATGTTTTTAAGGAGATTTAAAGTTGTTTCTCCCTCAATCAATGTGTCAACTGCAGTTTCTGTAATTTGTTGTACAGAATCCAGTTTGAATTATGGTAATTTTCCAGATTTTTGTTTAATCTGTGGCATGTCAGAATGTTAACATAACTTCGGAAGCTGCCTTTGCATAGTATGGTTATTATTGGTCATCCCCACTGCAAAACAATACTGTGGAACACCAGCAATAACGCAGAAACAGGTCTAAACGTCCATTGTACTATGCTCTTTGTTTAGCTTTATATCCCACCATAGGGAAACACATCTCCAATTTAAAAAAGAAAGTTTACATTGTTTCATACTGTAGTTTATATTTATTTATACAAACAATGTATACACAAGACTGCATATTTTTTGAAGACAGTAACAGATTTCTAATTTAACAACTTTGTAACAAAATTTAACTAAATTTCACATTTATGAAAATATAAATCTCTGCTTGGGTATGTTTCCCAACAATACAAAGTTTACATAAAAACATTCAATATGATCTATTGGTTGCAAACAAGTTAGGAAAAATCATTCAAGTCACTTCATAGATACTAGATTGGCTTTCACGTAGAATATTCACACACTTTAGCTATTCTGTAGCTTGGTGCTTATTTTGCTGGGAAATTGGTTACTGAGGCTCAAAATGCAAGAAATGGAAGCAGTTCTTTTTAATTAAATCCAAGTCTGCCTTGTTGAGGCATACAGGTAGCTCATGTAATGCCCACATTTTTAAAACAAAAGGGGTGTGGTGACTAGCAATGCTGAAACATCTCTGCATCAGATGTTTTTCTCTCCTCCCAAAGGTGATTTTCTTCTACCTGGCATCAGAAACCAGCTGAAGAAAAAAGGGTACCTGAGAAACCAAACCAAACCAAACCAAACCATGGAGAGGATTTTGTATTTGCATTCATGAATCCCCTTTATCACTTACTCCCCAGTTTAATTTTGTTTAAATACACAGGTCTGCCACCTTCATGTGTTTTTTTAAGCCCCAGCATTCAATTTTTAGCCAATTAAAATAACAGGGAAATGCGCTTTCATATCCTTTGAAACATTTGTCAAGGACATGCCATATTTGAAGAAAGCAGCAAGGAAAGGCACTCCACAGCTCAGTTAAACTAAAGTAACTCTGTACAGGTCAATTGGCACTGTGAACTCAAAAGACTAGGGCCTAGGTCTAAAGGTGACATCTTAACAATTCCATGTGTAAGATGCATTTGCCTGGTTAGTGCACTGGGTGAACTCATCAGTCCAGTAAGACACCTAAGCACACCTCCCCCTCCCCACTTTGAGTCACGATAACCACTGTTGGTTCCATGGGAGGGTGTGTGTACCAGCCAGTCCCAGCCAGATAGCAGAACTGCCTATTCTGGCAGTTGAATAATTCTGCCAGTATGGCTTTTCACTCCACATTACCCTGGATCTCGGCCTGTAATCCAGCCATAATGCCCTAGTGCCATGATGACAAACCTTGGCACTTGTGGTAATCTTGGACTTTTAATTACCAGAAGCCCAAGTCAGCACTTCTGCTGATCAGGGCTTCTGAGAACTGAAGTTCAAGAACAGCTGGAGCGCCAAGGTTTGCCATCACTGCCCTAGTGTGATGTTAACTCAACACTGTGATTTGTGATAATGAGCTGTTGCTATGAACCTGTCATATAACTGCTGACAGCAAAATCTTGGTGCTGGTTCGCATATACATGTGCATCACTTGAATCTTATCACCAGATAATTCAGCACTCGACAACTCTCTGTGAAATGTCTTTATTCAAAAATGCTTTTTGAATTGTCATGCATGTAGTCAACATCCACAAGCAACACACACACGTGTCCAAACTAGCACCTCAGAGCTGTTTCCCAACATAGCTGAAGAAGATATTTAAATATACTCTAGATGAAAAATACCACTTGATAGGAGTATCACAATTTCCAATGATTTTTCCATTTTCTCCTTTAAAATACACATAAACTGAGAGGAGGCCTCATCACACCTTCACTCACAAGTATGTAGAAACGCAACACACCATGAAGACACACTAGACAAATGATGCCTGAATTGTCTACCTCCCAAGAGGAGTAAAATTTGCCACTTTAAGCCCTAGTACTTTATCTTAACAGAGCTGTGGATCAGGACATCATACTGTCTATAAATCATTACTAGGTACTAGGAGAGCCAAGCAATGAGAAATAAAGGACATTATTTCATTATTTCAACCTTGAAATTGATAAAATTCTATAAAAAGGCCATGAACAGTCCTAGAGCAGGAAGAGTAGAGGCATAAATACTGTAGTTAGAAATAAGAAATTCATTACAAAGAGGAACAGTAAAGAACCCTTTGGGCAGCCAGAATTTTTCAGCGCATACACAAGCTAACATTAGTCCCAGAGTATTTGGTTGGCTGAACCATGTTTTATACAGGAAATAACAGAATGACAGTAAGGCAAACACTACAAGTATTGAGAGCAATTCACAGCAAATCTCAATGCTTCCTGTTCAAATTACTGTGAGGACTGAAATATTTTGAACTTTCTTACTTCAGAATGAAGGACATCCTCTTTTAAAACCATAGAAAGAAATAAAAGAATGGGTGCTTGATTTTTATCCTTAATGTCCTTTTTCTTTGAAAAAATTCATTTCTTCTACACAGTACAAAAATACACTGTGAAAGACTGAAAACAGCACAACTCCAGACATTGACTTCCTGTCTTACATGTCCTAGATAATGCACAATTGCTATCATTTGTACCTCTGTAACAGAAGAACAGTAATAGAAGTCCACACACATAAATTATATGACTGCATTGTTTTTGATTATTTTTGACTCACAGGTGGCTATTTTAAAGAGATCACTTCTATCCTATTTCCTGCCACACAATGAATACAATCCAAGTAAAATAAAGTAATGTTAAATCTCATTGATAGTAGTGGGAGATTCAACTCAAACATATGTTTCCACTGAAGTCAGTAGGACTCTGAAGCATTAAACACTGATTTGATTGTGCATTTCCTTTAAAAAATAATCACACCAGTAGCTACTACTTCAAATACTTATGGAATGCATCAAGTCTTCCAGGTTGACATGTGATGTGCTGTCATTTGCACCATCAGAAAAGGATGTTAATTTTTGCATGTGATAGCAGTTCAAGGTAGCAGTTCAAGGATTTAGGCTTTATCGCTACCTGTATTTTTTAAAAAATGGCTGACCTGCCTCATTCCAATATGAAATGTAGCTTTATTATTATTAAAAAGCTTTAAAATATATACTTTCAAAATTTTGATAATGGCAAAATAAACATGATAGTATTGCTAGGAATTTTCAGTCGAGACCATGGTTCAAGACTCATATTTGAGCATTTGTTTAAATCTGCAGCCTACTCATTAAACTTATTTGAATTTTCTTTTTAAAAACGTGTTATACCAAAATATAAACAAGTTAAGCAGAATTTTGTTATGTGGAATGGTAAGCTAAGCTTTTCATTAATTTGTATCAATTGTCAGCAGTGAACCCATGCCCTCTGCAATCTATGGCAGAACAAACTTTGTCATAGCAATAATTGTGTCTTTTGGTTGGGGTTGCTTCACTTGCCTCTGGGTCTGTCACTGTGATAGGACTGTCTCTCGCAAACACTTCTGTAGACTCTCTCCATATGCAGTCTGCGGTCACTTTGAAACTATAATGGTGACACCTGGGTCTCATTACTTGTGTTGCATTGTTGAAAATCTGTCGACTATTTGAAGTAGCAATTTTAATTTTCAGTGCTGCATCCACTCGATCCACTACAGTGTAAGTGCCTATACTTCCATCATCAAAACCCACAATAATATTCAAATGCCTCTGGGAAAGTGCAAGAAAAGTTGGAGTTTTATAAAGAGAGCAAGCACCAATGTTTTTGCCATCTGCCAATCTCATTACGATTAAGATGGAAATTGCGCCATTATCATCATCTTCTTCACCAGTACGAAAACAAATGTATACAAGGTAACGACCATCCTGAGACAATTTCTGTCGCCAGATAATGCCAGAAGCATGGACAACACGAAGTTTGCCACTGTGAAGATCTAGTACATTGATATTCTCATCACCGCGGGAAATAATCCCAAGTTTTCCATTGGGTGATATTTCAAAATCCTCTAAAGTCTTTAAGAAAGTGTTGGGTAATTGCACACGCCTGCACATGACCTCCTCAGTAAGACTCCAGATGTTCACTGTTTCAGTAGATGTTATAAAGGCTACTACATCAGGGCAATCTGGAATGAGTTTGATATCAACAATAGTTATACCATCATCACAACAGTACTTCTTGGTGATACTCCCTGTCCAAAGACTTACGGCCAATACTTTATTTTTTGTCATTCCAACAACAAAGGTGTTAGCAGTGGTTATAAACGCATTCTGTAAGGCAACAAGGATATTGCAAACTCTGTGGCCTGTCGCCAGTCTCCAAACTCTTGATGCATTTTCCTCACACAGGGAGACAACAAACTGATCATTGTGTGTGATCAACAGCTGGCTTATCTTCTGTCCATTAATGCGGAAGAGATTTTCACCAGAGCTGGTCTGCCATACATACTGACTACATTTGTCATCAGATGTAACCATCAGTTTTCCATTGGAAGTCAGCACACAGTTTTCAACAAGGCTTTCATGCTTAAATACAGCTTCAATGAAACCAGTACCAAAGTTCCACTTATGTATAACTTCAGACCCATCAAGTGTATATATCACTTCACCTTTGGCAGGCAGTATCAGTCTTTGGATTGGCTTGCCTGTTTTGTCAATGTTGGACATTGCCGTTATAATATCTATATCCCAGATAGAAAGGATACCACTGGTAGATAAAGATAGCAGCATGTTGTGATGATTTGATTTAATTAATTTGACAATGTTTCCTGAGATTTCTTGTAAGCTTGCCATACTTTGTCCTGTATCTCTCCTCCAAACAAAAATAGCAGAGGTATTTTCAATAGAAGCAACAATACATTCTCCATTTTTGGACAGTAAAGCTGATACAAAGCGCTCATTGTGTTTAGCTCTAAACTTTTCTGTTACTTTCCACGTACTGGTGTCCAGAAGCTCTACACTGACTGTCTTACATATTAAAATTGCACTTTGGTCTTCAGCAAGTTCAATATTGACAAATTCATTATCCCCTCTCTTACAGTCGAAATCATCTATCAGTTGGGGACTGACAATTTCCTCAGTGTTCCAAATGGAAAGACCACCTTCACTGTCCACCATCACCATTTCTTGAGCTGTATCCAGAATGAGAAGAAACTTGACAAATCCACCAGAAAATTCAGAACTCACAGTGGCCAACTTGTCTCCACTACCTAAATGGAATACAGATGCTGTATTCAAGTACTGGCCACAAAAAGCGTACATCCCATCTGGAGAACACTGGACACAAGTCACTTCATACCAGCAGTGGAACTGATAAAGCGGCCATCCATAAAGTAGATCTATCACAGTAACATCTTTGCTAGCTTCTAGCCAAGAAAGCGCATGGTTTACTGACAGTGTAAATCCATTTATAAAACTAGAGCCTATACCAATTCCACTGTGCTTTGATCCCTTAATTTCAACCTCAGACAGAAGGCAGGAATTTAGGTTGTCATAAATCAAAAGTGTGTTCTTTGTTGTGGCCACCACGAGGTATTTCTCATCACTTGTAAGCTTCATGCCCAAGATTACTGACTGGGCTGTGGTAATTTGCCTTAAAAGCTGGCGGGTCTCTACACCCCAGGTACTAATGGAGCCATTTTCTAGAGCTACAATAACTGTACTAGGATTAAAAGTAGGCAGGATTTCTGTGACTTGTGTACAGCTGGAAGACAAAGGTAGTCTCTCAGGGCTGTAAGTCACATCCATAGAAGAATGCAGTGGAACGATAGAGCAGTATTTGGGACCATCTTTGTCACATTCCAGGAGAAGTTGTCTCAGTTTAGGCAAGGAGCTAACAACTGGCAGGAGCCTCTGTTGCAGTTCAGCAGAGAGGGTGCCTGGATATTTTATCACTTTGTATTTTATGGCACGAAGAGTATTTGCAAGGTACTTCAGCTCTTTTTCTTGTGAGAAGTTATAAGCCAACTCCACGTCAGAGAGGGCTTTGTCAAACTGCCCAATTTTGATCATGGTGTAAAGCCAGCTGAAGTTCATAATGACCCCATACAGCATGTCATCTGTCTTCCCACTTTGTGTCAAGTGATGCAAAAGCTCTGTCATTTTTCTGTGGTTGACGAAAAAGATATCAGGCTCTAAAGGGTTACATTGGAATACCCAAGGCTGATCAGGTGATTGCCTGTCAAAACTTGTCAGGTCCAAGATTTGCTTCTCCTCAATGTTCATGCTCCTATTATCACTGTCGAGGCAACTGTTCAGATACTGATCTTCACTGAAAAGAGACTTCCTTCTGCTGCCTGACCAAACACCCAGAAAATACTCAGCCATCACAGTATGCATTTCATGAACATCTTCTTCATTATGGAGATACAACTTTTGAGCAATAAGTTGCAGATGCCTGTTTGCCCACACTAATAAGGTGACATTTTTAACATGTCTTTCTATCAGGTATCCAGTTAGACCTTCTTTCAGCCTTGCAATGTAAATATAAGGTACCCTCAACGGGTTGTGCTGCCTGACACTCTCACTTAATTCAAGCATAACGGTGTTGTCAAGGGCTAAAATGTCCTCCAATTCCATTTCACTCAGACCAGATTTAGATGTGGTGATGTAACCAAGGGCTCGTGATAAAAGCCTTGGTCCACAGCGGTTCTCTAGAGACCAGAGCATTTGCTCTATGCTATCATGCACAGTAACACATAGAGAAGACTCATCTACATCTTTGTGAGATCTCCAGTTTCGGACCTCTTGGAAGGTTAAATTTACAAACATAGGCAGTGTGCATTTGGAAAAAGCTTCATTGACGTAGATTTGCTGGCCTGATGTAACTTTTCTCTTAACCTGGAGCAGCTGGTGCTTGAGAACTTGACTACACATCTTTCTGTCCCTAGGAGCCAACTCAATATAGTTATCCTCATCATGTATAAGGCACCTCAGTTTTTGTAGTATTCCATGTTTGTTCGGCAGTGTTGACAAGATAACTCGCACTGAACGGGGCAGATGAACAGGGAGCCACCACAACTTCCTAGCATCATCATTATCAGAAAGCTGCTCTAGAGCATCAAATATCATAACTAGAGGTCTATGAAATGAAGATTCATTCAAAAGGTTTATAAACAATTCCCGGAGATCGTGGATTTTTTGGGGATAAATTTGTATGAGGCAATGGTAGTTAACTGCTAACTGTTCACAAATACTCTGAAGCAGATTCCTAAGGTCTGTACTCATCCCTGTGGACCCCAAAAATCTTATAATTACTACAGGGTCAGATTCTGGTCCCATTTCTTCCTTCAGCCAAGCATAAGCCTACAAAATGCAAAAGTATAAATAGATTAACATTCTAGCAGAACAAACAAGGAAGTGAAGTAAAAATCAAACAAATGTTAAGTTGCTTTATCTTTATTTTGATAAGTTGTATTTAAGAGGAAATTGTAAGAAATATAGGATTAAATGTTTGCATTGGAATTTCCTATCAAAAGGAAATAATTTTGTCACAGTTTACTACCAAAATAGCTATAGGTGTTGTGTTCCTTTCACAACCCTATACTTTATTATACTCATTTTCTCTTCTTCATATCATCAGCAGACACTTGGTTGGCCCAGGAATTTGATGAACATGAGCAAGTACTACATAACTATGAGCATAACTATTCTCCTGCTTCTCCTAGCAAAGTAGCCAGTGCTATAACATCCAAACAAACTTTTGAAATCACACTTTCAATACAGCTTTCAAAGAATTAGCCATATTAGTCATCACAACAATATCAGGAAAGCAAGCAAGGAAGCAAATAAAGAAAGACAAAAACATTGTGTCACTTTAAAAGACTAACTGGTATATTTTAATATAAACTTTGACACTTTCTCAGATATTAGAGAAAGACTTACATGACTGTCATAGTTATACATGGTACCACGACCAGGTGAGGACACAGATAACAGACAAAGTGACAGCAGTTCATGAGGAGAGGAATAGGACTATCAGACTATGAATAATTTTAGTTATCAGTCTGAGTCTACAAGGCAACAATTGCGTTGTTGATAGAAGTGACAAACTGTCAGTTAATGTAGGATTTCACACTTTGTCCATTGTCTGAATCCTCACCTGCTCTTGGGGTCATGTATAAATATGACAGTCATATAGTTTCACTCTAATGTCCTTTTTTTTGTTTTAGTTTTGTTATCCAACACAAAGTACATTTGATAAGTCTACAGGTCTTGTGCCTTAATCTTCTATTTTTCTATTTATGCATTTGCTTAAAATATTTGTGTACTATATTTTAAAGTGAAACCTCTACAAGGCAATTCAGAAAGTAGAAAACCAAAACAATAAAATATAATATGCAGTTAATTCAAACAGAAATATTCAAGTGATCACAGCAATAAAGATAGCACAATGTGTAAGCCTATATTGGGAGTTTGATTCTGCACCGTGCCTCCTGCAAGAAGAGCCATCCTGGGCAAACTGTGCAGTCCCAGGGCTCCCCCAGAAGATGGAATGATAAACCACCTCTGAGTATACCTAGAAACTCTGAAAAGGGTTGCCAAAAGTCACAATCAACTTGGCAGCACACAATTATTATTATTCATCTAAAAACAGCAACCAGGACTTTAACATCTATTTAAGCACAATTTGGAAAGCAGTTTAGTGCCCATCCTGGGATAGGACATTTCATACGGATGGGGCCACCGAACTAAAAATAATTGCTTGTGGGTAAAATTATTGTCTTTAATATTAACTGGTCAATCAATTATGTTGATTTATTTAACAAGTGAAAAGGCTGAGATGTACTGAATTATTCTAGCCATGCTATGTTATGGTATGTGTGAATTTTCTTTTCTTTGTAAGATCCTGGGGTTTGAAGAGTATATATAGTAGTCACACTAAAGTAGGCACTCAGATTTCATTGGGCAGTATGCTTCTACACGAGTCCTGCTATTACAAAAGCAGTCTTGAGCAGTCTAAAGTAAACCCTACCTGATTTGCCACAAAATGGGAGATCTCAGACTGGGAGAGCAGTGGTGGGCATCAGCAGGTTCGAACCAGTTCGCCAGAACCGGTAGCAGAAACTCTGACTGGCTCCGCCCATCCAAGTTTTGAAATAAAGTAGTCCTAATTCGGGTGCAACGCAGGGCTTTTCCCCAGGACACACCCACCATACCACACCCACAGTGTAGTAGTAATTTTTTTTGGAGCCCACCACATGAGAGCACACAAACAACTGCAAGCACAGAAGTGCTTGTAGGAGGACAATAGCAGCTGTGCTGGTGGATATTGGAACTTCTTACATCACTGCTTGCATCAGATATTAGCTATTCCACTAATAGATATTAGCTATTCCACTAATAGACTCCTTTTGAGTCAAGTGTTCTTATAGTGCCTTTAGCATTTTCTTCCTCCCTGTCAAGTACTGTTGGGGGGGGGGGGGCAGAATCAAAGGATGCACCGGTGTTTCCACTGATAGCTAGCAACCTGTCCAGAGCAGTGTTTCCAACCTTGGGTTTTTGGACTTCAATTCCCAGAAGTCTAAGTCAATTCCCCAAAGTACTGATCAGCTAATGTACTGACTTAGGCTTCTGGGAACCGAGGTCCCTCTGTGGGGTGTGGGCTCCACATTGGGAATAATTGGTCCAGGGCTTCTCAACTCTGAACTGAAGAAGGCAAATGACTAAAACACCTTCTTTGGGGGGTTGAAAAAGGTGATTTGATCAGAAAGCTTTACAAGCAGTCATAGTTCTACAACAATAGTTGGGACACACTGTACAGTATGTATATATATTAACTCGTTGCAATTATCTACCAACTGATCTAAGAACAAGCTCCACCAAGATGCACTTCTGAAAAGACAAATATGAGATTGTGATATTGGTCACACAAGAAAGAACATAAACTCATTCCCATAAACCACCATTCCCAATGAATAGGTGTTCTAATGCCTAATGCCTATATCCAACTCCATAACTTAGTGCACAGATGGGATGCTATGTAAGCAAGGAATTGTCGGCTGGAATAGCTTTTCATGCCATGAATCAAGGGCTGGATCCTTCTCTTCTTAAGTTCCACTCACTAATGACATACTTTTCCCAGCAAAGTGCTAAAGAAAAGGCAATTTTTCCTGTGGTTCTGAGTTGTCAGGAGGGAAACCAAGTTCTTATTTGCAATCAGTGATTTTATATAAAAGTAATGATTCCCATTTTGGTGCTATAGACAAGCAAATCTTTCTCTAACTTGGCTGTGGGCATTCCAGTATTTTATCAGACATTTGATTAGGGATAAGACAAGTGCTATACATGTGCCATATCACTGGCAAACATAAAAAAGCCATCTACAGGTTAGATCCAGCCAATGGGCTGGTAGTGCTCCATCATTAAATTAGAAGCAAATAAAAATAAAATATTTAAACCTGGAAGCATTGCTTTTAATTACTAAACTCTAACTTATTTACTGAGTCTTCTGAAGCTTCACAGGCAACTTATGTACAGGATATGTATTTATGTAAGGACTGTGCCAAATGGGCCTTGAACCATAAAGAACATCCCTTTATTAAACTGATCAAACCTTTAAGGAGCATAGCACTGTAGCTCTTGGTTTGAAATTTGCCTTTATCTCTTCAGAGGTGCTTGCAAATTGCTTTCAGTTCCGACAACAACAAAGATTGTAATCTTGCCATAGTCAACAGAAAAGTCTCCTACAGAAACATTTCCATTAGAAAACTGTAGGATTTCTTGGGTGCTAATCAGGTACTTGTAAATATAAAACAGTGATGATGAAGCCTGTCTGAAAGGCAACTTTCTTTGCATAGCAACAAGGTCTACTCAATGAATTCTAGAGTGCACTTTGTGATCATAAATGGCAATTGGTTAGACTCAAGAAGCCAGGATATTGCACTGTGCTAACTGATTTTGCATAATAGACTGTAATACTGGGGATCTACAGTACATGTGATAAACAAAAAAATTTCGTGGGTGGTAAAAGGGAACTAAAGTGTGCTTATTCTTCAAGGAGAAGAAAAGCAATTGATGATGTCTTTCCAAAATATACTTTTATTTTCAATGCAATGAAGCTATGATTCCTGAAATGATCAACTTTAGAGATGTAGGTGACAGGTACAATAAGGAGAGCGAGGCTCTGTAAATGCGTTTATCAAGTGAACTTATTTGTCTGATTTATTGAAAATTGGAAATACTGTATATAGGAAGATCTATAATCATAGTCTGTTATAAAATACAGTCTGTAGAAGTGCTTTAAAAATAGAAAAATGGTATATATTTTTGAACTTAACAACAGCAGAAGAAAGAGACATAGTTGCATGTGCATTACCTTCTTTGCCACTTCTGCTAATAAAAAGGTTTTTCCAGTGCATGGTCCTCCATATATGATAAGGGGGTTAATGTGGCCCATTTTCCTAGGCAGAAGGTATTTGCGCATAATATTCCTAGCATCACATTTGTACTCATAGAATGAGGAGTAGGTTCTACACAGTGAGGAATGCTGAAGGACCTCATCATAGACCCAGTCTGTCTCTATGTCAAAATTCTGCTGCACAGTTGCTTGGACAATATCAATCATGTCTTCATAAAACTGTTTGCCAAGCCCTTCAATGTAATGATTCTCCACTTCTTGGGTATAACCATATTTCATGTCACAATGAGTAACTGAAGTGTAGACTCTCAAATTAGATGAAGCAACAATGGTAGGAACAAATTCATCCCTGAGTTTGATGAGTCTCTCAAGCGCTTCCATGTCCCGCATAAATTTCCCACCTGTATGAAGTACATCCATATATTTTCCCATCACTGGATCTTTAACGAAGCGTTCTATGTTTGCAATCTTCCGAATGTAGCAAACACACTTCTTTAGGAAAGCTGGGGTTTGTTTTCCTAAGGCAAAATCAAATTCATCTTCGACAGCTAGAATAAAAAAAGAGAGAGAAAATCTAGGGTTTCCTACAAAACAGAGTGAAAATGTTCTATTGAATCTAAATCTGCAAAAGATCTTACCCCTTCCCCACATTTTAATGCTGTTTTAATGCTGTTAGCTTTCCCAATGAACTGTCTCCTTCCTTATTCGGCAGTCTGCCAGGAACACTAACAAGAGCTATAATCTATCTTACATGTGATTACAAATTATATATGATAATTATACAACAAAAAGAAGAAAAAATATTTCCCTTTCAATACATACTTTGTTGATGACTAAATTTGCTACAATTGATTATCAATATCTATCTGCCTGTGCACTGTATGCCTTCATTTAATGTTTACCAGAGGAAAGGTATTTCTTTGCTTGACTATGTTTCATTTTCCCCTTTTCGTACAGCATCTTCACTGCTGCCTTGAAGATCACTTTAATTTCTTCTGCTATCTCCCGCCATTTGCTCTCAATGCCAGCATTTGAAGATGCTTCCATCTTTAAAATAAGAACAACAAAAACAAATTGTTAATTACACTAATGCTGTTCCTAGCTGTCACCAAGAGCCACACATTTCTCTTATGCAAAGAGTATCTGGAAGAGGTGGGGACATCAGTCATGATGATTAGCTAAAAGAGTGTACAATACACATTCAAATTACAAAAGAGACTGTAAACTAAATAGTACATTATGAAAGAGGCCCTAAAGATGGACTGTGTCAGTTTAGAATAAATGTTTCATTAAAAACTCTCCGGGGGAAAATAGTCTAGCTGGAGAGGGGTTGCTAGTTGAACCCTTCCCCGTAGGCTGGGCAAGTTCAATAAATTTTAAAATATCGAAAGGAACAATAAAAATGTGATTTCTCTTGTGTAATTTGAAGTGGTGTCACCTATTTTATCACCTCACTCTGCTTTAAGTGGAGACCAGTGTCAAGAGTTGAAAAATAAAATTATATACCCATGTGAGCCAGGCATGTGATCAGGGAGAAGAGATATGCCACAAATGTTATAAAAATAACTTGAAGTAAATTAGGATAGGAAAGCATGTATCCTAAGTCTCTACCATTTAAAATTGTTTGGATTATTTTTGTCTGCAGTGTGTAGAGTATTATTTAGTCAAAATTTCTAGTCCACTATTTGACAGAGATCTCTGGTGGGTTTACAAAATAAAACACAATTGCTCTCCAATTTCTATACATTTAAAAACCACGTATAAAGAGTGCCTCGCTTAGAGACTCACTCGCTTAAAGACCAGAATTTTCTCTGTATGGTTGCCTCATTTAACAACTAAAACCAACCAAAAACTCACTTAACAACTAAAACCAACCAAAAACTCACTTAACAACTAAATCGGGGTTCATAATCCCCCCCACCAGAAATCACAACTGGTCACTTACAATGGTGTTTCGTTTAAAGAGCAAACTCGCTTAAAGAGCAATCTCATGGAATGCATTTTGCTCTTTAAGCGAGGTAACCACTGTATTTACAAGAGAAATACAATATTTTGATAAAGGGCAAAATGTAATACCATGTGATTTGCTGTCCATGCGTGCAACAGAACAATTGCATCTCTCCCTTTCATTGTAGCCCCTACATCTCCAAATCTCATCCAGAGGGTCTCCCAGGTATCCCAATAAGATTCAGGGACAATGGGAGACTATAAATCAGGGGTTCTCAACCTATGGCCCACAGGCTGGAACTGGTCCGTGACACCATTTCAACCTGCCTTTCGCTGTCTCCCCCACACCTGGAAGAAGAAGCAGGCACATTTATGTCAGCCATAATACATGCCCGTGCACCTGCACAAATGTGCCTGTGACTGATGTAAATACGGATGTGGGCGCATTTATGTCAGCCATAAATGCACCTACTTCTAATTCTGGGGTGTGTGGTCTGGCTGGTCAGTTGTTCTGGGGGCTGGTCAAGCCCACAGCACAAAAAGGTTGGACACCCCTGCTGTAAATAGTAGACTGAGAGTTGCCTTTATCCTATTCCACTGACACAAGACATTCTCTTTAACTGCTTACAACAACATAGCAACACTGTATTTTAGACCTTGACTTTCTTGGATCAAACGCAATTTATATGTATATCAAACTGATTGACTCAGCAGGCCTTGTTTCAAGGCAAATACTCTTGCATGAATAGTAGTCCACAGTAAAGAGTGTTTTAGGTTTCTGTAATAATTTCAATTATTCAGTTTCACTTAAATAAGTATTAAGATCAAAAGGAGTTTATTTTTAAAATGAATGAAAACCACAATTTGTTCTAGTAGTTTACTTATTGCAATTCTGCAAAAGGAGTTTTGAGTGGCATTGTTTTAAGATCCTATACTTTTACTAATGTACTCTGAATTCTGTACTGAGTAGCAGTTCTAACCAACTATTAGCCTTTCCGCTGAGTGTTAGGAAGAACACCAGTGTGTTTGGTGTGTACATTTCTATGTGTGTTATGGACTCCTGCCAGCTTAGAACTGGACTGAAATCAACAAATTATTTAGCTCTACAGCCTCTAGTTAAGAATGCCTCCTTATTTCTACAAACCAGTGCAGGATTTGAACTTTTTATTTAGGGGTGGCCAAACCAGGGCTTTTGTACAGCTCCTGGCTAGATTAACAGAAGCAGCAACAGGGAGGATAAATAGAAAGGGGAGGTGTACTAGTATGAAAATAGGCTGGGGAAATCAGAGAAGTATAGCAGCAGAGTTATGTGGTTCAGTAAATATTTGCTCCTGTACAAACCTATACAGATGTGTTGCTACTTTCCCCAAAGGAATCCTGGACCTGGGAATTGTACTGAAGTTCTTAGACTTCTTTGTTAGAGACTTTAATTTCTGCATCTCCTAGAACTGTATGGCTATGCAATCTATTTAAGCCTACAGTTAGTTGGCGTGTCTTTATGTGCGCCATGTGAAGATTTACCATACTGGGGCTGCTCTTCAGGACTTCAGATTTTGGTTTGAGGTAATAAGCTGGTGGCACTGAGTTTTCATCTCTGCAATACCATTCTTCCAAGATCCTTGTTTCTAGCTTTTCTTCAGTGGCAGCATCCAGGATCATTTCAAATTCTGATGATTCCACTTCTCCTGGAATTCGTATACTTCCATATTTCTCTCCCAAAAGGCCCTGTGTATGTATAAGAGATGATAAATGTTAGTAACACTACTAAAAACATTCAATGATAGCATGGCTCTCATTTTGTGTGAAGACATATAATACCTATTGGCTGAAATCCTGTTGTTTAGTGTAATGAATTGCACTAGAATAGGCCTAACGAATCAGTGGGGATTTGGTGAGTCAACTCCCTTGCAAATTCCATTGATTCAAATGGGTCTACTGTAAATATGACTTATGGTAATTTAACACAATAAGTCATAATTGGAGTAGGCCCATTTGAATCAGTGGAACTTAGTTGATTCACCAAATCCCCACTGATTCGTTAGGCCTAATTTAGTGTGACTTACCACACTAAGCAACAGGATTTCAGCCATTATTTATCTGACTAATTCTATAAAGTAATTTTAAAAAGTAACCACCCCAACACAGACATTTTCAGTGGTGACCATGTATTTTTGGAATAAACTTCTAGCAGAGGTTGACCAGGCATTGCCCTTCCTGCATTTAAGAAGCTAGTTGAAAGATAATTTTTAAAGTTGCATTTTATTAATGTGAGATTCCTGATGTCCTGCTTTAAATTTGTTTATTTAAGTTTGGTTTTACCAAGTTATGTGGTTTATTTTATTGTTCATTGTTTATTGATGTTCATAACTAGTATTGTATTATTTATTGATTATATGTATTTGGCTGTTAATCACCCAGAGAGTGTGTATTGCACGATCACTGACCGACCGACCAACCGAATGAACGAACGAATAACTTCTAGAAACAGCTGCAATGCAGTGCACACATACATGAATGCAACTTGTATTAATCTATTTTATCCCAACTGTAGCATTTTGCTGAATAATACACAGAACCAGGCTGCTTGGCTACAATCCTGATGCTGCTCAGTTATTGGGGAATAAACAAAATCTAATTCCAAGTATGCAAATGTATTTTCAGCATTTCTACTCACATTATTTTCTCTTGCTTTTGGCTTGCATGAACCACCTATATTGGTCTGTTAAGGCCACTGTTGGATGTGTCTGATGGCATCACTAATGATACACAGAGGGGAGCTTTGTATGGGAGTGAAGCTTTTTTTGCCTGATATCTGCTCACATCAGTAAGCACTAGACTGTGACTGCAATGCAATTTTTAAAATGTATTTTTGAAAATATTTTATTTCCTAACTTAGCAAACCTTGGTGCTATATACTGATACTTACCATGTTTTGTCAGTTCAGTACTATTTCACTTGCTAAACAAAAAAAATGAGGAAGGATCTGAATGTTGACAAAAAGTGTGGATGATAAAGGCAGATGATGGAGGGTGAGAGACACTTGAAACACACCTCAGGATAACTGAACATTTCTATGTGAACTGCAGCAGTGATTTAAATGCCAGGGTATGGCATAGAAAAAACTTTACATTAAACTCTGGGATAAATTTCTGTGTGGTCATTCCCTTATTACAAAACTGTCATTCACTGTCTCATCTTCAAACCAAAGTTTTAGTAAGGCTGATGAACTGGCAGTATTTCTTGATTTAAGGCTCACTATTAATGCCCAAGCTAAGGATCAGGAAAGCTTTGAAAAGCATTACTCAGAAGTAATATCTTTCTACTACTTGGCCACCAGCCGCCACCCCCATGAGACAATGGGGTCCAGCATTCAATGTTTTTAAAATTAATAGTATTTTGTTTACTTTAAATTCTAGACACATCTTAACCTATAAATCCAAGGGTTAACCGTTGGAACTGGCTATAGGTTGCTATGCCTCGCCCTACTTGCCTGCACTCACCCTTCGAGCACACGGCCGATCTGGGTAGGCAGGTCAACGAAGGATTGAGAAAACCGGCAGTGGGGCAACAGCCCCACAAACGCGAAGAAAGGGAAACAACTTCACTTCCCAACATTCCTTGCGCCGCGCCGCGCCAGAGCCAATCAGGCTGAGAGGCTCTCACACGGCGCAGCGTTCGGAAATGCGCCGCAGCCAATCAAAAGAAAAGCATTTTTAAAAAACGCAGCACAAACACAAAGCACCAACCCATTACTACAAGCCCCAGCGTCCTGCGCGCCATGAACGCACAGAACGCTGAGGAAACCGGCGCCCGAAAAATTAAAAAGAAAAACAACTCACCGCCTAACAGCCAAACACACACCAGCCAGCTTTCTTTCCCTCACCAACAGCGCCTGAAGGTCCCGACTGGAGTTTCCCCTTTAATATCAGTAGGTGGGGGGTTGCGATCCCCCTCTCCGCTGGCTACCCTAGGGTTGGGAGGTTTGTGGGAACAAAAGGGGTATGTTTCCCAAACCCTTCTGACTCAGGACACCAGGGAGAGGGGATCGATTCCCACCCCCTCCTTAAAACAACTCCGTCTTTTCTTCTCTTTAAAAACGGAGTTGTTTTAAGGAGGGGGGGAGGGAATCGATCCACTCTGCCTGGTCTACTGGGTCCAGAAGAGTTGGGGGGACATACCTCTTTTGTCCCCACAAACCTCCCAACCCCAGGGGAGCCAGCGGAGAGGGGGGTCGCAACCTCCCACCCACTGATATTAAAGGGGAAACCCTGATCTACTTTCACGACTCCACACAAACAAAGCACCATAACACAATAAGGCCCCCTCCCTACCACCTAGCCCACCCTTCCTAACCCCCAACGACCATGCCCCCTCCCCACCACCTAACCCACCCTTCCTAACCCCCAACGACCATGCCCCCTCCCCACCACCTAACCCACCCTTCCTAACCCCCAACGACCATGCCCCCCTCCCCACCACCTAGCCCACCCTTCCTAACCCCCAATGACCATGTCCCCCTCTCCACCACCTAGCCCACCCTTCCTAACCCCCAATGACCATGGCCCACTCCCCACCACCTAGCCCACCCTTCCTAACCCCCAATGACCATGTACCTTCCCCACCACCAAATAAATAATTTTTAAAAAATTACTAAAAACACTCAAACACATCCAAAAATACACAAAAACAAAAACACCAAAAACAATACGAAGTAAACAAAGACACAATCAAAAACAAAACAAACAGACAAAAAATACAAATTCCAACCCCCCCCCCCGCCCACACACACACAAAAAAGAAAGAAAACAAGCAAACTTACCAAAAGAGGTGCTACCTCCACCAGGACTGGAAAAGAAATGAATAAAGAAAGACACTACTTACCAGAAGAAGCTCCACCCAGAGGCCAGGAGAGAAAAAAAAGTCAAAATACAATAACCCCTACCAGCACCACCTGCTGGCCACAATAGTAAAAACAATTCAAAAACACACAACAGCCCCAAACAAAACACAAATTCACAATTTTACACAAAAGGTCACACCAATAAAAACAAGTAAAAAAATTACACTAAACACACTTTCACACAAATCACAAATATATGTCAATAAAATACAATAGAAACTTTTAAAAATCCTGTGCTGAGTTATAACTCAAATTTAAACTCAAAACATCTAAACACATTTTAAAAACATTGAATGTAAAAAACATTTACTTTTACATTATTAAAATTATTACCTACGGTACAACTAATTAAAAAAATTCAAAAAACTAAAACATTATTAGCTTACATAAAACAATTCAAAAAAATTATATCATACTTTCTTCTTTTATTAATCCTCAAAAAACCCCCAAAAAACAGATCACAGTTAATAACAGCCAAGCCAAACAAATTTTACATAAATAAACATTTAAAAAATTAAAATTACAGACTAAGCAATTTTTTTTTAAAAAATAACACAATTTAACCTTCCAACACAATGTAAAACTATTGCAAAAATAAAATTGATTCATTTTTTATTAAAACACATGGGGGGGAAAAGCCCGGCAAAGCCGGGCAACCCTTGCTAGTATGGTCTAAAAGATGACATTTCTGTTTAAATCTAATATTTTGAAGTGATGTTTGATCAAAATAAGTGGTTGCTTTGCCACTGACCTTTCTGGGCTAGGGGAAGGGCAGAGACGACTAGGATATAAACTGAAATTGCAGTGTTGCAAGAACACCTGGTTGCTTTACATGGGGAATACAGAAAGAGCCTTCTTAAAGATTGTGGTATTTTTGAATCACAATTGGGTCTACTTTGTATTGCCAGCTAATCTTTCTCACACTAGGTCAGGCAAAAGGAACTTCAGAATGAACACACCAAAAGGTGGCTTCATTTTGGCAATTCCATGTCTCGCCTAGACATGGAAGAAGAAAAGTTGCTTTTCATTTTTTTAAAAATCTATAAATTAGACTATTTTAATTTTGCAATATTTGACCTACAGCTCTATAATTTTTGCACAAATATTAAATGCTAAATATGGTATAAGAATTATATCTCTAGGAACATGAAATGTGATTATAATATGGAGGTTTGAACAGTTGTATCTGTTTGATAGAGATTACTTCAGGACAAACAGATGTAACTTTGAAAATGAGAAGTAGCAGTATACTGAATTTTGGAGGCCGCGGGCCGTAGGTTGCCTTCCCCTGTCCTATTGCATTCCATGTAGAGTATTTGGCTATGCTAGCTAAGCATAGATGTATTGTTTCTCTATGTGGCTTATGGAACTTAGAAGCAATGTAGAGGAATAAAGCTTATAAAATTCGACAACTTAATGTTGACTGTACTAATTTTTCTCTGTTCACTTTATCCTGACTGAAAATAGTGGTTTATTCCTATCCTATGAAGAGAGATGGATGGAGCAAGAATGGCAAAACAGGCTGGAGCAACTAAATGACTTATACCTTCATACTCAGATGAACTTTTATATGATTGTCATGATTATTTGGTTCATGATTATTTGGTATTTAACCCTTTCAGGGATGAATGTTGGCTGTGAAGGACCACCAGAATGAGACTATCAAGTGATGTTCTATAGTGCTTGGAGGCTTTGCTCAAGAGTAATTATTTTGACATTGATAAGTACAGTATATAGTGTCGCCACCTCACCACTCTGTATCGGGTCCAAAACATGGAATATGACAGGCTGAGGGGGTGAGAAACCAGGTGCTCCTAGATGGGACTTACTAGGCTTTGCTACCCAGTCCTCCTCCCAGGCTTCAGGGCTACGAAATACTCCCACAAATTGTCCGCCTTACTCTGCCCTGAGAACGACTCCTCTGGCCTGAGTTTTTCCTTTCATCTCCCCTCCTCCTGGGCGATCTCCAAGGACATGCAATGGGAGTTTTGCATTAGTAGCGTGATAACTCTGACATTGAAATAACTCAAAACAGGTTCACAAAACAATACTTCCAATTGTCTTTTCAGGGAAAAGAAACCCAGCCGGGCTTCCCTCCTTTTATTGCAATAAGAAGTAAAGCAAATTCCATAAATCCATTTGAAGTATCCACAGGCAAAACATAGCGATTGATAAATCTCTAAACTGGTCAAATGACTTAAAATAAAAAGATCCTATTCCTGGGTTCTTATCTCTATCTACTTAAGTTCACAAAATTTAACTCAAAACAAAAAAACACATACATTCTAAGAGCTTGTTGTTGTTCAGTCGCACAGTCGATTCCGACCCTTTGTGACCCTATAGACCATCGTCCTCCAGGCATCTCTATCCTCCACCATCCTCCTCAGCCCGCCCAGCTCTGTGCCCACTGTGTCCACGATGCCATCTAGCCATCTCATTTTTGGTCGCCCTCTTTTTCTTTTGCCCTCCACCTTTCCCAGCATCAAGGCCTTCTCCAGAGAATCCTCTCTTCTCATTTGATGTCCAAAGAACTTTAGCTTCATCTTTACTATTTGACCTTCTAAGGAGCAGTCAGGGTTGATTTCCTCTAAAATTGACTTAAAATATCCTAGAAATCCTAAATCCGGACATTGTTGAAATTCTGGCTAAGTGTTGCCTTGGCGAGAAATGCAGAGTCTGAAAACCCCGTTCCATTCTATCTCCTCCAAGAGATGGCCTCGCTGCAGCCCCATTTCAAACCTGCCGATGACACCCCCCCCACTTGGCAATACCCGGTCCTTTTTATGCTAAAATTTCCCCTCTTTCTCCCACCTAAGGAATTTAGAGGTGTCATTGAGATAAGATCTGAGAGATAAGATGTTGCATTATCTTTACCTAAGATCTTTCAATGTCGAACTTATTTGGCAAAGTTTTCATGTCTAATTTTGCCCCCCCCCCCGCCTTTCTCGTGTGTGTGAATGACCTTACAAGTTCAAAAGGCTATGAACTTGAAGTTCAAAGTGTGAACAGATGTGTTGAGTTCTGGGAAATTGTTCCTCTTATGACTCTCTACTCCTCTAGAGGCGCTAATCTTGGTGACAAAACGCTCTCCAGGAAATCCCTATACAAACAGCGCAGAGAAATCCCGTCTCTCCTATTAAGGAATGACAGCGATTAATCTAAATCAAAGTAATGCTTTCCAAGTTCATGACATATAGCAATAGCATTTACACTTCAATACCACCCTATAAAGCTTAGTACACTCTCTGGGTGGTTCACAAGTTAATTAGCATTTTGCCCTCAACATGCTGGGTACTCATTCTACCAACCTCAGAAAAATGGAAAGCTGAGTCAAACTTGATCCCCATTAGGATCGAAATCACAATGTGACTGCAGTATAGCAGTTTAACCACTTCACCACCAAGGTTCTAAAGTATATGCTCCTATGACATGATTTCCTCCCACTGATTTCCTGAATTAATTCCTATCACTTTAAACTTTCTTCTCTCCTGTATTTTGGAAGACAGCCATGAAGGAAAAAAGCTGACACAGAAATACATTAACTGCATGATCCTGTAATCCTGGAGATGTCATGAATTCAACAAACTGGTCCTCCAGCAGCTAAACTCTGCCAGCAGTTCTGGGTAACTTTAGAAGGAGGAAGAGCCACAACACACAGCAAAGAGATGCAAAAGATGAACAGTCTGTCAGGATTGTCATATCTGTTTATTTCTTGGCCATCATCATCTTTCAAATCTCTCTTGTCCCATGATCTTACTAGATAGATTTAGATGAGTCATTGGTCACTTGGACTAAACCTCCTTTCCCTGATCCGCAGAACAGAAATATTGATGATGATGAATATGCTGTAAAGAATATTGAAATAATATACAGTATAAGAATATTGAGGAACATTTGCAAAGACAGAGATAGAATGGGAAAAAAAATCTGTTAGTGGAAAGAGATTTTGTCCTAGCAAACAGTCTGTAAGCCACTATACATTCTATGTTAATTAAGTAAAACATATTTTTATACCCACAACAAAACATGGACCTGCGGATGTTTTCAGGCAATCTTCTAGTAGCCTCATGCGAGTTTTCTGTAGCTCTGGGCTGTCCCACTCTTCTGGTTCAACTCCCCAGTACAGGTCGATGACCTGGAAAATCCAGCAAACAACATTATTGTCAATGCATCTGATAATGTAACATTCTCACATTTTCCAAATACAGTAGGACCTTGGATAATGTCCGATTCTGATAAAGTCCAATTCAGATAAAATCGCAGTTTTTATGCACAGGTCATGCATCACATAAAGTCCAAAACTGCTAAAAATGGATGTTATCCGAGGTATTTTGTATAGTAACCTCGGATAACGTCCATTTTTTTGGACGTTATCCGATGCATCGCACATTTGATTTGGATAAAGTCCAAAATTGGATAAAGTCCAAACTTGTGGAATGGAGTTTGGACGTTATCTGAGGTTCTATTGTACTATACCTTTAAGTATAAAGTAATCTTTATTAGAGCCGCTAGGTGAGGACAGAAACAAGTCCTGTGCCATTTTAAAGGGCTGTTTTTCACTTAACAATGTAGTGAAGCAAAGGTGTCAGTAAGTAGTAGAACAGAAAAATGGATACACCCTCTCAGATAATCTTGCTGTGCCCACCCCACAAAATTCAGACTAGAAAGCTATGTGGGTAAGGCAACATGAGGAAGAAAAGCTGTATTGAACCAAAAGCTCTACAACAGCGTTTCCCAACTTTTGGTTTTTGGACTTCAATTCCCAGAAGCCTAAGTCAATTTCCCAAAGCACTGATCAGTTAATGTACTGACTTAGGCTTCTGGGAGGTGAAGTCAGTGGTGGGATTTAGCAGGTTTGCCCCAGTTCGCCAGAACTGGTAGCAGAAATTCTGGTTGGCCCTGCCCATCCAAGTTTTGAAATAAAGTACTGTAGTCCTAATTTGGGTGCAACACAGGACTTTCCCCTGGCCATGACAACCATACAGTGATGGGCACCAAAAATTTTTACTACCACACCGTGGGGCGTGGCCTAACTGATGGGTGTGGCCTAATTAGTGGGTGTGGCCCAATCAGTGGGCGTGGCCTAATCGGTCTTTAAGGTGCCACAACATTTTTTTGTTTACTCTCTGATATGCTTGCACAGAATAAAATGGCACCAATTCTAAAGTTTAATTCTGTGCAAGCAGATCAGGAGGTAAACTAAACAAAAACACAAAAATGTTGTGGGACCTTAAAGACTCACTGCCACCCCACCCCAACCCCCGCCCTGGGAAATCCCTTTAGCCTCTGCTCCCTTCTATACACACACACACACACACACACACACACACACACACACACACACACACACACACACACACACACACACATTTTTTTTTAAAAAAAGATGGAACATTTATTAATATAATATGTCTATAATTTAAACCAATACAATGACCTTGTATTTTCAATACTGTGTACAATACATATTTTGGCTTTTATTTCTTCCTGCAGTTGTTAAATATGCTAATGGAAAAGTAAGCCTGTATAAATTCATAATTAAATCCATTGCTCTAAGACAGGGGTGGGCAAACTTTTTGACTTGAGGGCCATGTAATAGATGAAGTTGAAGAATGGAAGTGCTGGAGGCGTGTGTGTGTGTGTGTGTGTAAAGCTTCAACACTCTAATATACAGCCAAATAGCCAGCACTGTCTGTATCTACAGACATTTCCGTGGTCATGGGACAGACATGACTAGCCACCAGAGCACACATGGAACACTGTTACCTTTCCTGCCAAAGTGATACCTATTTATCTCCTTGCAATGTCTTGCTTTCAAACTGCTAGGTTGGCAGGATTTGGGACAGAGCATGGAGCCTTACTTCAATTCAAAAGACTAAACCTCCCCAAAACCTGACCTCCTGTTTTTGCTTTCCACTGGGAAAAGCAGCGGTGCTGGGGCTTCGCGATAGAAAGGGACGGTATTGGGGGTGGTGTGTGTGTGTGTGTGTGAGCATCAGCATCACAACACCACCTATCTCCTCCTCTCCCCAGCCTCGCGCTTTTTGGCAAGGGAAGCGACCCTCTCGCCAGGAAGGGACTCCGAAGCACCGCCTCCCCCTTCCTCCTCCTCCTCCTAAATCTACCACCTCCTCTGGTTTTCCCTTCCCTCCTTTCCCCACCAACCTCTCCTTCTTCCTTTTTCTCTCCTCCTCCACCTCCTCCTCCTTCTGCAATGGGCCTTCTTTCGCACAACACAACGCACACAAAAGGCACATGCGCACACACATGCAGCTGCACGCAGCCCTCATCCCGGCTCTTCCATTTGCACGGCTGCGCCAGGCAAGCAGGCACCTGGCTGGAGAAAGGAGAGAGGGCTGGGGGGTGGGGTGGGGGGCTGGTGGAATGCATCCGAAGCAGCAGAGGCATCGAGAGCAGATCGTGTAGATAAAAAAAAAGCAGGAGCGGAGAAAAGCGGGGAGGAAGAATGGTCGCCCGGTGGCGATCCGGGTGCAGCGACGGTGGCAGCATGGCACCGCAATGCCCAGCAGAGGGGCTTTAGGCGCCCGCTGGAGAGACCGCTTCACCTGCGCTGCTGCCTGGCTTGCAGAGGGAGAGGCAAGCACCCCCTCCTCTTCCCCCAATGCAAGGTGCACACACGCCACCACCTCCACCACCACCTGACGGGCACCTGCAGCTGCTCCGGAGAAGAACGAAGCGCCGCCCAAAGCCGTTGGGTCGCCCGCTCTCCCAGGAAGAGGTGGGTGGGGTGGGGAGGAGGCGTGGTCAGCCAGGTTTCTTACCGGTCCGCCCGGACCGGGACGGACCGGGTGATGCCCGACGCTGCAACCATACCATGCCCACAGAGTATGTAGTAAATTTTTTGAACCCCACCACTGGGTGCATGTGCCCCATGTTGGGAACTACTCCTCTACAAGCATGTTGGGTGTATGTTTTCCAACAGATGTCCCCTCGCTTTACTGAAATAAAAAAAAAATGAGGACTTGGAATTAGCAATTATTGTCACTGTAGAGACCAAGGTCAAAATCATCCATATTTAGTGAAAGTAAAATAGAGAAGGAAGACAGGGAAGAAATCAACTCATTTGAACAGTCAGTTTTCATCTTTTTAGAGGTTTTTTCAAGGATCATAATTACAGGAACTGTAGATGGGATTCTTTTTAAATAACAAAAACTATTCTCCTTCAAGGTATGCAAGACTGTTCTTCTCAATTTATGTGATCTGCTTACAATCTAGAGACATATAGGGCCATCTGCTTCTGCATGGGGATAATACAATGTTTTAGTAAGGCATAACTTGGGATTCCTCTGCCCAAACTTCCCAGTTTTGACAGAGAGCAAGAGGAGATTGCCCACTACATCTGTGCCAAGCTAGATGATGTTTAGGGTGCCCCCCTTTTTAGAATTGCCTTGTAGAACATAGTTTTGCTCTGTCAGCAAAATATTATTACTGAAGTCCTGTGCAGTGATAATTTACTTCTAAATTTTCTACTTATGTGTATTGTCGGTGAATTCCTTACTGTTTCTAAATCTATGTATGTATACTTATGTTATGTGTATAGTTTATGCAGTGGTGGGCTCCAATTTTTTTTTACTACCAGACTGTGGGCTAATGCCCAAATGAATCAACTTCTGCTTTACAATATGTTTACAAAATAAACACACTGAATATTGACTGAATAAATACAATCATAAATATATTTAAAATAATATTTTCCGATATGAATATATTTAAAATTGTACAGTAACTAATTAGCTTGAGTTTTGCCTGCAAAATTATGCACTCATGCACAGTGACACTGTAATGAGAAGGTTTAAGCAATAGCTTAGTCATAAATGTTAGGATGACCTAAGCTTTTCAGAGATTTCCTGTCATTTTTTGCTTTGACAGGCAGCAGCTTTTTGTGTTTTATAACTGCAATTTGCATAAGAAGGTTCTAGATTAAATCAAGCCTCAACTCTCATTTAAACCAAAATGACTAAATAGAAGATCTTATAATTTGGACACATCATGAATAGAGAAGGCAAACTGAAAAAGACAACAGTTGCCAGGCAGAGGGAAGATCTAATATGACGTGGATTAATTCAGTAAAAGAATCACAACCTTTAGTTTTGCAAGACCATTAAATCAGGATTATAGATGGAAGACATGGTAGCACATAGTATCAACTGTCTGCAATGGGGCGGTGAGTGAGACGTTGGTGCAAAAATCTGTATGTATATAAGGGAGAGGGGAAAAGAGAGAATTAGAGAGATGGACAGAAATGGGATGAGAGGTTGACTACCAATATTTTGGAGGAACAGGTTCTTTTGTAAAGATGTTGGATTTTACAAAAGTAATGGAGGGGGAGGAGAAAGATGAAGAAATGAAGGAAGATAGCAATAGCAATCCTTCAACACTTTGACTATTTTGTCAATTATGGTTGCAATGTGGTAGAGTGTGCCTTTGTGTATCTTCAGAGCTGGTGATAGTGCATCTCTGGGTGGCTGGAGGTTAGGAAGTGCAACGTTATATCTGTCATCACAGCCTGTGTAATATTGCACACCATATACGAGGCCAAGGGCTAATCTGTACCAGATTTACAGGAAAAAGGAATAAAATCATAATGCAACACTGGGGATGTCCAAATTGAACACTGATAATGAGCACTCATGGTCAAGTAGGCTGATTGAGTGATGATTTGGAAGGCAATTGCCATATTCATTTGGGAGAACTGCTGGGGGGAAGGTCTCAGACTCTGACACATTTTATTAGTCCTGTTAATGCAGCGGTGGGGAACCTGTGGCCTGGAGGGGAGCCTGGGCTTCTGGGAATGAAGTTTAAGTACAGTTGGAGGCCCAAGGTTGAGAAACCTTGTCGTAGATGAAACAAGATTAGTCCTGGTGTTTTGGACCATCAATTCCCAGAAGCCCAGGCTCCCCTCAAGGTCGCCGGTTCCCCATCCCTTTGTTATTGTGATGTATTTTTCTACCTTTTTTGTGAAATAAAATGTACACCTGGATACTTCTGTTTTTTTAACGAGAGTAAATTTTTGCAAAAATTGATATTGATGCCTCAAAATTTGCTGAAACATAATATGCCAAATGCTATATCTACAGTATTGAGTATCTGCATTTGTAGAGGTGTCTTTTGATAAAGAGAGACATAAAAAAGTCAAAGAACATATACATAACAACTTGGGCCACATTCTACACATACTGTTCATGCTACATGAAAATTTAAGCCACACCCCATGTACAAAGCAACTTTGAATTTCCTACTTCTGAATAGGAAATCAGTGGGTATGATTGTGCTGGTTAACCCTTTTACAAGTTATAACATACTTTGCATAATTAGCAAATAATCTGTATACTATTCAAATGTTGCTATCTGGATTTGAGGATCTAGAATATCACAACCTGAAGAGAGGGTAATGAAGTCCAGGGTAATGAAGAGACTCGTTGGTTAGGAGAGGGAAGGAGTGCACAAGCACTGAGGTGGATGAAAGAAATTCCACCAAAAAGTAAGTAAGAGCGCTAGGAAGGAACTAATGGATTTTTAAACAGACAAATCTGTGAACATTTGCTAGTTTGAAATAAACAATTAAATCAACATTCCAATTTCTTGTGCACAAAACAGTGCTTCATTTTGGATTTGCCAGTCATATCTGTTAAGGGAACAATCATTCCCAGATAGCCATATCTTGGGAGCCGATTACAGTGTGGGTCAAGTAGGCATGGAATCGTAAAGCTAATGGTGGTATATTGGAAGGCAAAGTCTAGCATTTGTGCAGAGGTCTAAATGTGAAATCCAGGACTTTGGAACAGGTCCAAGGGTAATTCCAGCTTCAAATCTGTTTATCTATCTAAATCCAAGTGGTACAGCTAAAAAAAAACACCAAAACACTGTTTTTGTGGAAATATCAAAGGCTGGTTGAAAATCTCTACTATTTTCCCAGAAAAGAAAAGCCAGGACAACACAGTTACATACATGTGATGCCACTGCTTAATATTTTGTGTTTTTGGAAGCAGCCATTCTCAGCAACATAAGACGACAGATGGTTTGCAGTTTAGACTGTTTTGTGCCTACATATCCAATTTGAATAATGTTAATCAGATGTTAGTTATCAAGTATAGGATGGTGGGAAGCTGATATAGTTATGCAACATGGTTTCACTTCATATTTTAGCTGAGATGGACAGAAAGTATATTACTGAAAGACATTCTTGAAAGGAGCAAAACATAATAAAGTGATTGTGGTAATTATATCTGGCATGCTTCTGGATCATATACCTCCTCCTCCACCAGTGATGGTAAACCTTGACACTCCAGGTGTTCTTGGACTTTAATTACCAGAAGCCCAAGTCAGCACTGCTGATCAGGGCTTCTGGGAATTGAAGTTCAAGAACAGCTGGAGTACCAAGGTTCTCCATCACTGTCCTACACTTTTTACTTCCTTGAGCCAACTTACACATTACACTCCTAATGTGAAAAAACAGCCAAAAAAATCCTGTGTTATGATGAAATATGTGAGCTCTTGTGACACATTTTGGAGCTGTAGGAAGGGAGCAGAGGTATTGAAGCATGATATAAAGCAGCCTTATTGTAAAATTCTGTGGGAGAGGCGTTACAGCTACTGTTATTACCTTTAATTTCTTTGGTGCCAATTATGTTCTGTGAGATGAGTAATAATATGATAAGATCAATACTCTAGAAATAGTCAAAGGAAGCCTATACTCTTTATGCTGTAGTGAATCCTAATTTCTATCATTTGTATCATGCTAGAGGAGTGCAATATATACATATCTCAAAAGGAAATCCCACTGAATACAGCATATGGTGTAACTCAGAACACATTCACAGGGGAAAACACATGCAGCCATGTATGGCCTTTGCAGGTTGAATCACAACTTCTCGAGTTGTGATTACTGTGACTCATACAACCTGTATTTCTTTAACACACTTTCCTCCCAAGAGTAGAGAGTGGTATTTGTCACACAAAAGGGACATCCCCACGTTTACCTCTGTGTGAGTGCATAGAAGCCATTTTGCTCCAATTTCTGGTGCAGTTCTTGTTGGATGTGCACCTTAATGTGAAGAAGAGAGTCATGTGTGTCAATCAAGCTGAGAGCAATGCTATCAGAAGGCCAAACTCCATTATGAACTCTTAACAGAGTCATCCAAGGTGTAATAGCCACAGCCGAGATACATTCATCCTCTTGAAGTGCAATAATGGTAGCTGGGCAACAATGGTAGCTGAATGTAACATTGGCAAAGGAGGCAAAAACAGTGAGAATGAAGCTAATTAACCTGACAACCCTGAGGACTAATGGCCTTGGGTGCTGAAGTCCACAGAGAAGGGTGATAGTCTCAAAGTGGATTAAATCCCACTCGACTCCATCTTGATGGAGGGCAGCAACTTTTTCAATACTGGCCGGGAGCTGATGAGGACTTTGTGTGCCAAAAGGGACCAGGACCAGAAAATGACTCACAGACCTGGATCAGTGGTATGGGTGTCCCATTGCAATGCAGATGGTAAATGGAATGCCACTGCATTATGTTGTTCCCAAGACAATCTTCATGGCTGATCGCCATGATTATAGCCAATATTCGGAATTGAATATGGCACCTGAAGAAGAAGAAGACTCGTTTGAAGAAAAATCCTATGATGCGGAACATGCAGTTCTAAAAGTGAAGTGAAAAGTTTCCAGAAAGCATTAGGAATAAATAAATCACCAGGGATAGATTGAATACTGATATATCCCTCTTGAATATCAAACTATTTCAAACCACAGAGACTGAATCTGTTAAAATGCTAACAAAAGCATGCCAACAAATCTGGGAAAAACAAAACAATGGCCCACTTTTTGGCAATATTCAATATACACTCCAATCCCCAAGAAAGAAGATGCCAAGAAATGTAGTAACTAGAGGACCATTGCTCGAATTTCCCATGCAAGCAAAGTGAGGATCAAGGTGTATGCAACAAAGGTGTTTCACCTGAACCATTCTTAGTTGGATGATGTAGTTGATGCAGGCCCCGTGGATGTAACTTTGGTCCCTGCTTGACCATGTTAACGGATAGGTTTCAACCTATGCAGCTAAAAGATGTGGATAGGATTCTTGGGAAGATGAAGGCCACTATATTTTTGCTGGATCCTTGCCCTTCATGGCTCATAAAAGCAGCTAGGAGAAGAAGGGAGGAATGGTAAGAACATTGGCCAATTTTTTTTTGCACAAGATGGGATTCCAGCATGCCTAAAAGGTGGCAATACTGACACTGCTGTTGAAAAATCTCTCCTTGGATCTGACTATACTGAATCACTATCAATTCTATTGATGATGTTGTTTTTGGGAAAACTATTGACTGGTGGTCTCTCAGCTCGAAGGATACCAGGATGAAATAGATTATTTACCTCCATTTCAGTCTGGTTTCAAGATTGGTCTTGGGATAGTGATAGCTTTGGTCACCTTGGTAGATGATCCACACTGAAAACTGGACAGGGGGAGTTGACCATATTATCCTTCTGGGCCATCTTTGTGGCATGAAACTGGAATCAGCAACTTAAAAATCAACATTTATTAACATTGGCTTCTATACTTTGTGCAACTCAAAATCAGTTCACTGACCTTTAGAAGGATTGAAAGTTGCAAAAGAAAATCATGGCCTTCAGCACAAGTTGGCATACTGCTGCTCCAGTTCTGGTTTTCATGTGCCAAGTACAATCACATCATTGCAATTCAATACTTTTGAACACTGAACTGAAATTATTTTATGACTGATTTGTTATGCACATATAATATTGCATAAAATAAGAACATAGTCTCAGTTGTAGTGAAACATATGCAGAACTCATACTTTTGTGTTACGGTTCTGCAAAATGATTACAGTTGTATGAAAAATGTCAAAAAGAACAGAAATGTATTTGCTTTGTGCTGTATCCTCTCACACTCATGACAAGAGAGAAGTTGGTTATAAGTGTGCAGACACAAATGGACATTCAAACAATCAAAGATATTAAAGCACAAACTGTATGCCAACAAAAGGGCTAAAATATATAAATTTCTACAGGCCAGTTCTGGAGTCTACTCATGTATAAGATAAAATAT
This sequence comes from Bradypodion ventrale, assembly GCA_035047345.1. Taxonomy (NCBI): domain Eukaryota; kingdom Metazoa; phylum Chordata; class Lepidosauria; order Squamata; family Chamaeleonidae; genus Bradypodion; species Bradypodion ventrale. Next base: position 104,031,784 of record JAWDJE010000005.1, on the reverse strand, counting down.
CCAACACCAGGAGATAATACATACATTATGGAGCATCAAAAACCTGCAGAATAGTAATTACTAATGGGGTATAGTTAATCTCAAGACAGAATCTATTGACTAAGTTACATACATTACACTCTGTGTTAGGGCATTGAATAAAACATACAAGAAGATTTATTAGGGACAAATAATATAATTTCTGTGATTAGAAATGTAATCTCAATTGTTGTTGCTTAAATTTATATACAGTACTTCCCTTCTGTCCAAAGGACCACTCAGGCAGTGAACATACATGATAAAATATGTACATATATAAAACAATTGAAACACAACAATTAAAATGCCAACAATATCACAAAACAATATAATACACATACCAATATGTGGAATGTCATCACAGAGATGTCTACTAATGTGCGGACTCCTCACTGAATAACGACTCCAAGGTATCCATGATAACAAGAAAAAATGGGCCACATACAAACAGACATTATGTACGTTAACCAGGTGAAGACAAAATATCACAAAATGTCTCTCCAAAAAGTCCAACCCTAAGAGCGTTCTGTAATTTCTGGAGGGAGGGGAGCAGATGAATATATGCAGGAAGACGTTTCAAGAATATTGGGGCCACCACCGAGAAGGCCTGTTTCATTTTTGCAACCTTCTAGGCCTTCCACAGGATAGACACCTGAAGCCCTAATGCCTGGGTCTAGGCTGAATTTAATTGTAGGAGATGCTCCACCAGATAATAGTAATATACTTAATACTTGTTGCAATGTTCCCCCCCCAAACCCCCCCCAAACAAACCAGTTATCCTGACCATCCATTCCTCTCAACCCATGCTGTCAACAGTCACTAAACCAAGAGGTGACTATGAGGAATAGTGTTTTTATTGTGGCCCCTAGTCCCAGAAATAAATTGATGACAAATATGCTAAGCTCATTATGTTTAAAAAGATGGTAAAGACTGAAAAGGACTGCAGTGGATCAAGTGGCTAAGACGCTGACTGGGAGGTGGAAGGTCAGCAGTTCAATTCCCGAGTACTGCAGGTTGGAATGAGCTCCCGTCTTTGTCCCAGCTCCTGCCAACCTAGCAGTTTGAAAGCAAGAAATTGCAAGTAGATAAATAGGGACCACTTCGGTGGGAAGGTAAACAGCGTTCCGTGCGCTCCGGTGTCTAGTCATGCCTGCCACATGACCACGGAAACATCTGCAGAAGCAGACAGAGATGGCTCTTCGGCTTTGAAACAGAGATGAGCACTGCACCCTAGAGTCGGATACGACTGGCTTTCGAGCAAGGAAAACCTTTACCTTTTTAAAGACTGAAATATTTAAAGATGTCTTTATTTACTGAATCACTTGAATTCTGTCAATAATTCTGTAATTCTTACATTTTATATTTTATATATATATATATATGCCGTGTTTAAAAATATATTTAAAAAACAGCAGTGGAATAGCCAATAATTATAACTATTAATTAAATATATTTTTAACCCATGTAAATTGCCCACTGTAATTCTTGTACTATTGGGGCTGTATATACAGCGGATGTAATTATTGTTTGCAAGGATGATGATCTTAAAATGGAGAAAAATATCAGGGAGCCAGATAGGAGAAAAAATTAAAACTTCCAGTGCGGGTATTCATATGACAAAGGAACTAAATTTCTACTTACAAAATATAATTATGCTTCAAAACATGAAGCTCAGCCATAGAATCAATGGGAGGGAGGCAAGCTGTGGACATTTCTCAAATTAAACTTATAATACTAATTCAATATCAAGCAACTGTTCTGCCTCTGGCAATTGTGAAGGGCTTTGACTCTTTTCCCAGCTGTGGAGCTGAGAGGTTTCCCTGACCTCATATTGCACTTTGCCTGATTGTCCCTGAAACACAGCAAGAGTGTGTCTGTCTGTCTGTCTATCACATGCACACCTTGCTTTCCCAACTAATAGATAGTGCTCAAAGTAGCCTACATATTAAAAACCCCCAGATAAAATCAATAAAAATTATATAAATCTGTCTTACCATTAAACCACTATTATTGATATTTCTGCAAACTCACTCTGAGCCCCTTCCAAAGCACAACTTTATATTAGTGTCAAGCCTGCCTTGACATCAGAAAACCGATGTCCAGCCACTTTTGATTGACGGAATCTGTGTGGAGAGGGTAGCGATGTTCAGATTTCTGCGCATTGAGATACAGGAGGATCTGTCCTGGAGTGCCAACACAAGGGGGCTTGCGAAGAAGGCGCAGCAGAGACTGTATTTTTTGAGAACTCTAAGGAAAAAACATCTTCCGCAAAAGCTGCTGCTTCCTTCTATCGCTGCGCTATTGAGAGCGTGCTCACTTATGGCTTATGTGTGTGGTTTGGGAGTAGTACTCATCGGGATAGGATAATGTTGCACAGAATTATTAAAACAGCGGAGAGTATCATTGGCTGTCCACTCTCCACTTTAGAACAAATTTACACCATCAGGTGCCACAGAAAAGCATTAGATATAGTAGGAGACCCATCACATCCTGGCCACTGCTTCTTTGAGCTTCTGCCATCAGGACGGAGATACAGAACAATGAAGGTAAAAAATGAGTCATCTCAAGAACAGTTTCTTCTCCAGAGCAATTTTGGCATTCAATGGAAACTCTGGACTCTGAAGTCATCTTATCTTATTTAAAAAATTTTTTGAAAATTTAGATTTTTAATTTTTAGGATTTTATAATTTTAGAAATTTTAAAGTTTTGAAGTTTTTTTAATTTTTAAATTGTACTTTATGGTACTATCTTAATTGGTGTTTCTGTAGCTGTTTTAAATTAAGGGGTATGCCTTATTCGAGTTGATATATAGAAACCGAGAAATTTCGTTGTTCCTGCAAGGGGACAATGACAATAAAGATTTATCTTATCTTATCTTATCCCTGAATCAATAAAATACAGCGAACTAAAATTTGTGGACTCTGATAAAATTTGGTTATGGATGTAACTATAACCAAAACATAGACATCAGTTAAATTGAGAACATCTATCTATATAGCTGTGCAAAATCAGATTTAAAACTTGCTTTCTAATTTAGGGTGCAGTGTGACCAGAGAAAGGATCATGTCTGATTGCACCAGAAAGGGTTACTTTGCTGGGAATGACCTTCTTTAAAGTGACTCTTCCATCTGTAAAAAAACCACTCCCAACCAGCCTGGTAAAAGATTAGCTCTGCTTTTGGACCAAAAAAAGTGTAACTTGGGTTAAGTTGGTTTACAATCTCACAAACATTGTGTGTTCACCAGGAAATAGCTCACACCGGACCATGCCACAAGCATAGTTGCCGCAAAGAATTACAGAATAGTTGCTTCCTCAATTACTGATGTTAGAATATTTTTCTTCAAAAGTATTTGAGCCATTCTTTCTAATACCAAACTCATCTACTTCTTTTTCTGTGTCTAGGCAGGGTGTGAAACTGCCAAAATGAAGGCACTTTTGGGTGAGTTCGTTCTGCAGTTCCTATCGCCTGACCTAGTGTGAGAATGCAGAATTGATTGTAGTCAAACCTGGACTCTTAAGAAACAAAGAAACCTTGCTGAGACAATTCCAATAGTGTTGAACAGACATGTCTAATCAGCTGATGCTGTCAACAGACACACTCCACTAGGATGTAAAGAAATGTCTTAAATGTGTTGCTCATGAATGAGGTAGGCTTTCTTGAGTTAGCAAGACAGCCTTTTGAGGACTCTCCATCCGCTGTGAGAATTGCAATCTTGAGGTGCTTGATGTCATGGTATGATTTATAGTATGATGTGTTTTAGCCCATCCAAGATGGAGATTTCAATCCGCGGGAGAACACTTTCTCACATACCAAAGGCATATTTTAGCCTCGTGGGTCGGAAGAGATGGAGCATAATGTGTGAGGGACAAGTTATGCTGTAAGATGATCCTTTAGAGGAATGGCAAGAAGGTGGACCCTGAGGGAGGAGATAAAAGCAGAAGGTGGGAGCTGAGGGCTCTCTTGGATCTGGGGCCAATGGGCTTTCCCTTTTCTTTATTTTGATTTGCTTTCTAAACTTCTGATGAACTTTATTCTGTACCTTACTTTGATTTCAATATACAGTACTTTTAAAATACTTGAAGAGTGTTTACTTGGCCACGCTATAACATCTACACTAATTTCATGAGCTACCTTACTCACCACCTAGACCCAGGTCAGGAGTAAGAAGGCAAACTATCATTGACACAGATTTAAAAAACTTGCACTTTGAGACTTCTGTTACATATTGTAATTCTGGGAATTCCAGGTACTGAGGGTTAACAGAAGTGTTTTGGTTCTGGCTCGAATAAAAATTAGCATTGTTCTGTATTTTTCAAACATACTGGGCATCCCAGTATTTTCTTGAATAGGGCCGACCAATTGATAGCTTGAATGTAGCATTTCTGCTTTTCAACATCACAGCTCAATGAGAAAGAATATGGAACATTGTTCGTTCCAATAGATTATGTAATACCATACATATATTATATATTGTAACTTCAGGACAAGGCCTATACCTTAATTTTGTTTTATATACAAGGTCGTAAATACTGTTGGCATTCCAGAAGTAACAACAGGCAGGCATTCACACTAGAAGCATAACAGAGAAACTATCTACAGTAGAGGCATAATACTAGGATATTCCTTCATAAAATTCTACATTTGTTTCCTAAGTTGTTCCAAGGAACTTGAAATTATTCATGTAGCAGTATGAAATATCTATCTTGTCATATTCGTGACCTGATTTCAGAAAATGTAAACAAAATGGCTAACAGTTACATGTGTGTCGCCAGCTGCCCTGAGGAAAGCATCCTCAATATTTAGCCTTACGTTTTGCTTAAAACTGCAATGATGGCTCTCTTTTTTATTTTTGGATCAAGGGAATTCCTCTCAAAATAAAGCCATGCAATAATTTTCTACATAGCTTGGGCAGAAGGGTACTGAAAAAAATATATATGAACGGTAGTATGCTTCTGACTGACAGTGAAAATCTATCCTTCTTGCTGCTTTTGACTCCTGTTCAATGTGTTTCATCACTCTTTATTTTACAAGCCTCTTGTCTGTAATTTGGCAAGAATATTAACAACCAGGAGAGTAACTGATAAAGAAAATGTATAAACATTTAGGTTTGGAGGAATGGTATAAGGAGATTTGGAATATGGCAATCAATGATAAATTAATGTGTGAATTGAAATAGAAAAAGGTACAGTATTACCAGGAAAAGTGAATTTCTAGATATTTGGGGAGAATTTACTGAGTATACCTTGGGAAAATTCAAAGATATTAAACCTAGAGATGAATATATATTATGTCGGAGATAAGGGAAAAGACTTATGAAATATGTATAGCTTTTTAAAATAACTGTATTAGATAAGAACTAATGTCCCTGGGTGATGGGTCTACATGGTATTGTATGTAAATTTTGTATGTATATGATTTCTTGCATTATTTGTATTTCTTTTTTATGTTTTAAAAATAATTTTTTTAAAAAAGCTATAGTCTCCTTTGAGCACCTCTTCAGCAGTGATGAGCTATGTAAGAAAGTAGAATTCTTTGGGACAAGAAAATTCCCGTATTGCTAAAGAACAATAAATCTTGTCTCTCTAAGATTTTAGTTAGTTGAAAGTATCAATAAACATTTGGTTAGAAGTGATCTGGTAGGCACTGGCTGAAAACCTGTTGTTTAGTTTAGTTTAAGCTGCATTAAAGTAGACACACTGAATCAGTGCAGATTTGGTGAGAAAACCCCTTTGTTTCATTGATTCAAATGGCTTAATCTAGTTGTTACTTACTACACGAAGTCACAACTAGAGAAGGCTCATTTGAATTAAGCAATAGGATTTCAGTTTGTTGTATAGAAGAACTTTCAAAAAGGCTTTTTCAAAGAAATTTCACTGTAGCTTTCTAAATCCACTCAGAATCCATGGGATAAGAGGACAAAATCCTTTTAAGTATTATTAAATGGATAAAACATTGAAAGTAGGGGTGCAATACAACAGGAAGGAGGACATTCCTCGGCTACATATTAAAAATTGATATTACTACCACACTATTTGTTGGTATGTGAGCAAAACCTTCAGTAGGATGCAATTCTATCAAGTTTATATTTAAGTCTGACTGGCTGAGTAAAATTAAATGCCCAAAATAAATTCTTCTTTTTCCATGTCTAAGCCAGACGTGAAACTGCCAAACTGAAGACACCTTTTGGTGTGTTCACTCTGCAGTTCCTGATTCAGCTCCACACATCAGATTATGATAGTACGTCTGTACTAGCTGCAGCTAGTTTACTGTAACTTACATATAACAGGGTACCAACCATTGCTTAGGAGAAAACATCTCTATTCTCCCTTTTCTCCGAGCCTCCTAAGATACTCTTGTGGCCTGGAAATCTAAAGAGTGCAGGCACTGATTGGAATACGGGGGCATGCTCCATCTTTCTCTTGAATGCTATGGCCACTGATATTACTGCAGCTGAGAACAAGTCAAAAATAGGTGAGGAGAAATGAAGCCTTGCAAATCCGTTCCACAAGCGTGGCTGCATTCATGTGGAGATGGATTATGTCCTTAAAAAGCTGCATGTGTAACCACTATGGACTATTTAATTTAGTCCAATGTATGGAGAAATCCTCAGAAGGGGCTGTGATGCACTGTGCGTGTTAGATAGAGTGGGAGAGCTGCTATTCCCACGTAAAAAGATCAGGCACTTTGGTTTAAGATTTTAGAAACTATATATGTGGAGTCAATTCATCTATTGTGGATATCCTGTTTCATTTCATAGATATATCTCAGCCTGTTCTCATTTGGTTTCAAAGAGACATTTGAATTCTTTTTTAATTTTTCAGGCAATGTCTGCTCTGGTGCTGGTGAAAAGAACTTGGGGTGTATAAGTTGTAGTACTATTGTTGTTGTTTATTATACAGTGATACCTCATACAACGTCCAAACTTGGTTCCACAAGTTTGGACTTTATACGGATTTGGACTTTGTATGAGGCATGCAAAATACGAGCCACGATGCCTCATGCAACGTCCAAATCCTTGCTGCGATGCCTCATACAACGTCATTTCCATAGAGATACATTGTACTGTAACAGCACAGACTTCAGGGCAAAGTCCAGGAAACAGACAGGAAACTGACAGAACTTTAAGAAATCATTGTCTAAAGGCAAAATCATGCTCAAAACCACTCTTAAACACACTTCGCCTCGTGCAAAACCCACAAGAGCAATGCATGCATGCGTCCTGCCTTTTATACTGCCGAGGCACAATGCAACCTGGGAAAAACCCCAATGCCTCATACAAAGTCGCAGCGACTTTGTATGAGGCAACTTTTTTCAAGGAATTAGGTGATGTTGTATGAATTCGATGTTGTACGAAGCGGACTTTGTATGAGGTATTACTGTATAATATATTCTCTGATTTTATTTTTATATATATATATATATATATATATATATATATATATATATATATATATATATATATATATATATATATATATATATATATATATATATATATATATATATATATATATATATATATATATATAGTGAAGTTTTTGTTCTCACACATGTTACACAACTTGGGATCCTTATTTCATTACAGATGATAGATAAATAGACAGACAGACAGATCCCTGCACTCTTTCTGAGAGTGTTATACAAACAATGATAGGTCAATATTATATCACTGCATAGTATACTGGGTTTTATAGGCTTTCAAGCACCACCATTTAAACATAAAGAGAGAGAAAATCTACCTGAAATTCCATCCCATAGTTTTCTCTGCAGAATTCCCTCAGCTTTGGATATACATGCTCTCGTAATGCACTTCTTTCAGCTACTGTATCTGTAAGTGAGGAAAAAAACACCATGCTAACAATATTTGTCACAACTGTATATTTATAGCACTGCAGCTGTATGGAGAAGAAAATACTAATCTTAAAAATTGTGAGCATAGGCTTAATGCAGTAATTTTTATTGCACACTCCGGGGAATGGAGCTCAATTTAGCGAAATGTTTGTTACAACTTTTACCAAAATTCATTTTAATACTAGCTACACAAGTCCTAACCTGTTGTATGTAAGATACCTTGTGGTTTTTTTTTTACAGTTAAGACTACATCTGGAGAAAAGTATTTGGTTTCTATTATAATGTAACATTGTTGAATTTAACAGGTACTCTTTAAAACATATAGTGCTGTGATGGTGAACCTTGGCACTCTAGGTGTTCTTGGACTTCAATTACCAGAAATCCAGTTCAGCACTCCTGCTGATCAAGGCTTCTGGGAATTGGCATTCAAGAACTCTTGGAGTGCCGAGGTTCACCATCACTGATATACAGTGTTACCTAGAGTTGTAAACGGTTCAAGTTACAAAATTTTCACAATACGAATGAAAATCAATTGAAAATGATGGCTCGAGTTACGAATTTTTCCGGAACAGATTAATTGGTTTTCATTGCATTCCTATGGGAAACCATGTTTCAAGTTATGAATTTTGGTTTTCATTGCATTCCTATGGGAAATTCTAGTTACAAATTTTTCATAACATGAAAAATGCCTTGGAATGCATAAAATTTGTAACTCGAGGTACCACTGTAGTGTGAATATCTGTAGGCAAAAGGCTAAACCCCCGGTTCTGCTGGTGATCACCATAGGAAATTTCCCTGCTCATGAGCCTTCAGCACTGTTTAAAAACCTGCTCCAGATACTTTGCCAGCCCATCAGAGCCAGTTTTAAAGTGCCCAGCTAAATTTGGTTCCATTGACTAGTTTCTGAACAAAAGGCAACCTGTAGGTAACATCTTTGTAGATCAAAGTCTAAAATGGTGAGTGGGAAGCCTCTCTTGTATTGGTTTAGATGCCAATAATGACTGGCAAAGATAGCACTTTCAGTTCAAGTGACCGTGATAACCATTGTCATTAGATTAGGTGTTTCACACAGGAAAGACCTAAAAATCTCACGCCATTGAAAAAATTAGTCACTGTCAAGTCCTCTCTGCTTGATCATCATTAGATTCTTATCATCGATTTCTTATTTCTCTCAAAAGCTCAAAGTGACATGATAGTCACTTTGATTTTTCTTCTTTGTCCACACTACTATGAAAGAAGTAGAGTAGACTAAGGGGGCAACTACACTAGTGACCCAAATCCATCTCATCCATATTGGAACTCAGTTGATTCTCAGTCTTCCTTAGTCCTTTAATCACTGTTATCATCCACACAGAAACATGTAATCATCTCAGATTAAAATGGGTCCAAAATCCATACCTGAAAATGCTGCAATTCATGACAGGACCACAAATTACTCATTACCCTCCCTCCTATTTCCCTGCTTTTCCCATCATGCACATAAACACTATCAACATAATTTTACTGTTTTTAAAAAGGATAGAAATAAGGACAGTGTGCCTGCAGTAGGAAGGTCAAGATTGATGACTGAAGGGTTTAACTTTTTGTAGCAATATCTGTTGTTTAAGTTGTGAAGCTACGGGTAAGCCAAAATGAACTGCACATTGGGTAAGTCCTTAAGAATTCTTGCACATATTGGATTGAATGAGGCAACACGTTGCTGCAAACAGGAGGGGCTAAACATGATTCCTGCAACCATAGATTTTGAGATCCCAACCCCAAAGTGTTTACATAATAAACCCCATTCAGCACAATGGGATTTATCTGAGTTAACCTATAGCCGTGATGGCAAACCTTGGCACTCCAGATGTTCTTGGACTTCAATTTCCAAAAGTCCAAGCACCCTGTGAATCCACATGAATGGGTTTACTGTGATTCATCTGGCCCACACTGCTCTCATCACTCACGGAAGCAAAACGCGCCCGTACGGTGTGTTGAATTTATCTTCTAAACAATCCCCTACTATGATATAATAGCATATTTGTGCCCAGCCAGCTGGGCATTTTTAATGTGTGTGTTGGTGGTTAGGGGTGGTTTTGGGTGTGTACAACACCCCTCCCCCACATAACGCACCACTCCAACCTCCAACACACACATTAAAAATTCCTGGCAAGTCAGAGAGTGTCGTGTGTGTGTGTGTGTGTGTGTGTGTGTGTGTGTGTGTGTGTGTGTGTGTGTGTGTGCACTGTGTGTGAGAGAGAAAGAGAAGCAGTGTGTGTGAGAGAGAGACAGAGTGACAGAGAAAGAGAGAGTGACAGATAGAGTAGACCACCAGAGGGGGTTAGTGAGTTAGATTAGATAGAGTGAGGGACAGGAGACAGAGGAGACAGGAGAGGAGGGCGGAGGCTACCTGTTGAGCTGAGGCTGCGTGCAGGTAAATTGGGACTGGGAGGGAAGGTTTGTCTGCGAGTGGGTGGGGTGGGGTGGTTTTGGGATGTGTGCGAACACCCCCAAAAAACCCCACCACCACCAACACACAGATAATAATTGGCCAGCAAGGCAGGGGTGGTGTGTGTGTGTGTGTGTGAGAGAGAGAGAGAACGACACCCCTGCCTTGACAAGCAGTAGTGAGGTAGGTTAGGGGATGGGGTGGGGCAAGGGGGTGGGGTGGGTGGGCGTCATGGGTGCCTGGCCCATTCTTCCCTCCCCCATCTCCTAACCCCCACCTCACTTACCCTTCTTTGTTGGTTGGGTCTTTTCCCCCTAGCGTGGCCTTCTTTGTTGGGAGGCACACTGGCATCTCCTTTGTCCCTGTGGGCATCGAGGCCACGTCGCCTGCAGGGACCGGTGTGCCTCCCTCCACAGAAGGCCACGCTGGGTGAAAAGACCCAGATGGCAAAGAAGGGTACGTGAGGTGGGGGTTAGGGAGTGGGGGTTGGGGCAAGGTGGTGGGGTGGGTGGGCAGCATGGGTACCGGGCTCACGCCTCCCCTCTCTTCCTTGCCCCACTTACCTTTTGCCAGTTGGGCTTTTCCCCCCCACATCTTTTTTTTTGTTAATGTCGGCACACCGCGCTTTCCCGGCCTCCTCTGCACTTGCGTCCTTCAGCCTGATTGGCTAAGGGGTTGCGCAGCACAGAGGACTCTGGGAGTCATAGTTTTTGTTTTTTGGTCGCGTTCGTGGGGCGGTTGCCCTACTGGCGACATCCGAAAACCTTGCGGCGATGGCCGGGCGGGGTTAAGGTAAGTGTAGGCGGCTCAGTTCGGGATGGTTGGACCGGGTGCGGGAGCCTTTGTTACATTCCAACGGTTAACGTCCCTCTTTATAGGTAAAGATAGTTTGGCAGCTTGCTTAGTTTTGCTTACAGCCATACCCCTGACCACTTAGCTTGAGTACTGCCACAGCACTGCATGTGCAAAGGAAAATAAACACAATTACAGCTACATTCATTCATTCATTTCATTTTTATTCTGCCTATCTAGGTGGTTCACAATAACAAATAAAGCATGCCATCCACCTATGCCCCCAGTTATTTCACTATGGATTGGCAGAAAGCAATCGTCTGAATAAACTGTTTCTGGAATAGCGTACAGGTAGATAGTTGTTGTACCAACCAGTATTATAGCATTTGAACAAATTCATGTTTTTAGGTAGATTACAGTAAAACTATGGCCACTGGCAACCTTGATACAGCGCTCTAGGAGACGTAGTCCCCCCCTTTTCTCAGCTCAGCACCATAGGTACCATTGAATCAATAGCTAATGTCTGATGAAGACTTGCTGATCCAAGTTCATTCTTTCAGTGATAAGATAAACACCTAAAGATAAAGTCTTCCTAGCCCCACTCATTGCTTTAAGCACACTGTCTGTCCTTAAGCTAAACATTTAAGACAGCAATCTTAAACAGATTTAGATAGAATAAATCCAAAGTGAATATAACAAGATACTCTACTAAAAGGAAAAAATAACTAATTTATTATAGCCCTTAATATGTAAGGTTGCCTATATTCTCTGTCCTTTGTTGTTTTGTGCTAGTCATGTGTGTCAATTTTTGTTTAACTCTTTTGTGAAATAACTGAGGAAAGTTTCCACCACACATATACCTGTATATGGAGCAGCACATACTTGCCATTAAGTAGCAGGGGATTCCCCCGCCCCCCCAGAAATTACTTTCAATCACTGTGTACTGTTCATGTTGCAAAAAGCTTTTGAGCATCACTGGGGAGAATAAAGCTGTCAGTCTTTTTGTGTTATGGCAACAGTTGTCTCTGCAATATAGTACCACAATAATAACAGTAATTTGCATTTCTACAAAGCCTTTCATCTTGACTGACTCAAATTACTTTTCTCAACATTAGAGAAGCAATGAGAACAAAAGCTGCCCTCAGGCACCGAAAAAGAGCTCACATACAGTATGTATCATTTGCTTCCTAAGGAGGACCCTTGAGTTCCAAGACCAAGCTCAGTCTAAGATGATGAAGAAATTTTCTGCTGTCCTCTGAGCTGGTCTGAAAATGTAAAACATCTATAATTGTAAATCATAGACAAGAAACTCTGTTGGGAGAAAGATGATTATCAGCACACTTCCAGGCTCTCTATCTCCCCCCCCCACCCCACCCAATCTCATTAGATTTGTCTCTAAATGAAGAAGTTGCTACTTAGGTTAACGGAGAATTCTGAAATTCACCATGTACAATTCAGTGCTCTGGTAAATTGGCAAGAGTATAATCTGGGCTCCTACTACCATTGCATTCAGACAATTTGGGAACATCACATTCACTGGAAATTAGAGAGCCTACTGTTCCCACTTCTGTCTTGAGGTAGACAATTCAATTTCCTGTTATTAGCTTTCTTTGGAACAACCCATAAACAAATGCAATTGACGGGCATCTGATCTTCTTCTTCGTTGGCCTAAAGCAAAGGATGTAGAATGTGTTGTCTTTCTGATTTTGATAGACTTCAACTTTCATCACCCCACATCATCACCTACATTAATTAGGGCTGATGAGAGTTATAATCTAACCACAACTGGCAATTGTCACATTTCTATAACTGGTCAAAATAGGTACCCCCCCAAAACATTTGGGGACTGGTGGGTGCTCTAGAATTCTGAAGGTGTCATGCTTCAAAACATCAGTTTCTCAGACAAAAGAAATAACAGTGGCTCTCAGCCTACCAACTTTATGTATGGAATTCATAAAAGAAAGGAGTTGCCATAGTGTACAATAACCATAGCCCCATTGCCTTAATTTCTTATATAAACAATACGAAATGTAAGATTTCATTAAAAAAATAATTCAGCATATATGGTGCAAGAAATGCCAGATGTTCCAACTAGATTCAGAAAAGGAAGAAATATTAAAGATATACACTGATTAATTTCAACAGAAAATAAGACAAAAGAAATTGGTGATGCTAAAAGAAACTGAACTTGCCCCCTCAAATCCGCCACAAATGGCAAACTGACTGGACTCAAAGAAAAATAACTTAGCTAAGAACTGAGCAGAAGGAGCGGCTGCAATCTGATACCACATGTCAAGTTTTACATTTGCCTCGTTAAAACACATTATCTCTTCTAATGATGTGAAAGTGTTGATGCTCAGAGAACACACACACACAACTACACACCATATATATTTCAAACAAAAGAAGGTGGGCAGAAGCTGCCAACATATTTGTTTTCTAAGAATTCTCTGGGGTTTATATATAAAGGCATTCTGGAAAGCAAAGATTATTCTAGAGGGCAGTGTTTGGCTTTTAAACTACCAAATAATGGCTGAAATCCTGTTCAAGTTGATGTAACTCAGTGGTTCCCAATGTGGGGCCCACACCCCATTCCCAGAAGCCTAAGTCAGTACATTGGCTGATCAATGCTTTGGGGAATTGACTTAGGCTTCTGGGAATTAAAGTCCCAAAACCAAAGGTTGGGAAACAATGGTGTAACTTGACGTTATGTCTATGGAGCTATGCTGGGTCTTTTGTCCAGGAAATCAGCAGTGCATGATTGATTGTCTGGTTCATACTGTAGTTGCATGGTCCATGTTGTGGTAACAGGACTGATTGCATGGTTCATGACTGTGCAATGAAGTCATGGTTGCATAATTGATCTCATGGTCCATGATTGTAATTGTGATTCATGAATATTACCGGTACTTCCTCCCTGTCATAATTTTTCTGCCATTTGCATGGTTTCCTGCTACGTGTGGGCAGCTGTGCAACAAGCTTTCAGCCAATATTTTAAAATATTAAGAGAAAATAAGCCTGGTATGTGTGATGAGAGATGGACTGTAACACCACAGTTGGGAACCTGGAGTTAGATTAACAACAATATAATTATCTGCTTTTTAATATATAAATATATGTACAGTATATCATTCCAGGCCAAGACTGGCCCAAGACTATTATTTATTTTAGTTTATTTAAATAAGAATATATGATACAAAAACAATAAAAATTACAACCTTCCAAAATAACATACCCGACAAGCGCATTTGGATTTCCATAAATCAACATGAGAGGATGCACCTGCTTAAAAAATTAATGTACAGTAACTGTTAAAATATTGGATAATAGGGAGCCAAGCTTTACAAAATGAGCCTGTGCTGCAGTTCTGTTAGGTTCATTGAGAATGTGAAGGTTTTTTTCATCAATTTTAATTTCCATACTCTAGATTCCCAAGCATTCATTCATTCATTCATCTGAGTCTGAAGCACTAAAATTTAAAACCAACGTAATTAAAAATCAAAAACTAATCTTCTATACATGTATGCATTCATAATTTCCATGTTTATAATTTCACATTCTACTTTTCTAATGTTCAGCAGTTTGAATAGCACTGTCATTTGCTTCAAACAAATCCTCGATATTATACTGTTCAGGCAAAATCAACTGATGTTCAAAGTCTTGTCTCTCACCACATTCACATTGTTCATTATGGTCAATATGGCCCCATTTCTTTAGGCTTGTTTTGGAGATGGTAACTTGCTGCTGGTTTCTCCTTCGTCACCCCTAACCCTCCAGTTATATTCTTTTCCACAGTTCAGTTCAATGAGGCTCAGCCTTAGATGGAATTGGTGTTATTGTTTTTAGGAAGCTCTTCCTTGCCTTCAACCTTGATGGATGATGTTGAAGTCCAGACATTGGATATCTTGAGTCTGTTTCTTGCCTTTTCTTCTCAACTTTTGCTGCTACTTGTCTTCTAACATCCCACGAGCAAGAAGATTTTATTAACTGGCATTGGTTGTAAACAGCCTGTAACTATATGGCCTTTTTCATAAAGGGCCACGTTGACTTTACTAGCACAGAGTTTCTCCAGACAGGGGAGGTATACTCCGCAGCAGAGAAACACAGGACAAGGACCGATGTACAGACTCACCTGCGGCGACAGTGGGTGGTAGGACTTCGCTGCCCCCACCCCCCCAAGACTTATTTGTGGCTGGGGCAGAGAGGCCGCTGCAGTATTGTGACATGGTATTGCTTTCTATTGATATATTGTCTGGACTGAATATTCGTCACTGCCACTTTTTACTTTTGGACTTGTTGGGGCCGGAGAGAGATGTGTGAGATCTTATTGCATTACTGAGATGTTACTGTGTTACTGTATTCTATTATATTGTGTACTGTATTTTTCCTGTATTGTATCATTGTTTGATATGTTGTGAGCCGCCCTGAGTCGGCGTATGCTGAGTGGGCGGCATACAAATCAAATAAATGAAATGAAATGAATTAATATGTGCTCCCCATGTGGTATTTGAATGTCTGCAGATGAAATTGTTCCTGGTGCATACCTTCTGCTTAATATTCTGACAACAATGTTTATAAATTAAAGCATGGACATGTTTCAGATTTTATAGACCAAAACCGACTTTTTCAGATATAGAGATTGCAAATGTTTGTCCCACATATTTAGTCCACAGTGGTGAAGTTAATTTCTAGCGGGCCTCATGGATAATTGACTAAAGTGACAATAATTTATTAACATATTTTATAGCATCTTTGTTAACATCATTTTAAAGCATGGATAGCAGAGATGCTGCAAACTATGTTTTAAAATTACTAGCACAGAACACTTTTGTTGATTGTAGCTAAAGGTCACAAACAAAAAATTGTACAAGGAACAGAATTAATCAAAATTAATTTGTATAAGACAAGTGCTCTTTGTACCCAGAATATGTTTCCTGGCTGACTTCTACAAAAAAAAATCAACATAACTGTGATCAGAAACATAATTACAGTTTAGAATAGATGAATGCATTGAATTAATCAGTCTGAATGGAATATTTGTTATTTGTTCATATCTAAAATACTGAATGAATTAGGGTTTAAAATCTAAGAGACAGATTAGCAAAATGAGAAATGCTCCTATTATTATTCATTGATATCCTGCCCATTCTCTTTCTCTTTGGCACTAATAAATCATAAAAAAGCAATCTAGCCAAGTAGCAATGGATGTTAGGAACAAATATGGTATAAATATTTAAGATATTTGTGGGTAGGAATGCAAGGAGCTTAAATTTATTTATTACTTTTTATGTATATAGGCAGATGCATTGTATTCTAGTGGTTCATATTATGTGCAGGATTTATTTAAACATATCATTATGCACCTTTGCCACACAGAGAGAAATATACCACAATTTCTGTGGTCATTCTTAGAGATGTAAAATTTCTGGAAATTTTGAAGCTCAGAAATCGGGTGGTGGTGGTGGTGGTGGTGGAAATTTTGGAAAAATTGAAAATAATCTGATACCATACATATTTTTAAGAAATGATTTATAAAATATTTGAACCTGGCCTTATCTTAAAATATTTTATTTATCATGTTAAAATACAACATTCCATAATATATTTTTATTTTTTCAATTTTTCCAATTTTTCGAAAAAACAAAACAAAAAAGGCTTCAGAAAAAAAAGAAGGGGAAAAAACGGTTTCCCCCTGAATTTTTCCATTTCCCCCCTGGGCCTTCACATCTCTAATTCTTGCATGTGCTGCATTGAAACATTTTTAGAAAGAAATCCACAGTTTGAAGCTTTAGGGCCAAAGAAAGTGATGTATGAGCTATTGTCAACCTTCCTGGATTGGCTGGGATTTCCCGATTTTTGGCGCCGATTTACTTCATTTCCCGCCCGCAGCTGTCAAAACCCCGGAATTGGCAGTGGGGGGAAACGAGGTACTGCACATCCCTTCTGCGCAAATCGCCTTCTACGCATGCATAGAAGGCTTTTACGCTTGCGTAGAACCCTTCTACGCATGCGTAGAAGGCAATCTGCTCAGAAGGGGATCGTAGAAGCCTTCTACGCATGCGTAGAAGGGTTCTACACAAGCGTAGAAGGGTTCTACGCAAGCATAAAAGCCTTCTACGCATGCGTAGAAGGCGATCTGCGCAGAACCGTTCTGCGCAGGTCCCATATTTTCTGGAGCCGTGGTTGACAGGTATGATGTCCGTATGTATGGAAAGCAAGCTACAGCACTGGACTCATTGCTCAAACCTCATGTTGCTTTTCTTCCTAAGCTGAAAACAGTGCACTAGTCATGCTAACAACAGGTTCAACATGTTATTTGCCTGTATAGGTTCAAGTCAAAGCAACTGGACCATAAAATACAATATAAGGAGAATTTCAAACTGAGGTAACGAAGCTGCTGATAATTTCATGATTTGTTAAAATGTTAGTGGATCCTATACTGAACCTGATAGTGCATTTCCCAAGAAAATTCTACAGGTTATGCTTCCGGGTGCAATTCAAGGTGCTGGTTTTGACCTTTAAAGCCCTACATGGCAGTGGGCCAGGATATCTAAGAGACCATATCGTCCCAAGGTGTTCGACCCGTCCTACAAGGTTGGACCGTAGGGGCTCGCTGGTGGTCCCATCAGCCAGGGAGGCACGCCTTGCTGGGACCAGGAGGAGAGCCTTCTCAGTATCGGCCCCGAATCTTTGGAACCTCCTGCTACCAGAGCTGGTAGGAAGGCTCTGAAAACCTGGCTCTGCCAGTAGGTATGGGATGCATCTGGCAGCACATCTCAGCCTTGCTGGCTCATTTAGCCCTGTGGGGTTTTAATTAAGGGGTTATTTTTTTTTTTTACAGATTTTAATTTTTTATCAGTTTTATCAGTGGGTTTTAAAATTGTATAAGTTGTTTTATTTGATGTAAACCGCCTTGGGACGCTGAGGCGAGGGAAGGTGGCCTATAAATTGAATAAATAAATTGAATAAATAATTGCAGGTAAAGAGAAGTGGACTTTTTAGAAAAAATTGTGCATAAGGGGAGATTCCACTTAAAATTCTACAACTGTTTCGTGTTAATATTGGTTCTACCAAACAACAGTATGAAAAATTACTCTTCCTTGTGCTGTGTGAATGGCTCAAGGAGAATGGTCTGCTTTTCAACCAAAAGGTCAAATATGGAATCCAAGTAGCAGCAACAGAATCAACCATAGTAAGTAGCAGAAGTAACAGTGTGGAGGTGGCAATGTTAGAGCACAAATTATGCCTTAGGGACCAAAGCCTCCAGCTCAAGAAGTGTGGATGATAGAGGGAGATAGTTGTAACTGCATCTCAAAGGTACACAACCTTGGGTGTTTGGAGGCACTGCTTAGGAGCAACTTATTGCAAGTGACTGAGACTGCTGGCAACATATGAGTTTTTGGGCAAGCAGGGTAAACAATTTCTGGAAAAAAGATATACCGCCAACGCCCAGGAGAAGACCATTGACGCCCAGGAATGTTGCTGCAGCTGTGGAGGCCCCCGCCCTTCCTTCCCCCGTCCCTGGCGGGATGGATAAAGGGCCGCGGGCTGCCGGGCCGGGCACAAGACCACCGACGCCCAGGATTCTTGCCGCAGCTGTGGGAGGGGCCCCACCCTTCCTTCTCCCATCTCTGGTGGGATGGATAAAGGGCCGCGGGCCAACGGGCCGGCCAGAAGACCGCCGACGCCCAGGACTCTTGCTGCAGCTGTGGGGGGTCCCCGCCCTTCCTTCTCCTGTCTCTGGCAGGATGGATCAAGGGCCACGGGCCCAGGCAGAAGGCCGCCACCACCCAGGACTGTTGCCGCAGCTGTGGGGGGCCCCTGCCCTTCCTTCTCCTGTCTCTAGTGGGATGGATAAAGGGCCACAGGCTGCCGGGCTGGGCAGAAGACCGCCACCGCCCAGGACTGTTGCTGACTTGCCGCAGCTGTTGGGGTCCTCCTTTTTTCCCTTGTGCGCCCAGGCCCCGCCTTTGAGCTCACGTGAAAAAAAGCTGGACTCTCAAGCCCTTTCCAGAGCCGCTCCATTGCCTGGGGAAGTGAACCTTGTGCTTTGCCCAGGATTTAGTCCATGAGGCAAGACGCTTTGTAACGTACCGTATGGGGTGATGAACTTTTTGTATTTTGTAGTGCTGAGGATTTTAATTAATGTTAGTTATGATACTGACTGTATGAATTAGATTGTATCATTCCATGTTTATTTATCTTGCATATTGCCGATTGTTGTATTGCTATTGCTGCTTATTTAGTTTTTGTATTGCTGTATGTTGTATGTTGTTTTATTGTATACTTTATTGTTGTGAACCGCCTTGAGTTGCCTGCTGGGTAAGAAAGGGGATATAGAAATAAACCTATAATAATAATAATAATAATAATAATAATAATAATAATAATAATAATAATAATAATAATAATAATAATAATAATAATAATAATAATAATAATAATAATAATAATCCCACCCGTTAATATCTAAATAGTTGCCATTTTGGCGGCTACAACTGGCCATTTTATTCAGTTTTAAAGTATATTTTAAATTGGAGTAGTAACAACAGCAGCGGCTAACAACAGCAGCAGCAATTAAAATAACATGCGGACAATAAACTGGTCAGCTATCATTTAAAACCATTACACTAAAGAAATAAGGACCCCATTGAAAACTCATTATCAAAACGTCCATTGGGCTAAAATCTGAAAATCTGAAATCCAAAATCTAAGATGGTGGTCATGCTTATGGTCATATAAGTAACTATTAAAAATACAATGGCTGATGTTCATACTACTTTTAAAAAATAACGTTCCAAGTTCTGATTAAAGGGTGCCAAACAGATGATAGAGTTAAAAAATTTCGAGTGATGCATCAATGAAACTGGTACAACTGCTTTCAAACATCCAACCATTCAAGGGCACAGGAATTGTAAATAGTATAGGCTCAGTCCATCCAAAGTTATGACTCATAATTGGTGGGTTTGTCTTACCTGTGTTCCTAGATGCAGGCAATTGTTCTTTTCAAATATTGGTTTGATTCCAATTTAAATTACCATTTAAAACGGGTTGGCCAAACTTTTCATGCTGTGGGCCAGTCATGTGGTGGAGCGGACCAGTCACATGGTTCCTCCCACTGTAAAATGCATCTGTGGCTGTCATAAATGCATTTATGACAGCCATTGGTGCATTTACGGAAGCAATATGCACATGTGCAGGCATGTTATACGCACATGCAGGCGTGTTTTACTTCTGCTTCTGGGAATTATGAGGGCAGCATAGGCTGGGTGGAATGGTGCATGTTTACATCAATTTCAACTGGAAATGCTACATGCAGCTTCTTTCAGGAAAATGCAGCTTCTTTTAGGAAAAAATAGTAGAGTGTACAGTCTCTGCTTCAGTTCATGATTTATTAAATTAGAATACTTTTAAAATTGACTCTTTTTGTCATAAAGTGCTGCTGTTGGCATGTATACCAGTTTAACTTCCAGTTTTCTCCCATCTGTTCTCTTTCATAATGTTAGGTGTAAAAATCCGAATAAAGGATTTCAGTTGGCAATTACAAATAGAGATTGGTGTTAGGAAGGTAATCACTTTGTAAATGAATTTGGGTCCTTTAAAGCCTATATCATCAGTTCCTGGAAAATAGACGGGGAGGAAGTAGAAGTAGTGACAGATTTTACTTTCTTAGGATCAAAGATCACTGCAGATGGGGATTGTAGCCATGAAATAAAAAGGCGACTGATTCTTGGGAGACAAGCAATGAGAAACCTGGGGAACATAGTGAAAAGCAGAGACATCACATTGCAAACAAAAATTAGAATAGTCAAAGCAATGGTTTTCCCAGTAGTAATGTATGGATGTGAGAGCTGGACAATTAGGAAGGCTGAACGCAGAAGAATAGATGCCTTTGAAATGTGGTGCTGGAGGAGGGTTTTGAGAGTCCCCTGGACAGCGAGGAGAACAAATAGGTCAATCTTAGAAGAAATTAACCCTGACTGCTCATTGGAAGGTCAAATAGTAAAGATGAGGCTAAAGTACTTTGGACATCAAATGAGAAGGGAGGATTCACTTGAGAAGGCATTGATGTTGGGAAAGGTGGAGGGCAAAAGAAGAAGGGGGAGGCCAAGGATGAGATGGCTAGATGGCATTGTGGACACAGTGGGCACAGAGCTGGGAGGGCTGAGGGGGATGGTGGAAGACAGAGGCGCCTGGAGAAAAATGGTCCATGGGGTCGCAAAGGGTCGGAGTCGACTGTGCGACTGAACAACAACAAAAAGCCTATATTTTCCATTATGAAGACTAAGAATAACAACAGCCAAGCAAAACTTATTTATCTCATATCTGTCTACCAAAGAATGCAGAGGGCTCAAATGTTAATAATGTTAAAATCAAATATTTTTTTTTTAAAACCACTTAAAATATAAAGTCTCAAATCCTACTGTGAGAGAATATCTGTGTAACAGCAACTGTGTAAGCAGTTTCTCCTTCTATCTGCAAGCTATCTGTCATATAAACATCTGAACAGTCTGGGCATGTCTGAGTGTGTAATGAACTGCCAGCAAAATCACACATGCCATCTACAGAATTTCCCTTTTTTTTTTGCAATAGCAACATGATTATGGTGATGACAGACAGACAGGCAGGCAGGCAGATAGACAGACAGATATTAAAAGTACAATAAAGAAGCAGCATCTACAAGGTTAAAGTTTCCATCTGTCAAATCTGTTTAATTACCAAAGACATGTTTTGACAAAAATACCAAATAGTACATTTTATTTCCTCATAAATTATCTTAATCTGGTGCTTGTTTTAAAGTTAATCTGTCTAATAGCAGAGGTGCCTGGTGGGCAGTGGTCCATAGGGTCGCAAAGGGTCGGGATCGACTGTGCGACTGAACAACAACAAAAATTATTAGTTCCCTTCAAGGAAGTGACTGCATTCTCCCTTCTTGGCTTAATATCTTATATATGGGTCCTGAAGCAGAATACCCATAACTTTTGAAGGTGCTCAACAGCTCTTGATAGAAAAAAAAAATACTTGACCATCCATTTCAAGCTTGTTCCATTTGGAGCTTGATGGGTTAGAGAAACAAAGAGTCAATTTAAAAAAGTGCTGTGAGTAGCAGAAAATCCTCTTCCTTCTTTTTATGTTTATGTAAAAAGCAGCATATCTTACAAAGGACCTGCTGTTGGCATTCTACCACTGTACTATAGAGAGTGTGTTAACCTATGGTCTGTGTGTATGGTTTGGGAGTTGTACAGCTAGGGAAAGAACAATGCTGTCCAGGGTCGTAAAGACTGCGGAGGGTATAATCGGGCGTACCCTTCCCACTCTAGATCAAATCTATGCCGCCAGGTGTTGTAAGAAAGCTATAGAGCTTGCGCAGGATAGTACGCATCCCGGAAATGATCTCTTTCAGCTTCTGCCTTCTAGAAGAAGGTATAGGTTCATAAAGACCAGGACCAGTTGCTTGAGAAATAGTTTCTACCCAAAAGCGGTTCTGGCTTTGAATGCAGTGCAATGCAATCTATGAGGGAGCTTCTGTATATAGTTTTTAGAGTTTTTGGGTTTTTAGAGTTTTAGAGCTTTTTAGGGGTTAAATGTGTATATGTGGGTGGGAGTAGGTTGATAATTTTGTATAGTTGTATTTTGTTTAGATTTTGTTGGGTTGATAAGTGTTTTCCCCCCAATCTCGTTGTACTGTGCAGGACAATTTATTTTTATTTATGGTTCAAATTTCTATGCCGCCCAATCAGGCGAACCCGACTCAGGGCGGCTCACAACAAGATTAAAACATACATATTAAAAACAATTAAAACCCCAACATACCCACCCACCTATTAAAACTAACCACATTAAAACTGCCCGCATTAAAAAGATGGGGGGGTCATTTTATAAGCAAACAGGCGGGGGCCACTCTTCCATCTGAGCCCCACACCTGCCCCGCCAACCAGGTTTTTAATTCTCTTCTGAAAGGCAGCAGCTCCATCTGCTCCCGGAACAATGACAATAAAGATTTATCTTTATCATATGTGGATCATATTCAAAAGAACAGAGGAACAATACTTCTGACACTGCAAGCAGTTCAAACATGATACAGTATCTTTGTCTCAAAATCCATGTCTACCTCTATATGTATTTGCAACTACAGTACCACCCGTGAAAGCCGGGGCAATAATTTCATTGCGAGTCACAAGAATTGCACAAATTATGCTGTTAAAAATCTGTCTTTCTCCTTGGAGTCTTGGTTGCCCAGCTATGTGCGAGACAATAGTGAATAGCAGGACCAGTTAGTAGGACTGATCCTACAACACACAAGATGTGATGACCAGGTTTTCGTTACAACTAAACAGCAGTAAGGGGCAGAAGCCAGGTATTGCAGCACTTTTAAAAGTGATTGCTGGAGTTGAGTAAGATTCTGCTTTCAGCAGCAAAATATCTTGAATCCACACTGCCAGAAAGGAAAAAAATAGGTTTGTTCAGACAGTTGTTCTTTCCCTCTGCATGCTCTGTATGCTTTCCTCACCAACTTCCTTGACTTGCGATGCTTCCTCGTTTCCTTCTGAGATGCTACATTAAACAGAGCAAAATTAAAATGAGAGTCCTCATCAAAATTGCTTTCACTTCACGGCTCAAGTGCTGATGTAAGGTCATTGCAACAACAGCCCTTTTTGTTTTAATGGGGAAAAAAATCTGTGCAAAACTGTGAAGGGAAAGAAAGAGAGCAAACTAAGATATAGGTCCAAGAAGCAAAAAGATGGCATATATGGTAAAAAATATTTTTATGAGGTGTGGGTTCCGCGCACATAATTGGCATACTGTCCCTAACAGAACCACGGCTTGGGGGAACACTCCTTGGAGCCTGGTTCCGAGGGGACAGAAATTAGGGAGCAGATTAATAGTCATAGTTTAATTCACCAATCTCTGACCTGGCAGGCAGTTCGGACAGTAGAGGGCAAAATACCACTTGGTGATGAACTCGATAGCATGTAATGGGTAATCTTGTATCCGCAGAGACTCTGAGCCCAAGAGTCAACTTAGGCAGATGTTTACTCCCGATAGCAGTAGACAATGCATGTCCCCCTTTTAGTAAATTAGATAGATAAGGAACTTCCCCTGGTGAAGTCATTCCTGATGAGTAACTTGTGTAATCTCAAAGTGCAGACTTGCAGTTTTCCTGTAACGGCCACGCGCAACCTATGCACGCGGTCGAGCTAGGCAGGGTAAAAAGATTAGAGCCTTCTGATCAATAAACGCTGGTCTTCGCTCCATCTTGCCTCATGTGTCTTTGCTTGACCAGTCTCCTCCGGGACCTTCCAGCCTGTATTGGGCCCCGATCCAACAATGAGGGATTCATATTAAAGCTGGAGGTGAAAGACAGATCTTAGGTTTGAAACTATCTGCTTCTCAGTTGCATATCTCTATTGGAGAAGCAGTTATTTCCCTTGCCTAAAAAAGATTTGCATATTTAATGCTTGTTTCTAATTACTCATGGGCAATATTGTGTTTTGTTCAATTATGTACTGAAACACAGACTCTTGTGCTCCAGAAGTATTAATTGAAACATTTTGCTCCTAGCTATATAACGCAAGCTATATTACTACTATCTGCATCTTCTATAAAACTTCCTAGTAAATATTTCATCACTATTTGCACAAGTTTCACTATTTAAAAGAAGAGGAAGACCAAATGTTTATTTGGTGCAAAACACTAAACCAATGCCTCATTTAAGGCAAAACTAACAACATACAATTGTGATATTCTTTATACTTCTCTGGGACTTCTTTAGCATATTAATTCCAGCTCCGGTTTTATTTGCATTATTAAACACATATTACTCTCACTATTTTATTGGATGAGAGAAAGGCCAGCACCTTTGCTGGAGTGATTTTTACAAATATTCAGACACTGCATCCCAGACAGAACTAAAAAAAAAAGCCAAACATTTCCTATATCTGTATGTGTGTGTGTGCACATGTGTGTGTGTATGTAAATCACTGAGGAATATAAAAGAGTACCATGTATCTATAAATCTTACCCCTGTCAGCAATAAGTGATGGTTATCACACCATGAAAAGACAAAACTATGTCAACATGCAGCAGAATAGAATAGAATAGAATAAATCTTTATTGTCATTGTCCCCTTGCAGGAGCAACGGAATTTCTTGGTTACTATATCAACTCAGATTTGGCATTCCACATAATTTAAAACAGCTGCAAAACACTAATTAAAACAGTACAATATAACAAATAAAATAAGATGACTTCAGAGTCCAGAGTTTCCATTTAAGGCCAAAATTGCTCTAGAGAAGAAACTGTTCTTGAGACGGCTTGTTCTCGCCTTCACTGTTTTATATCTCCGCCCCAATGGCAGAAGCTCAAAGAAGCGATGATCAGGATGCGATGGGTCTCCTGAAATATCTAATGCTTTTCTATGGCACTTAATGGTATACATTTGTTCTAAGGTGAAGAGTGAACAACCAATGATACTCTCCGCTGTTTTAATAATTCTATGCAACACTGTCCTATCCCGATAGGTACAACTTCTGTACCACGCGCATAGACCATAAGTAAGCACGCTCTCAATGGCACAATGATAAACGGCAAGCAGCAGCTTTTGCGGAAGATGGTTTTTCCTTAAAGTTCTCAAAAAGTACAATCTCTGCTGTGCCTTCTTCGCAAGCCCCCTTGTGTTGACACTCCAGGACAGATCCTCCTGTAACTCAATGCCCAGAAATCGAAATGTTGTTACCCTCTCCACACAGATTCCGTCAATCAAAAGTGGCTGGACATCGTTTTCTGCCTCCTAAAGTCCACCACAAGCTCCTTTGTTTCCTTCATATTAAGGAGCAGGTTATTGGTTCTACATCACTTTATCAACCACTCCACCTCATCTCTATAAGCTGTCTCACCCTCCTTATCAGAGATGAGCCCGATCACGGTCGTGTCATCTGCAAATTTGACAATCCTATTACTAGGGTGGGCAGAGACACAGTCGAACGCATAGAAAATATAAAGGACCGGGCTGAGCATACATCCCTGTGGTGTTCCTGTATTAGTACTAAGTATACTGGAGGTGAAAGGGCCCAACCGGACCTCTGGAAGCGAGCCGACAGAAAATCCAATATCCAGCCACAAAGTGATGGTGAATGTTAAAGGGAGAGCCAGTGGGTGTATAGACTGAGTGGCAGACTTGAACTCAGACAACCTGAGTTCAAATCCCCATTTATCTATGGATATTCATGGGGTGGGGG
The DNA here is from genome assembly GCA_035047345.1 of Bradypodion ventrale. Lineage (NCBI taxonomy): Eukaryota > Metazoa > Chordata > Lepidosauria > Squamata > Chamaeleonidae > Bradypodion > Bradypodion ventrale. Next base: position 104,005,455 of record JAWDJE010000005.1, on the reverse strand, counting down.
TAAAAACTATTTTTAAAATATCTCTCATATCTTCAAAGCCCTGATTATTGAATGTTGGATGTGGCTTGATGGCACATAACAACATAACAACAAGTTGTTTGTTGTTATTGTTACAGGGTGGCAAGTCATCTCAGACTTACATCAACTCTATTGAATGAGAAATCTACAACATTTCATGTCCTCAATAGCCCTGCACGGCTCTTCTAAACTTTGGCTTCTTTTAAGGAATGATGCTGTCTCATATTTGGTCCTCTACTTTTCTTGCTACCTTCAACCTTTCCCTGCATAATTGTATTTTTCAGAGAATGTTTCCTTTTCATGATCTCCCCAAAGTAAGACAGCCTCAATTTCATCATTTTTGCCACCAAAGATAGTTCAGGCTTGATTTATTTATTTATTTATTTATTTATTTATCATTCACATTTGTAAATGCCGCCCACTCAGGCAGAACCCGACTCAGGGCGGCATTACAACAACTCTAAAAAATACATAAAAACATTATAAAACCTTATAAAACCCACCCAATAAAAAACCCACCCAATAAAAAAAAAATCCGACATCCACCCCCATTTTAAAACCCATATCCCACTCGCCCGTCCCACCTACCACACAGAGGGAAAGAGAGAGAGTCTTATAAAAGCCAGCCGGCGGGGGCCATAGTCCCGTTCGGGCCCCACACCTGCCCTGCCAGCCAGGTCTTTACTCCTTTCCTGAAGGGCAGCAATTCACTTTGAAGTCTTAGATCTGTTGGTAGGAGGTTCCAGAGGGTTGGTGCGGACACGGAGAAGGCCCTCCTTCGGGTGCTAGTCAGATGTGCACCCCTCGTTGATGGCACCACCAGAGAGCCTCTCCGGTCCGCTCTGGTTGGACGGGCAGTCACTCTTGGGATGATGCGGTCTCTAAGGTATCCTGGCCCCCTGCCATATAGGGCTTTAAAGGTCAAAACCAGCACCTTAAATTGCACCCGGAGACAAACTGGTAACCAGTGCAGCTCCCGAAGCAGCGGTGAGGCATGGGCATATCGCCCACACCCCATCACCACCCGGGCCGCCGCATTCTGGACCAGCTGCAGCCTCCGAATGGTCGTCAAGGGCAGCCCCATGTAGAGCGCATTACAGTAATCTAGTTGGGAAGTAACCAGAGCATGAGTGACCATAAGCAAGGAGCCCCGGTCCAGGAGCGTGCGCAGTTGGCGAATCACCCGAAGTTGGGCAAAAGCCCCCCTGGCCACAGCTGCCACTTGTTCTTCCAGCAGGAGCCGTGAGTCCAGAAGGACCCCCAAGTTGCGCACTGGGTCTGTCTGGGGCAAAACAGCCCCATCCAGTACCAAAGATGGTAACTCCTTGGATAACGTGGGGCCCCTTATCCACAGCCACTCTGTCTTGCTGGGATTCAGCCGAAGCCCATTGGCCCCCATCCAGACCCCAATGGCCTCCAGGCATCCGGATAGGATTTCAACAGCATCACTGGGGTCCCCACGGGCCGAGATTTATTCTAGGTTTGTTCTTCCAGCATCATATTTCAAACAAATCATTTTTTCCCTTTCCAGCTTTCTTACCTATCACTAGTGACTGGGAATGAATGGGAATGATTTTGGTCTTTCTTTCCAGTGACTCATCCTTCCATTTGCAATTTGACAACAGATAACATAAAAAAGACTGTTTGAGAGCCTTTCCAGTTGCAGTGTTTGGGTATTTATGCTAACAATAGCAATGATAGTCCCCATGGTGCAGTGGTTACACTGCACTAGTTAAAACTCTGCACACAATTTAAATCATACCGTATTACAAATACATGATGGCTACTAGAGCTTAATAAAGAATTTCTGAAGACAGTAGCAGACTTTCTATACACTTTATAGATGACAGCAAAGCATTTGATCACAAAAAGCTATGACTCATTTTAAAAGAAATGGTTGTGCCTCAACATTTGATTGTCCTCTTGTGTCCATACTCTGTCTGGACAAGATGTTAGTGTTAAGATATGTCAGAGTTCATAAATTAAAAGGTGGCATGGAATCATTTTATAAAAGCAATGTACTGTATGATTGCTTTGTTCATGTACCTACATGTGTCAGCTAAAGCCAAAATGTGCTGCTCAACAGGGTAGTTGGGGGGGTGAGGAGGTTAGAGGATGCGGGGGTGGGCAAGATAACGCATGTTGGCCAGCAAACACTTACCATCATAGCAATCATTACTCAAGTAAGCAGGGGGCAGATAGCCGAGATAAAGGAGGGGGAAATAAACTACGTCATGCCTCTTAAAGTATAAAAGTAAGGTTTCTCATCACTTTAAATCAGCAACTGGTTTATGCCAGCTTGCTCGAAAACCTGGCCTGCTGTTTATAGATATCACATGGATTGTCTGGGCATTGTACCAAGAGAGGGTATGTTTATGCTTTTTGTAATTTCAAGATCCAAAACAATGAAATAACAGGATCTCACTGAAAACAGAGACAACATTATTTTTAATTCAACAAATTGTTCTATAATTCAGTTATCTTTTTTAATTTTTACAATATTAATGCATTTTATCTTACTTAAAATGAGTCAAAATGCTTTCCTTATAGTTTAAGCATTGAAAATATTCAGTCTCTTACTTTAATTGAATTTACTGTTAAGCAGTGGTGGGCATGAGCAGGTTCGCACCAGTTCACCAGAACCGGTAGCATAAATTCTGGCTAGCCCTGCCCATCCGAGTTTTGAAATAAAGTAGTCCTAATTCGGGTGCAACCCAGGGCTTTTCCCCTGGCCACACCCACCATACCATGCCCCCAGTGTGGTAGTACATTTTTGGGAGCCCACCACTGCTGTTAAGTCAAGGGTGTTCTTTCTTCTGGTTTCACTTTTGATTTTTAAAGTACAGTAAAACCTCTGAAGGTTGAGCACTGAAGGAAAGTGGTCATCAGATGGAGTGGTCAACATATAGAACAACTGATATATATATACACATGCCTCATTTTATTCTTATTAGAGAATGTCGTACAGAAACACACATAGTGAAAACACAGGGAAATCAAAACACAGGGAAATCATTCATACCGCACTGCATATGTATTGGTTTCTCATGGTTTGCTCATTCTTTCTGAAAAAAGTCAATTTTAATCTGCTTCTTACTCTTTTTATGAATGTAAATGGAGAAATCATTCTGAATGCTGGCTATACCCTTCTCTTTCTTGGTTTTCTTCCTTTCACAATGGTTAGATTCATTGTTGATTACACACTGTTAATCCCACAGCTTGAATGGGTCTGTGTTATGTGTGTATTTGTTTCATTTAACCATTGGCAAATTTTTTTATCAATCCTGAAAAAATGGGAAAATAGAAGTGGAAAAAAATGTGCAATTTGTGTTACAAAATGAATCCATAATTACCATTGTTAAACTGCTGAATCAAAGTAAAAATATTGTATTATTTTGTATTCTTCTTGAAATAAATTCATTGTTACCAATTCTGCATTTCACTTTTCTTGCTCTTGGTGCAGACTGGACTCATCTGGTCAAGTTATAGAGTAAATTAATACTGTAGTACAGGTTGTCAAGATACAACTTACAGAGGTGGTCAATACAGAGAGGTTGACCTTCTATCGTGTACATATGGTGTATGTCTAGTCTATGAAAATTAGGTCAATTTAGGGAGATGGTCAACTATGGAGGGTTTACTCTTTCTTGACTATATAACTGAGAATATAGGTTTTGATAGTGATGTATTTGAAATGTCATACTTTTTTGTTTTTATCTCTGTTATTAATATAAATGATAAGTAATAAGTGCTTTAAATAATACACTGGCAATTTATACACACCTGTTTTAACATTTTTGTTTATCTTGTAATTATAAAGTTTGCCTCAATGCACTGTTATTGAAGAAATTACTGTACAATGCTTTAAAATAAAACCAATTTTCTTTGCTACCTTGTTACTATGTAGTTTGCCAATGCCATTTTGTATGTTAAGCTATTTTGTTACACTTATATGCACTTACACTATACTATATATCCATATATCCTTGCTATAATATACAAGTGTTATGTGTTACATTTGCATTGTTTAGCTTGCTACTGTATTTCTCTTTCTGGAACTAATCTAAGCAATAAGTACTTTCTAATACTGTTACTTGTCATTTATATTGTTTGGAACAATGAATAATATAGCAAACACCTTTTCCAAAAGTTGTGTTATAAGCTTTTTCTTTTCTTTTGCTTTCCTTATGAACAGTAAAGGTAAAGATTTCCCTTGCTCGAAAGCCAGTCGTATCCAACTCTAGGGTGCAGTGCTCATCTTCTAAACCGAAGAGCCAGCGCTGTCTGTTTCTGCAGACATTTCCGTGGTCATGTGGCAGGCATGACTAGACACCAGAACAGTAACCAAAGCTTTTCCGGTATATTATTAAGCTTTTCTGGGTATTAACCCTTACATCAGGGAATCGTCCACTAGCACACAGCAGATTCCGCAAAGAGGCTAGGACGCCACGAGTTTATAATTGTCACATAGTCACTTTAGATTAAAGGAACTGAGATTCCCTGATGAAAGGGTTAATACCCAGAAAAGCTTAATAATATACCGGAAAAACTTTGGATACTGTTCTCAGTGGGCACTTATAAAGTCATTGTAAGAAATTAATCCAAGCCTTTGACTCGATTGATTTATTTTGCACGGACATATGACAATATAGGTTGCAGTTTTTGACAATTACCGGCCACGGGCGGATAATTCTCCTTTTCCTCCAGCATGTGTGGAAAAGACATGCAGCATTATACAGAACACACAATGTTGGACTAGATATAGATAGGCCAACAAGTTATTTGAGTTAGGAAAGCAGTTTCACTTGAGTTTTTAAAAAGTAATATAACTCTACTTAAAGTTGGTATTGATTGATTCTTTATTTCAACAATGTTCTCTTAAACTTGATGACTATAAAGTCATTCTAATTACCCAGAACACTTCTGAATTTATGAGCTAACTGTAAATGTTAATAGCAGTAATACCATAAAGGAAAACAGCTTGGCAGACAGCCTTTAAAATACTTCTGAGATGCCTATTATTCTCCATATAACACATACAAAAACCACAGCCTAAAAGCAGTCTGAAAAACGGTGGAAGCTGTCTGCATAATACTTCCCCAAGGAAGTATTATACAGACAGCAAGAAGACTGTTGCAAATGGAGAACTCTGTGATGACAATCATGTGGAAGCATATTTTGTAAGCAGTGCTAAGGTCGCAGAGTCTGCTTCCACTCATTTTTTTTTTGGCCTCTCCCTTTCCTACCACAATGTTTCCGAATCCTACAGTATGTATAGAATTTTTGAGGTGTAGAGGGGTGGCTGTAAGAAGGGCTTGGACATCTGTTTCTATCTAATTCTGCATCAAACACTCAAATCTAGTTTTAGTCCAGATAAAACCAATCATAATGAATAAGGCTCAAATGTTCTACGCAATTACCCGGGCTTTAGTAAACCTCACTGAAAACAGTGAGGCTTATTTATAAGTTCCTACTGATACAAAACAGAAAGAAAGTTAATTTTGACACTTAGTTTAATCCTATAACCATTTACTTGGAAATAAGGCTGATTGTAATTAATGTGGTTTTTAAAAAAGTAACTGTATGCAAAGTCTGCAGCTGAAATTTTATCTCATAATTTTGGTAAGATATAGTTGTGACTTGTCTAGTTCAACTGAGGTGAAAAGAACCACAGTTTTTACGATAAAATTTCTGCTGGCCATTTTAACTCGAATATCCAGTAAAGGAACATGGTTAACAAGTGGCATTGCAGTACTGTACATCATTATGCTGACACCTACAAACAAATTGGCATCCCAGGATATCAGTCTACAAATGCACATTAGCTTCCTTTGGAGAGGTTATCACTTATAGATATAATGGCTTGGTATAACCGATTTATGGCTAATAAAAACTTCACATGAACACCTTCTTTTGCTTCCATGTCTAGGCCAGATGTTAAACTGGCAAAATAAAGCCACCTTTTGGTGAGTTCATTCTGCAGTTCTTTTCACCCAACCTAGTGTGAGAAAGATAAGCTGGCACAAGGTGGCCATTGCCTGGGGTATGGCCTATTGTGGTTCAAAAATATCACAATCTTCGAGGAGGATCTTTCTGATGAACACCTGCTGAAACATTTTGAAAGTCTACCTTCTGCAATTAACCTTCTAGCACTTGGAATACTGATGTTTTGCAGCAAAACTGACTTTAAGTCACTTGGCAAGGAATGATGGGGAAACTCAGACATCAACTCCCTCTACGGCCTAATTATAACTTAACACCAAGGAAGTCTACAAAGGAATGAACTTCACAGTAGTGGGAGCTTATGATCCCTGCTAACAAAGATAGACTTTTATCATTTTAGGTAATAGCAGTGATCAACTGAACTAATGGGTTTTTCTTTCTCTTCAGTAAAGGGTGGTCTACAACAGGGGTTTCCAACCTTTACAAGCTGGGGGCCTGGTCACGCTCTCTCAGTCAGCCTCAAGAGCCGGACAGCAATTTAGCCTTGCCTGCATGGTGGTGGTGGACACTTTGTCCCAATAGCTTCAAAGGGGTGGCCATTTTGTTTCTTGAATGCCCTTGGAGGGGTGGAGCCACATGAAATGGCGCTGCAGGCCGGATCTGTCCCACAGGCCTTAGGTTGGGAACCCCTGGTCTACAGAAAGACTGCTGCACAACAGAATAGGGCAATGCACTGCATGCGAAATATCATATGTTTATTTGGAAAATGCTTCTATGAGCATAGGCTGGAATGTTTATTATGCAGGGCTAAGTTCCACCACAGGAACATGCTCTGCATGCGGAAGACCCCACAATCAATTCTTGGTACTGTATTTCTAATTAGAAGAGATGGGAAATATATCCTCCTGTGGCCTTGGAGGGTCCCTGACAGCCAACAGTCAGTCATGAATAGATGTCTCACTGGTCTGACTAACTGAGTGGCCAATTTTGATGCTGTAAGAATAAACTGTTGCAAGTCTTTGGTTTGCATGCTGCTTACAGTTATGTGGCTAAGCATGGAAGCATACAATCATTAATTTCTATCTTTTTTGCTAGGTATGAAGGCAAACTTGTTGTCTTACATAATGATTTATTAATAATAGCATTTACACAGAGTGCGCTTGGCGCACTTTGTGGGCAGTTCACAAGGTAAGTAGCATTTTGTCCCCAACATGCTGGGTCTTCATTTTACAGACCTCGACAGGATGGAAGGCTTAATCAACCATGAGCTGGGTCGGGATTAAATTTACAATAGCAGCAGTTTAACAACTGCATCACCAAGTAAGGGTCTCAAACCAACTTGGTACTGATTTGTTTCAATAAGCTTTTTATTTTTCAATGTAACAAATTGGGGTTTATTAAACAGAGGTGAAGATTCCAACCACTTTCACATGATGTTGTCTGTTTTAGCATTCTGTCAGAAACAGGCCCATACATTAATGAATTTCCTACAGGACTATAATCTTTATATAATGTCTTAAAATTTTTATATAAACCTGGAGGGGCAGCAAATTAATTAATTAAATAACCATGCAAAACAATTGCTTATGCACATAGCTGGATGACAATATGTGTGTGTAGCCAACAAAAAGAGCACAAAATGGAAATTTATCACATTTGAAGTGCTCCCTAATCACATACCAATAGATACTTATTGCAAAGAGAATATATGCATATTTTTACTCTAAATTAGGATTATAATCTGGTAGATTTACTTTCCAATTTAGACCATTTTGAGAATTGTTTTTTATTTGTACTGTCAAATTTTGGGAGTTAGGCTGAAATGAATTGACAAAAATATAGTAAAAAAATCTATATGCCTTTCATATAAAGGGTCTTTACCTTTAACTGGTAATAAGATAAAGCTGTAATTAATAAATCCAACAAACTTCAGCTTTTTCAGACTTGGAAATCACTTAATTCCAACTGGCAACACTAAAGCCACTATCAATGAATTTCCAAAACTATTGATATTCTGTCCTTCCCCACATTTTACATTTCTCTCTTTCTTACAATCTTGCTCTAAAACACATAAAATATACTCTTGTTCTAATCCAGTCCATCCAGGAAAAACAAAAATGAAATAGACAGATTGTTGTTTCACAAGTAATGTTATGTCAATTTTGATAGTTTGGAACTAACATGAGATTTACCATAATTTTCCTTCTAACAACAATTGATTTTCCCACTTATAACCAGTTCTTTAAAAACCAGAATCCTACTGCTGACATGCAGAAAAAATACATGGAAATCTTGGTGGCAAAGTGCCACTCATAAACAAGGTGTTGGTTACATTCCTGGGCATTCACCCAATTGGCTGTGTTGCACTCATTGTGGCCCCATTTGAATCAATGGACCTTAAAAGGAATTGATTCACCAAATCCCTGTTGATTCAATGGACTTACTCTAGTGCAATTTACTGTGCTAAGCAATAGGAATTTGGCTATTGTTTCATGTAATTAAACTATAGAATATAAAGGTTAGTTAATATGTTTATTATCTGCTATGTGAAATCTACATTCTTTAGCTCTGAAGAAAGAATTTATGATAACAAACCAGTTAATCATTCCAACCATTTCTAGTTATCGTTCTGTTAACATCATTTAGAGAGAGAGAGAAAACAGACTTCTGTAAATCATTTTTTCTTGAAGAGAGGTGGACCAAACTATTATGCAAAAGCCTATCCTTTCCCTTTGAAAAACAAATGAGGAATAAACCACTTTTTCTTTAGAATGTATGTACACATCACCTGATTATTGATTAGTCATTGCATTAAACTGGAAAGTCCATATTTAGGGTCCCAAAGATTAGGCCATACATTCTCAAAAGAGTTTCTGGACTTTTTAGATTAAAATGTTGTTTTTCCTAATTTTCCTAGGCAGTTACTCTATTTTCAACAGCTTTCTGTCAGCCACTTTGAGCAATAAACACCTCTATACCTAGCAGAACTGTTAAACAGACATTAAGATCAGAAAGAAGTTTTGAAGAAAACATTATTTGAAAATGTCAAACAAGCCTTAAATTCAGATATGATGCGTGGGTAGGCTGCATGTTAGGTTGTCAAAGGAAAGGAGAAATCAGAAGTGACAATCCTACACCTATGATATAGTGATCACATATACTTTTTTTAAAAAGCAAATTTTTTTACACAAGTCAAGTTTTTAATTCAAATCTCTCTTACATGCCAGACTATCTTTTATGGTGCAAGAGCTATAAATTACATCTACAGTAGCAGTCTCTTGCTAGTTTATTTAGAAGTAAACAAAATCTTTGAACTTGGTGCTAACTATTCCATCTTGATTATTCCTTTCCAGGGTTGCCTCATATTTGCAGGATAATGCAAAGACCAAAGCTATACACATCTTTGTTAGTTTAAACAATAACAACAACAACAATCCCATATCACAGTTGAATAAGATGGTAAGAAATAGAGAAGAAAGGGAAATTAGAACTCTTTGTACAGAAGCTGGGAGACTTTTTGCAACCTTTGGCCACTGCTCTTACTTAATTCCTCAAAGAGACCTCTGTATACCCACATGGATGCAACAACTTCCACCAAAGCTGAAATCAAGTAAAGTTTGCATCCTTCAATGCTGTTCCATTATAGTAGTGGGATATGGGAAACAAACAAACACCCAATAATATCAAGTCAATAGACAAAGTAAAAGTGCAAAACTTTCTCTTATATAAAATATAATATAATATAATATAATATAATATAATATAATATAATATAATATAATATAATATAATATAATATAATATAATATAATATAATATAATATAATGTAGTAGTGGGCTGAATGCCACTGCATCCTGGGCCATCATGTTCATTGAGCTTCCAGGCTCCCATTTTTTACAGGATGCTGAATTTCCCTTCATGCTAATCTCAGTACAGGAGAATGAACATGTTAATAAAAGGCAGAAAAGCAAGAATGCCTCCTATCAGCCCCCATACTGAGTGTTGGCCAAGGCTGAAGTAAAATGAGGACGGAGAGCAGCAGAGTGATAGTTTTATATCGGCAAGAAATAATTAGTAAATGATCAAAAATGGTTAGGTTTCCTTTAAGACATAAATGGGGAAAGTATTTAAAAATTCACCGGATCTGTTTTTTTAAAATTTTTAAACATATGGCAGTAGTGCAGTAGATCTTTATGGCAAAAGAGTGCACTGTAAAACAATACTATGACACTCACCTGCTGAAACTAAATATTGTACCATAAACTAGTGTATGGATTTTTGAAGAGATCTACTGGATTCCTACTTTGGAAAGTACACACTGACACATATAATGAAGTAGAACAACAGGATGAAGCCATTTAATTTGGAAGATACTTTACAAGTCCCAAAGGGCACCTTGCTCCAGATTTGACTGCCTCACTTGCTGATTGACTTGCCATCACTGCAACGGTTAGAATACTTTCTGATGAGGTAGACGCCTTAAATTTGGTGCATTTATAGCCCAAGGCCACTCCCCATTACTACTGCTAAAAATTGTGAAAGGGATGACACACACACACACACCCCACCGCCCTTGAAATGAAAGACAAGGAATTCGATCCTGGGCAACCCAGAAGGCTGACCTTAGGTACATACAAATCCTCCCATTGCTCCAACTACAAGTCGTTCCTTGGAGATAAAGTGTGTCACGTCAACCTCAACTATTGAGGTATTTCCCTTCAAATCATCCAAAAAGCTAGAACTTAGTACACACCACCAACCACAGGCCACTAATGGTAAAGGCTGCCCTTGCTCAAAAACCAGTTGTATCACTTTAGGGTTCAATGCTCACACAGTCAAAGTACCAACACTGACTGCATCTGCAGATGTTTCTATGGTCATGTGGCAGCATACCTGTCAACCCGCGGCTCCGGAAAAACAGGACCTGCGCACATCGCTTGTGCGCAGGTCACTTTCCACGCATGCGTGGAAGGGTTTTACCCCTCCCACACATGCGCGGAAGCACTACGCTGCTTGCGCAGCCCCTACGCAAGTGGCGTGGCGCTTCCACGCATGCGTGGGAGGGGTAAAACCCTTCCACGCATGCGTGGAAACGCTACACCGCTTGCTTAGGGGCTGCGCAAGCGGCATAGCGCTTCTGCGCATGCACGGAAAGCGTTTTCCCCCGCTGCCAAATTACGGGGTTTTGGCAGTGTGGGGCAGGTTATGACGTCAATGGACGGCAAATTACGGGGTTTTCCAGGCCAAATCGGGATGGTTGACAGGTATGTGTGGCAGTCACAACTAGACACCAGAGTGCACAGAACTCTGTTACCTTTCCCACCAAAGTGGTCCCTATTTATCTACTTGCAACTTCTTGCTTTCCAACTGCTAGGCTGGCAGGAGCTGAGACAGAGACGGGAGCTCACTTCATCATGCAGTACCCGGGAATCGAACCCCGACCTTCCAGTGAGTGAGTTCGACATCTTAACCACTAAGCCACCACAGTTCCTTTGGGCTACTAATAATAATTTCATATCAGACATTATTCTGGGTTGAAAGGATTTTTTCTGGAGAAACTCTGCTCAGGGGATGCCCAAATGAGGCTCCTTTCATGTCCCCAAGATTCCCCCCCCCCCCACTGAAGTGGTCCCTATTTAGGTAAAGGTAAAGGTTCCCCTTGCTCAACCTTCCAGTCAGTGAGTTCAGCATCTCAACCACTTGAGCCACCACAGTTCCTTTGGCTACTAATAATAATTTGTGTTAGAAATCATTCTGGGTTGAAAAGGATTTTTGCTGGAGAAACTCCGCTCAGGAATGCCCGAATGAGGCTCCTTTCCCGTCCCCAAGATCTTTCCCCACTGAAGTGGTCCCTATTTCTCTACTTGCAATTTCTTGCTTTCCAACTGCTAGGTTTGGCAGGAGCTGAGACAGAGACAGGAGCTCACTCCGTCATGCACTACCCGGGTCTCGGAGCTGCCGACCGACTTGCCGGCCTTCCAGCCAACAAGGCGAGCTTCCTAACCCACCCACTGAGCCAACCGTAGCCATTTCTGCACTTTCCACAGTGAGTTGGCACAACCTGTGGTGGAAAGTGAAGTGTGGACTTGAAGCTGCACAGGCCAGCAATTGCGGAGCGGCCAAGCCCAGGCTCACAAGGGGGTTGTTTCTCAACCTTTGGTTTTTTGGACTTCAATTCCCAGAAGCCTAAGTCAATTTCCCAAAGCATTGATCAGCCGATGGACTGACTTAGGCTTCTGGGAATTGAAGTCCAAAAGCCAAAGGTTGAGAAACACTGGGTTAGAGTGAGACCTTTTGGTCTGAGAGGGCGGGACGAGAGAAACACAAGCAGCGCGAGCAGCTGGAAGGAGCAGGAGCCCCTTGAGGGGAAATTAGCGACACACACCAGAGGGCGGCGCGCGCGCGGCGCGGGCGGGAAGGGCTTGGCGCCAAAAATAAAATAAAATGCCCCCCTTCATCAAGGGGCCTAATTGGCCTATCGGCCCCGTCCCTGGCGCTTTGTGGGGGGGGGGGGGGGGGGGGCTCTGTGAGGGCGGGGCAGACTCCCTCCCTCCGGGCCTCGGCTCTCTCGTCTTCTCTTACCTTCGGGGTTGGCGCTAATGAAAACCCGGACGCTCCTGCCGCTGGGCGTCAGGTGGAGGGGCAGAGCCGCCAGGTTGCCGGAGAAGGCGGCTCTCCGCAGCGCCGAGTCCCGCGGGCTGGGCGCCTTGCTGCTGGCCGCGCCGCCCGGCCACATGGCTGTGGCGGTCTCCGTGGTGGTGGTGGTGCTGTTAACGCTCCCCTTCCTCCTCCTCCTTTTTAATGAGCCGTCCTTTTTTTGCACAAGGGCGACGCGGTTTCCCCTCAGTCAGAAGCTCCCCTCAGGGCGCCCTTTTTCTTCTCCTCCTCCACCGGGCAGGCGGGTCCCTCACCACCACCCCCTCCTCCGCCAGGTTTTCAAGCCGCGACGGGTCAGAGGGGGGCAGGGGCCCCCCGGGTTGGTTCTTCAAGCGGCGACGGTTTCAGAAGAGATGGGAGGGGGTGTAAATATAAAATAAAGAAGGGGAGACTTTACGCCGCTTTTTGGCTCGGTTTCAGGCCTTATAGGAGAGCGGCCAGGGCGGCGTGCGTTCCTCCCGCGCCAGAGCCACGCCGCGCCATGCCCGAGAGAGTCAGTCCGACCTTCTCTATGTCCTCCCCGGCATCGGGCACGGCCAAGACAGCAGTGGCTGAAGTGGAGCCACTTTAGGAGCCCATCGGCGCTGACGCGGGTCTCTCACTCGGCTCGGACGGGGCCGGGCTCTCTCTCCAGTTTTGCGGGCTTGAGTTGCGATTGCGAAGCAAGACGAGAGCGACACCTTCTTCCCCTTGTCAAGCGAGACGGCGATCCGGAGCGGGAAAGGGAGAGGATAGCCGCGGTGTGTGGACTTCTTCTCGTCGATCCCGGGTTGTCCACCGCAAGGCGTGGAGTCAGCAAAGGCTCGCCGACTTCAGGCGCCGAGAGCCCCCCCCCCCGCCCTTTTTAAAACAAATCGCCGCTGGGGAAATAAAAACCGCAACTTCGGACTGAAATCTCCCCTTGCCTTCTCCTCCTGTCTCTGCCGATCCCGAGAGGCTGCGAGTTCGATTCCTCCCTGTGGCGATCCTTGGGCAAAGTGGCACACACAGTATCAGAAGACGAGACCTGGAAGGGGAGGAGGAGGAGAAGCACTTCTGAGTATCGTAAACCCGGGAAAGGCTCACCATATAAATCAGGACAGCTTGGATGGCGTACAGTTTTAGCATTCCCCCTCCCCCACCCCCCGAGTTGCGTATGTTATGTGCTGCAACTAAGCGAGCCCCTACAAACAAGCCGCTTTATAGCCCTCTGCTGCTATGCCTTAAAAAAAAGGGGTGGAGAGAGTTGAGAAGCCCCCCCCCCTCCCGCTTGTTTTGAAAGAGGACACTCAGGGGGAAAGACGCAGTGGGAGGGAGGGAGAAGGTGGTGGTGGGGAACCCCGGGAAGGTTATTCCTCCCTCCTAAAGCTTAGAATCCAGTTTGAGCGCCGACTCGCCGAAAAGAGGAGAGAAGGCAGCAGAGAACCCAAGGGTGGCGGTGGAGGGGAGACGATCAAGAGAGCTGCTTGGCAGCGGTCAGTGGTGGGGCATCCAGCGGGCAGCAGAGCCAATAAACTATTCAGAAAAAAGTGGTGATGTCTCAGACAGCCGCCATCACCTCTCCTTCAAGGTAAAGGTTTCCCTTGCTCGAAAGCCAGTCGTATCCGACTCTAGGGTTCAAGTGCTCATCTCGGTTTCAAAGCCGAAGAGCCAGCGCTGTCTGCTTCTGCAGACGTTTCCGTAGTCATGTGGCAGGCATGACTTTACACCGGAACCGAATTGGTCCCTGTTCATCTACTTGCAATTTCTTGCTTTCGAACTGCTAGCTTGGCAGGAGCTGGGACAGAGGCGGGAGCTCATTCCGTCCTGCAGTACTCGGGAATCGAACTGCTGACCTTCCGCCTCTCAGTCAGTGTCTTAGCCACCTGAGCCACTGCAGTCCTCGCTTTGCTTTATTATTATTTCTCTCCTCCACCCCACCCCACCCCCCCCCACACACACACTCGCAGAAGTCCGTCTGCAGAGAAACACCCTTCTGGGTCGGGGGCGCCGGCCGGCCGTCTAAGGAGAGGCCACGGATGAAAAGAGCGCTGGAGAGGTGGTGGCGCTGGCGAGGCAGCTGCTTGGGCATCTGGCGGCCGAGCTGCCACAGTCTGCAGAGTACTGAATGCCCACCCTCCAGAGAGAGAGGAGAGGCGGCGTGAAGGCGCTGTGGCATCGGGACAGATGGGCAGGAGCGGGTGGGGTGGGTGGTGAGGGAGGAACGGATTCCTGCATTGGACCCAATCAGTGGTGGGCATCAGCAGGTTCTCACCAGTTCACCAGAACCGGTAGAAGAAATTCTGGCTAGTCCCGCCCATCCAAGTTTTGAAATAAAGTAGTCCTTCAGGTGCAGTGTAGGGATTTCCCCTGGCCACGCCCACCATACCACGCCCACAGTGTGGTAGTTATTTTTTTGGAGCCCACCACTGGACCCAATGGCCTAAAAGGTCCCTTCCAACTTCAATGCTTCTATGAATCAGTTCACAGCAAAGCAAAGCGATCACACTTACAGTATATACCGACCTGTAGTGCTTAGTGCACTCTCTGGGCAGTTCACAAGTTAATCAGCATTTTTGCTCCCACCATGTTGGGTCCTCATTTTACCGACCTCGGAAGGATGGAAGGCTGAGTCAAACCGGAGCCCTGGTTAGGATCGAACTGGCAATAGCAATAGCAATTACACTTCTATACCATTCCATAGCGCTTAGTGCATTTTCTGGGTGCTTCACAAGTGAGTTAACATTTTGCCCTCAACATTTTGTCCTCATTTTACTGACCTTGGAAGGATGGAAGGCTGAGTCAACCTTGGCCCACCCTGAGTTAACAGTTTTCCCAACCTCAAACTCCCAGCTGCTTATATATAGGCTGCACACACACACACACACACACACACACACACACACACACACACACACACACACACACACACACACACACATATACTAGCAAGGGTTGCCCGGCGTTGCCGGGCTTTTCCCCCCGTGTGTTTTAATAAAAAATGAACCAATTTTATTTTTGCAATAGTTTTACATTGTGTTGGAAGGTTAAATTGTGTTAATTTTTTAAAAAAATTGCTTAGTCTGTAATTTTAATTTTTTAAATGTTTATTTATGTAAAAATTTTGTGGCTTGGCTGTTATTAACTGTGATCTGCTTTTTTGGTTTTTTTTTTGAGGATTAATAAAAGAAGAAAGTATGATATAATTTTTTCAAATTGTTTTATGTAAGCTAATAATGTTTTAGTTTTTTGAATTTTTTTAATTAGTTGTACCGTAGGTAATAATTTTAATAATTTAAAAGTAAATGTTTTTTACATTCAATGTTTTTAAAATGTGTTTAGATGTTTTGAGTTTAAATTTGAGTTATAACTCAGCACAGGATTTTTAAAAGTTTCTATTGTATTTTATTGACATATATTTGTGATTTGTGTTAAAGTGTGTTTAGTGTAATTTTTTTTACTTGTTTTTATTGGTGTGACCTTTTGTGTAAAATTGTGAATTTGTGTTATGTTTTTGATTTGTTTTTACTCTTCTGGCCTTTTGTTTGGGGCTGTTGTGTGTTTTTGAATTGTTTTTACTATTGTGGGCAGCAGGTGGTGCTGGTAGGGGTTATTGTATTTTGATTTTTTCTCTCTCCTGGCCTCTGGGTGGAGCTTCTTCTGGTAAGTAGTGTCTTTCTTTATTCATTTCTTTTCCAGTCCTGGTTGAGGTAGCACCTCTTTTGGTAAGTTTGCTTGTTTTATTTCTTTTGTGTGTGTGTGTGGGCGGGGGGAGGGGGGGTTGGAGTTTGTGTTTTTTGTCTGTTTGTTTTGTTTTTGATTGTGTCTTTGTTTACTTTGTATTGTTTTTGGTGTTTTTGTTTTTGTGTATTTTTGGATGTGTTTGAGTGTTTTTAGTAATTTTTAAAAAATTATTTATTTGGTGGTGGGGAAGGTACGTGGTCATTGGGGGTTAGGAAGGGTGGGCTAGGTGGTGGGGAGGGGGCATGGTCGTTAGGGTTAGGAAGGGTGGGCTAGGTGGTGGGGAGGGGGGCATGGTCATTGGGGTTAGGAATGGTAGGCTAGGTGGTGGGGAGGGGGCATGGTCGTTGGGGTTAGGAAGGGTGGGCTAGGTGGTCGGGAGGGGCATGGTCGTTGGGGTTAGGAAGGGTGGGCTAAGTGGTGGGGAGGGGGCATGGTCGTTGGGGTTAGGAAGGGTGGGCTAGGTGGTGGGGAGGGGGCATGGTCGTTGGGGTTAGGAAGGGTGGGCTAGGTGGTGGGGAGGGGGGCATGGTCATTGGGGTTAGGAAGGGTAGGCTAGGTGGTGGGGAGGGGGCATGGTCGTTGGGGTTAGGAAGGGTGGGCTAGGTGGTGGGGAGGGGGGAATGGTCATTGGGGTTAGGAAGGGTGGGCTAGGTGGTGGGGAGGGGGCATGGTCGTTGGAGTTAGGAAGGGTGGGCTAGGTGGTGGGGAGTGGGGCATGGTCGTTGGGGTTAGGATGGGTGGGCTAGGTGGTGGGGTGGGGGTAATGGTCTTTGGGGTTAGGAAGGGTGGGCTAGGTGTTGGGGAGGGGGGAATGGTCTTTGGGGTTAGGAAGGGTGGGCTAGGTGGTGGGGAGGGGGCATGGTCGTTGGGGTTAGGAAGGGTGGGCTAGGTGGTGGGGAGGGGGGCTTTAGTGTGTTATGGTGCTTTGTGTGGAGACGTGAAAGTAGATCGGGTTTCCCCTTTAATATCAGTGGGTGAGCGGATCGATTCCCTCCCCCCCTCCTTAAAACAACTCCATTTTTTAAGAGAAGAAAAGACGGAGTTGTTTTAAGGAGGGGGGTGGGAATCGATCCCATCTCCCTGGTGTCCTGAGTCCAGAAGGGTTTGGGAAACATACCCCTTTTGTTCCCACAAACCTCCCAACCCTAGGGGAGACAGGGGAGAGGGGGATCGCAACCTCCACCCACTGATATTAAAGGGGAAACTCCAGTCGGGACCTTCAGGCGCCGCGGGTGAGGGAAAGAAAGCCAGCTGGTGTTTGCTTGGCTGTGAGTTGTTTTTCTTTTTAATTTTTCGGGCGCCGGTTTCCTCAGCGTTCTGCGCGGGCGCGCAGGACGCTGGGGCTTGTAGTTATGGGTTGGTGCTTTGTGTTTTTGCTGCATTTTTAAAAATGTTTTTCTTTTGATTGGCTGCGGCGCGTTTCCGAACGCTGCGCCGTGCGAGAGCCTCTCAGCCTGATTGGCTCTGGCGCGGCGCGGCGCAAGGAATGTTGGGAAGTGAAGTTGTTTCCCTTTCTTCGCGTTTGTGGGGCTGTTGCCCCACTGCCGGTTTTCTAAATCCTTCGTTGACCTGCGTACCCAGATCGGCCGTGTGCACGAAGGGTGAGTGCAGGCAAGTAGGGCGAGGCATAGCAACCTATAGCCAGTTCCAACGGTTAACCCTTGGATTTATAGGTTAAGATATATGACATTGTTGCCCATCCTGAAAAAAATATCTGCCCACACATCAAGACTCCTGGCTACGGCCCTGCCACCAGGGCTTCTCTGCTAAAGAAGGCTTTGCAGCAGGTTGGTTACTTTCTGAGCCTCTTGATCACTTGCTTAAAATCAAATCAAATCCCCAGACCTCCTTTTAAGAAGTTTTAGATGGAACAAATTCCAGGTGTGTTCTCACCACACAAAAGTAGCATCACTTCCCATGTTGGAGCGGGAAACATTCTGGCTAAACAGAATGTGGTTGGGTTTTGTTTAGGATCAGGACTAACTCTGCCACTAGGGGGTGAGGGGCAGCGCGCACACACACACACACACAACACACACACATATTCCCCAGGATGCACAGTGGGGGACTGAACTCCCAACCTCTGGCTCCACAGCCAGATATCTAAACCCAGTGAGCTTATAATAATAATTGCATGCTGTCAAGTCATTTCTGTAATGTGAAAAGGCTCGTTTCCTCTTCTGAGCTCATCTTAGCCACCTTCAGACTTGAAACTAAGTGGCAGAAATATTTACTCATGTTTCTAATATTGTGAGAAACTGTTTATGCTGATGATGTCAACTTCAAACCCAAGCCAAATCATATTTATATATTCGCCAAATCATAAATATCTTAATTAGAAGAGTCCCATTACATCAATAGGGTTTACTTAAATGTTGACTCACTATTTAGCATTTGATTCTGTAATTGGGACTGTCAATTGTATTTTGGCCTTTTGTTTTCTGGTTGTTGAGGTTCAGTTGACATTTGGAAGAGCTATTGCAGTGGCCGATTTTAAGGTCATAACAGATGTGTATGTCTAGCATTTTCTTTCTTTTTAAAAAGCATTTAATTCTTTGTTCTTGTGAGACTTCCTTAAACATAAGAATGCTAGTTAAGATGATATGGAGAGATGGGAAAATGGGATTATTTTGGATCTTGGAGCCCTTTCAAAGGAGCAGCTTTTAGTTGGCTGGTAGAAACAGGTACAAGGAAGAAAGAGAACAGAGAGAAAGTACAGCCTTTTGAGATCTCACAGCTGCAGAGTTATTTCCTGGGAAAGAATGGCTCAAAATCAGCACACCAAGGTGTTTCAGGTGGAAACTGATTGAAGGGTGGATGATGGGTACAAATCAGAGGAGAAAAGGTCATTCTAGCATAGCTCTGATTTTGCTGTGAGTTAGCCTTTCTTGCTGTTATGTCTGTGCTTTGCCTAAACTCTAGAACTATGCTGCAATGTAAGTATTAGGTTAGATTTACTTAGCTTTCTTGTTTTATTGGGGATTTGCTTTCAGGTTGCTCACCTCTGTTTCTTGTAAATGGATCAGCTACACTCATTGTTGCTATTTTTATAGATATTGAACCTATGTTTGCTTCCATATTGTCTGAAGATCTGTTTGGAGCTTTTATACTGTCTTAAAATAAAATAAAAACAATAAAATTCTTCACCTAGTTTGCTTCATTGTGGAATGGGGTGGTTTGTGGTTGTATTTCCAGCCCTTGACTTTGCCATGCAAGAAGTCATTTATTTTGTGGGCATTTGATATGTACTGGGTTGCTAGGTTGGTGTGTCAGCCAAAATCATATAATCATATAATCACTGAGTCCCTCTGAAACCCTCAGCAGTCAAAAAAATCAGAAGGGCTAACAGGGAGATTTGCCCTTTCATAAAATGTGTAGCCACCTGGAAATCACCAATGCCAGGATGTCTTTTGGGCAGCATGGCTGAGTGGTTAGTGTGGTCCTTTCGGTCCAGGTCAGTTTCTTGAAAACTGAATATTACATTTATTTCTTAAAAAATGGATGAACAGCATCTAAATTCTTGAACATCAACCTATTCTTGAAATACTCAACAACAATTTGAAAGAATGCAATGTTTAGTCCAGCAGTTGGATCCTGTAATAATAAGGTTGGCATTTTCTCCCAGTAAGTGAATGACAGTAAGTAAAGTTCCTACAGTTCAGTGGTTTGAGATCATTAAATAGACAACTGAGAAACTCGTCTACTTCCTTTAAGAACCCCTCATGAGGTAGATTAACAGTAGCTCTTTTGATTTATGTGACAAAATAATTGATCTGTATATTTATTTTAAGAATATTTATCCCAATATCCATTCTAAAACATCAGGGGGTATAAATAAAATAAAATATTTCATAATGTTATAAAACTATAAATCAGCATTATATACACAACAGGCAGCAGAACAGTCTGAGCAAAGCAGAATTTTTAAAAATGTGAACAAATAAGTCACAACCTGGCAGTAAAATGAAATAATCAGTCTCATCAAACATTTAATGGGTTGCAGATTACAGAACATGGGTATTACCACAGTGTGTGAATAGGTTTCTGTCTTATTTGTGAGTTCAGTTCTGACAGGGATAAAGGTTTACTCAACCTTCCATAAGTACCCAGTATGTTGGGGACAAAATGCTAATTCACTTGTAAACCACCCAGAGAGTGCACTAAGTGCTTTGGGACATATATAATTGCAATTGCTATTAGTTCTACAAGTGAACTTCCCCAGTAAATCTGAAGAACCCCAAAAGAGCCTGAAAAGCTGAAGACACTCACAAGGTGATATAGCAGATCCACTGGAGCTGTAGACAATGTTTTTGGGACTATAATTGGTCAGTTGGTGGCAACTACTGTAGCTAGTTCTCTAAATGTTTGCATACAAAGATTTAGACTCACCAAGATTTCTATGAGCTGATGAGGTAACTATATAAGATACTCTCTAGATAGATTTGTGACCCATAGACAGCTGAACCACAACCTATCACTATATTTCACTGTATCGTTACCACCAGAGTATAATTTACAGCACATAATGTGCTACTTAAATTATATGTGGGACAATTTCCAGACAAAGATTTATTAGCTAAAATATATTTGTTACATAAAGTGTGTGACTATTATGTACATTCCATATGTGCTTGATTGATTTGGCTTATTTTATTTTTATTTTGTTTTGTTTACTAGAAATTGACACTTATCTCTATGCTGAAACCATCTGGAAGATTTTAAAACATTGTAGCAGAATACATGTCTAAGATACTAACGTCACTCTTTCCCAATGAACTATGGAAATACAATACTGTGCAAGAGTCAAGGATGTTTAATAATAAAAAAAAATTAAAAAATATTTGGGAAAGTGGTCCATGGGGTTGCAAAGGGTCGGAGTCGACTGTGCGACTGAACAACAAGCAACATAACTGTTTAAATGTTATGTGCCAGCAAGCCAGAACCAATTTACAGCACCTCTAATACAATTTACAAGATATTTAAGGATCTGTTTTGTTAGTTCCACACCTCCCCCATGAGTTTCCACGGTTGAGAAAGGATCAAGTCTCCTTTACCCTAATCCATCACTCTGTCCACTATGTCATACTGGTACCACCATACTTGTTTGAACATTCCTTCCTTCCGTCATTAGATTTCTATCTAGCCCATTTGAGTATTGTCAAAACCCATACATAGAGAAAAATACAGTGCAAACTCAACCCAGGAGCAGCATGTTTAAGAGTTACAATGACCCTAGATAAGGTTTTAAATCCCACTCTCTAAAAGACAAAAATAAAAGGATTGTCTGGGAAACTGATTAAAATGTAAACTAATACTAAGATTACAAACTAAACTAAACTAACAGGCTGCAGGGAGCAGATCTTTGAAACCCTTCCAGAACCGAATTGTTTTAAGTTATTTTCTTGAATATATCCAGGCTCAGTACTGCTGCACTGACAAGGTGTTCCACAACGTGGGTGCCATCACCAAGAAGGCTTGTTTCCTCAATGATTTTTAAAGCCATTCTCAATTTTGACACCAGTTTGAGAGGAGTATATGGTATGGGAAGGTGTTATCTGGGAGAGATGCTCTGTTACATAACAACATCCTAAACCAAGGGTTCTCAACTTTACCATGCCATGGGGCAAGATGACTCCCCTTCAGACCGTGCCATGGGCCAGACAAAATGGTGGCATATGTGTTTGCGCCTGCATGGGTGCATCCACTTCCACTTCTGGGGTCATCACCATGAGCCAGATAGATTAGTGTTGGGGGCCGGGGCTGGCCCATGGGCTGTAGGTTGTAAATGCCTGTCCTAAACCATATAGGGCTTTAAATGTCAACATTAACTTATTGTGCCTGGTACATAAAGGAACAGGTAACCAGTGTAACTAGGCCAGAATCAGGGTGATGTGATTGAATTTCTTCACCTTCGAGATCAGTCTGGCTGCAGTGTTCTGGACTCGCTGTAATCTCCATGTCAGGGTCAAGGGCAGTCTCACAGAGAGCATTACAATAGTCAGTCCTTGAGACTGCTAGAGTATAAGCCAAGGTTGTCAGGGATCATATGTTTAAGCAGGGGGCCCAGATGGGAGATCTGGTGTCAATGGAAAAATCTGGTTTTAGATAAAGATGGAACCTGATGATCTAAGTTAAGCACTCAGTCGAAAATGACCCTTAAGCTGCAGTCTTGTCCCTCAAAGGAAGTACAACTCCATCCAGTGTAGGGATCATACTCCATTGTCGAACAGGTGACCTTCCCAACAAGAGGCTAAAAAAATCTGAGTTTTTAACCATATAACTGGAGATATCCAACTAGAGCAAACTGGAGGGGCTCTCTAACTGTACCATCGGCTAGAGGGGCTCGCTTCTCTAGCACAAGGAGGAGGGCCTTCTCTGTGTCTGCTCCAGCCCTATGGAACCTCCTGCCGACAGAGTTAGCAGACAGAATTGCTGTCCTTTAGGAAATAACTCAAAACCTGGCTGGCTGGGCAGGTGTGGGGTACCCCCGGGGAGGTGGTGCTTGCCCGCTGGCTCACTTGAAATTCCCTCTCTGCAGATGGGGTGGGTGGGTTTTCTTAATGGGTTTTAATGTCTTTTTAATGGGGTTTCAAAAATGTTTTTTAGCATGTATGCTTTTATGTTTTATGGTTGTGAGCCGCCCAGAGTCGCCCCAGGCGACGGGGCGGCAATACAAATTTAAATAAATAAATAAATAAAATAAATATCTGAAAGGTAGAAAGATATGCTGCTATTGCAATATTAAGTGAGATGATAAAATATGTAAACTTAATTCTGATAATTGCCTACATATTTCCCTTTGAAAATGTTTAGTCACATGGTAATGATTCTTTTCACATCCATTTGGTTTTTCCTTCTTTTAAAACTTATTTTACTGCCTTTATTTTTGGAAAGCAACAGTTTGGAACACATGTACATATTGTTGGATGACAGTTCCCATCACCCAGAAGCAACACAACCAAAGGTGTGTGTGTGTGTGTGTGTGTGTGTGTGTGTGTGTGTGTGTGTGTGTGTGTGTGTGTGTGTGTGTGTGTGTTGGGGGGGGGATGGAAGGTGTGATCCAACAAAAATGTGACAACAACACATGGTCAATTCCTGCTGCAAACTAGAACATGACTGCCTTTCTACCATGGCTATTAGCATTTTCTAAATTTTGGGGAAATACTCTGCAAATAATTAACAGTTTACTGTGTAGTCTTGGTAAGACCTTTATGCAGAGTTTCTTTTAGAGAGCTGTTATTGCTTATTTCATAAGTCCCATCTAAAATGGAAAAATGGATCCCTAACATTAATGTTGATCCAGTGCTGACCTTGTTTAGCTTAGTGGATTGGATGGTAGTTACACAATGAGTGCTCTCTCCTTTATTTAGATTCCCACCCCTCCATTTATTTGTTTAGTTGAATTCAACTGCTGCTGACACTTCTTGTCAGTAACAAGCCATTTTATTAGTGCCAAGAAGTCACTTGAGAGCAGGTTCTTTGTGTCTCAGTATACGCCTAGAAATAACAGTTTCAGCTAAATCATACCTAATTTTGAAAGATATCATGCTTTTAGCTATTGCTTCTGCGGTTTCATCAAAGGCTGATTAGAACCAAATTCAAGCTATAATTATTCCAGCACAATAGAAGATGTACTATGGGATTATTTTGCCAGAGTATACATGATTACTACTAGCTTCAGGTAATTAGGGAAATCAGATCATATCAAAATCAGCTCCCTGAGCAAGTTACAAGATCCTAAGCCACCTCAATCATAAGATACTGCAGTTTCATTATTATTTTATCCAGTGTTATCTTACTAAATTAAGTTTTGGGTTACTCCAGTTAACAATGCTGTACTTGAATAACAAAGACTTCCATGATGACTTTATGTCATTTATAAGTAGAACTGAAGTCTTCCACTAGAGATCACAAAGTGATCACCATTGGAGAAGTCTCTTAACCATGCCTTGTCTGTTGAATTACTCCTTGTACATATCCAAAGTAACACTTGAACATCCCAAAGAATTGTAGGACATGTTTCAGGGTGCTTATGTTGAACAGTAGCAAAGCTTACTTGGCCTAACTAATAATGTGAAGCCTCGTGGAGAGAACAAGAAGAGAACTGCCAATTCATTATACAATATAGATTATTCTGTGTTACGAAGTGGAGCTAATCAGCAAGAGGTATAACAGCATTTCTACTCCCAGTTACTGCTGCTGCAATTCAGGCAGAGAAATACTACCATTTATTTCTAAGTTCTAGTGTGGTTTGCCAGCTGGCAGCAGTACAAGCAATGCTATTTCATCTTCAGCTTTAAAGAATATCTCTCTTATCTTCTGTAACTGCAGCTGTGTTGGTAGAAGGTAAAACTGAGTTGTTTCTTTTTTAAAAAATAATAATAATTGGGGTGTCTATACATTCTCAGTTTCCTTAGAAGCTAGATAAGGAAAACCTTACACTTTCCTTAAATTGTCAATGTAGGTAAACCATATTATTATTATTAACATCCAACCCTTGTTAGTATGCACCACCACCACCTTTTTTATTGGCCACCCTCTCATATTTTTGCTATCTTTGATGCCATCATAATTTATCATAGGTAAAAGTTGCCCTTGCTTGAAAACAGTTGTATCTGACTCTAGGTTTTGGTACTCATCTCCATTTATAGCCAAAGAGCCAGTGCTGTCTGCCTCTGCAGATGTTTCCATGGGCATGTGGCAGGTATGATTAGAACCTGGAGACGTTTCCATGGACATGTGGCAGGCATGACTAGACACTGGGGATCTTAACCTATAAAATCAAGGGTTAACCGTTGGAACTTTGTATAGGTTCCTTAGCCAGGCCCCAGTAGCCCGCACTCTCCATTCATGCACACGTCCGAACTGGGTACACAGGTAAACGCAGGATTTAGAATTGCACCAGGGGGGCAAGAGCCCCACAAACATGAATAAACTAAATCAACCTCAACACCTGAAATCCTATGTGCTTTTGCGAGCTCCAGCCAACTAGAAATAGATGCCAGAACAAAGAGAACGTTTCCATTCGCGCCGCAGCTGCGCCACAGCCAATGAAAAACAACGTTTACACAACATTTTTACGCACGAACGCGAATACTACATATCCCACAGTTCTAACCACCAACAGTATGTCATTCAATCTATCTGACCACCTTTACCATTTTGGGAGTTAAAGACAACAAAACTCACCATCCTACACAGTTTCACCAATCCAGCCAATCGCGTACTTTGCAACGCAGGAGCTGTATTGGAAACCCCAAAGAGTTACGGACTTTGCCAACGTTACCATTTAGGGAGCTATATACGACACATCACACCATCCTACGCAGTTTCTGCAATCCAGCCAATCACGTACTTTCGCCGAAACACATCACGAATTTCGAAAAACGCTACAAGCCATCCTTTAAAAGGAGCTGTATTACAAACCCCAAAGAGTTACGTACTTTTGCGGCTGCAGATTAGTACGGAGCTAAAAACTACCTATCTTTGAGCGAATAACTTTGAAAAACAGAACCCGACCTTTTTGTTTACCAATTTAAATCTTATTTAGTTATCATATCTATTTCATTACTTTTAAGGTTTACTTAATTTCGTTTACTTTCATTTATTTTAATTTTACATTAATTTACTATTTATTTCATTACACTACAACACACACTTCAAACACACACTTCAGGAGCTACAAACAGAACCGGACCATTTCATTTCTCAATATTTATCATATTTAGTGTTATTTTCAGTAACATTTATTAGAATTTTACAGTCATTTATTAATTATTATTAATTATTGTCTGATATTACAAAAAACAGTTCAACAACACACTTCAGGAGCCAACTCAATTTCATCTCAAAGTACGCACGGAACACAATACATTCTATTCAACAGAAAACATTTTTCTTTTACTTATACCTTCGAAAATAAAATTATTACACTTTTGGAAAACATAATAATTGACACACGAAGTAGGGAACAATCATTCAAAGAAAAATAACCATCACACATTTAAATTTTTGCCGAACCAGTTTTATTTTACCTCTATATATTGATGGAGCACACTATATTTTAATATTTACAGAAAAATAAACATTTTTCCTTTAAAAAATCCCTCTCTAACAAATAATATAATGATCAACATTTTAAAATATTACAATAAGGACACATTTATATTGCACTAATTTACAGTATTTACAAATAATACCAAAAAAACCACTTTACTCTTTTAAAACGAACATAAATATATTCAGAGACCACACACCATTTGGACACAGATAAATTAAACTGAAAACGGAATATAGTTTACTAATTTGACTAACAATATCAGTGTTAATTAAACACACCTAACAATAAAATTTAGAGGGAAAATACCTCACAAGGATCTGAACAATACAGGCACTCCATTTGTGTAAACTAACTTACATTCAAACCATAAGAAGCAGATTTTTAAAAAAAAAAACATTGAACACTCTCTGTAATTAGTTATATTCAATCAATAAAAACAATTACAACAAAAAACTATAAGAGTAATCACCTTCTAACAGGAAATAATCATAACCATTTATAAAACAAATTTTAAAAAACAAAATCCAGTACAGAAACACATATAACAACTTTTCCAAGATTTTTTTAAAAAACAAAATCTATAAAAAAAATTAAACAATCGAAAAAAAATATACAAAACTAAATGCATAAATTTCTATTCACAGGAAAAAACAAACACATTAATGTGCAACAGAAATGCAGGCAACATCATTGAAAACGTAAATAATAAACCAAACACACACACACACACATATATACTACACTCATTAACATGTTATTACAGTAAAAACAGCTATTAAAATAATAATAAAATTTTCTTTTATTTCCTTTCACAGATTGAGCAAAAAACAACAACACCAAAGAAGAACTTGACATGTGTTATAATAATGTATATAGTTTAAAAATTTAAATACAACTTTTACAGTAAATAATAATGTATAAACAAAGATTGTACAACTTTAAAGTTCAAATAATGTTTTTTTACATTTATTGTATTAATTTTTTTAAAAAAATGTAAACAAATTTTACAAAAGTTTCTTTAACAAAACAAAAACATTTACATAAATATATTTTTTTCTTATAATCTAAATTTGATACTCATTATTTCAACAAATAAAAAAAACCATTTAAAACAGCCCGGCAATGCCGGGCAACCTCTGCTAGTAGCATATATTTTAATGCAAACAGGGCCATGAAAACATTATCCACAGAATGTGTGATAGTTATGCACCCTTGGCTCAAGTGAGGCCTGGGCCAACTGACCCTGTTGCACAAACACACACCCTGAGGGCTTTGTGTACTAAATAAATTTTCCTTCTGAAACAGATATGTGAATTGTGGGAACAAAATTTCCAAGATTAAAATTTCTTCATATGCATCTGTTTCAGAGCGTGACCAAGACTGTATACATGTCTAGAGAAGACACTTGTAAACATTCCTTAACATGGTGTGATGCCTTACTGGAAAAGAAAGTTTAGAAAGTAGCTCCCCACCTTCATTCAAAAAAAAAGAAAAAGACAGAAAGAAGGAAGCTTATTAACTAGGATTGTACAGCACATACCTGTCAAGTATCCGGGATTGGCTGGGATTTCCCGTATTTTTGCGCAAATTTTTGCCATTTCCCGCCTGGAGCGGAGGGAGTTACCCCGTAATTTGGCAGTGGGGGGAAACGAGTTCCTGCGCATCCCTTCTGCGCAGCTCACTTCTACGCGTGTGTAGAAAGCTTTTATGCATGCGTAGAAGGCTTCTGTGCAGAAGGGAATGCGTAAAAGCCTTTTATGCATGCATAAAAGCCTTCTACGCACGCATAGAAGTGAGCTGCGCAGAACGTTTCTGCGCAGGTCCATTGTACGCATGCGTAGAAGGCTTTTACACATGCGTACAATGGACCTGCGCAGAAACATTCTGTGCATGTCCCGTAATCTCCGGAGCTGCACTTGACAGGTATGGTACAGCAACCCCCCTACAGTTTCAAGCCTGATTTTTGTGTTGAGATTTGGCCCATTCTGGACCTGATTCAGATATGAATCAGAATCAAAATTAGAAAATCTGAATGTTCATCTTTCCCATTGACTTCCATTTGAAAACAAAAATGGCAATACATTCATATTCTTTGATTTTAAAATGTATCTTAATGTGATCTGACAACACAATAGCATACTCTGAAATGTCAAATGGATAGTTCAGGAATTTGGTGCTACTTAGCTTTAATAAAATTTAAATCAGCCATGACATTTTTGTACATGAAATGTGGAGCCTTGGGAGCCTTTTAATAATAAGTAATGGGTGGGAGAGCTTTCTGCTCTGTGGTAACCTCTGTGACATATGAGAGCTGCTTATGTAGCCTCCATTGGATCTCATTCTCCCATACACTTTTGAGCGTCTGAGGGAATCTCATGGCTCCAACAGTTTTTTTTGTATGTTCCCATTAAATTACTGGAAGAAATCAGAAAAGGGGAAGAGAACCCAAAGAAACATGATTCCCCTAATTGAAAATCTTACAGTCTTGCTTCCCTGTGAAATTTATTCATACAGCCTGACAGCGCATTCGCTCCCTAGTCATTTGAGAACCGATGTATTAGAATAACACTGAGAATAACACATATTGTCACTGGAGAGTAAATGACAAATATCAAGGGTAATGAAGGATGAGGGCATTTAAGGAATGTGAGTTTGCAGTTTGTAGAGAGAGGAGATGGTGTACGCTGCAGTAAACATGAAAATGCTACTACTCTGTTTCCCTGAATATAGGACCTCCTCCCATAATAGGACATCCCCCATTTTTCCCCTGCCTTTGAAATATAAGGCTCCATCCAAAAATAAGACCTCCTTACCTCCTGGCTGTAAGGCGGCTGGCATGGCCCATAAGAAAGCCTGCCGCATCGGAGTCTCGATTGCCTCCCCGCTCACAACCAAGAGAAGTTTCCCCTGGTGAGAGCGTGATCGAGACTCTGACACGGCAGGCCTTCTTATGGGCCATGCCGGCCGCCTCACAGCTGAGGCCAGTCTCGATCGCGCTTCCCCACTCACAACCAAGGGAAGCGTCCCTTGGTTGTGAGTGGGGATGCATGATCGAGACTGGTATTCTTCTTCATGGAAAAATAAGACATCCCCTGAAAATAAGACCTTGTGCTAATTTTGGAGGTTTAAAAAATATAAGACAGTGTCTTATATTCGGGGAAACACGGTATTCTCTAACAAAGTTGTTTTCAAAAACATTCCCGCTGTTATAAGTGTTCAGCAGAAAAGACATGGAAAACAGTTTCAACAGCACTTCTCCCCAACTGGAAAGTGGTTGGTGAAATTCTTGGTCGAAATTGAAAGAATCATAAAATAGAAGGGTCCTGTTTTTGACATGTTCTATCCCTGCTGAAATCTCTGTGCTGGGAAACTGCTAAAATGGCAGTACCTCTCTTCTTTTGCATATGATTACTCTATGAATAATCTCAGGAGAGAGTTTGGAATTGCAGTTCAGAAGATGATATGTCCAAGGGGAACATAACATGCCTGCAGTCAAACTAAGAAAAGAACATCTGTTATGAAGAGTTTCATCAACATTTTTCTCCTCTTTAACCAAGCTGTACCTCCTGCATGCAATTCGATATAATTTTGGACCTGGGGTGCTCAAACTACAGCCTGTGGGCCAGATCCGGCTTGTGGGCCATAGTTTGGGCATTCCTGGTTTAAGCAGAGAAAATGGCAGCCTAAAAAATCTATCTCAAACCTAAAAAAATCTATCTCAAACAGATTGCAAGATTCATTTTACTTCTGCTTCCAGTGGGAGGCACCACATAATCAGTCCGCTGAACCAAAAAGTTTGGGCACCCCTGTTTTAGGCACTGTTACTCAAAATAATCCTCTTTTAAAATAAATGGAATTTATTTCTAAGTAAATAAGACTAGGGTGGGTATATATATTTGAAACAAGATTAATTTGTTCAGTGGTTATGCTCAATAGTACAAAGAGGAGCTCATAAAATGAGAGCTGTGGTTGGAGAGCGAGAGGTCCAGCCCTAGGCTCCTCAAATATGGGGTACCTCAGGGTTCGGTGCTCTCTCATCTCCTATTTAATATCTATATGAAGCCGCTGGGTGAG